>CM076068.1:8400000-8960000 GCA_038088235.1 Zacco platypus
TAGTTAATACATTAACGAGTGTTTAACTATTGAACCTTATTCTAAAGTGTCACCATCATTTCTTTATCCTGTAAATGTAAGAAACGTCTTACATTTATATTCAATTACATGCGGTTATGATTTACAGTTACCACTCTCATAAAATACTTGAATTACATGTTGACTTTTAAACCTAAATTTGACATCCAACAACAGCAGTAGCTCACTCTGTCTCCTCCACTATTTTTAGATGCATTTTGTCCATAGAAATGCGTTATTCAGTGCTGTAATTTGTTGCGATTTGCGGAAGTTTTCCGTGCACAGTGCGCTGATGCGACTAATCGATTCATTATCGATTTAATCAATTAGTTGTTGCAGCTGTACTTTCTTTATTATTACCATTTTTCTGGGAATGTAATGTCTAAGACAAAGTTTAAGACATTTAGAATTAGAAATTTAATCATAAAGCTTTAGATCAAAAGCTTTTTAAAGCTTTTTTAAAACATGTGTATACTTTTGATTGGTTGTGTATATGTTGCTATACCTGTATGCTAGTACAGTTTCTCAGTTTGAATGTGATCAGTAGATGTTGGTTTTCTGACCTGTGAGGCAGTGGAGTACACAGGAGCGAATGCGATGCCGGCATCAGTGGAGCCAAGGCGCAGCTTGCCTGCGGTGGTGGTGAGGAGGTCGCGTAGGGTTGATCCCTGCTCCAGGGATGATGCTTTACTGTGCAGAGACTCCAAAGCATCTGACTGATCCTTCTCCTCCTTTATCTTCCCTACAAGTGACTCCTTATTTTCTGCAGGAGAGAAGCACAGTTGTACTGATGTTCAAACCTCAGGTGTCAATCTCTTTCACAAGATATGAAAGTCAAAAGCAAAAGAAATAGGAAAACATTTCCATGATATGTTGTCTGAAATGATGTAGGGAAGGGACTTTTAAGACTATTAAGATTATTAAGATTTAAAGTTGCAATGAAATGGAAGTAGCAAAAACCAATAACCTTTTGTATTAAATTTACCACTTCAAATGCCTCAGATCATGCTGCTGGTTGACAAGGGATCTGAGACATATCTAGATGGGGTGGGCTCTTTTGCAAATACCTACTTTAGCAAAGCATCAACATGCCATGCCACAAACTATATACTGTATTGTTATACTTAAAGAGCTGACATGAAATACAAAAAAATGTAGACTTATCAAAAAGTGTAACTTAAGCACAGCTGCAAAATGAAGAACCTTCTATGTGCTGCAATGGGCAACAAACTGAACTGAACATGTGCCAACAACCACAGGGCTGATGGTCTTTTAAGTGCAGTTCATTTGGAGAGAGCAGTGTGTTCGGCATGTGAGAGCAGCTGAAGAACTGGATAAACATGTGGTTAGGTGAGCTCTTTAGACTGTGGGAGCTCACAACTGAGAAGGCCTGTAACGTACACCACTAAATGTGAGGATTGTGGAATGTTGGCGGCCTGTCAAGCACACACACGCCTGCAGAGAAAGGAAAAACACGGGGCAACTGGCAGACCTCCGGCCCCTGGCTACCAATATCTTCAAATGTACCTGAAGTTTTATTGTTCTGTACCCACCTTTCTTTTCCTCGCGGGACTTCTGCTCAGCCAGATCGGCCAGGAAGTGCAGAGGCGATTGGGACTCGGGCGGGGTGAACTTGCTGTCAGTGCTGGTGTCGCTGGCGGGACTGCTCCCTCCATTGGCCTCCACCTTCAGAGAGGAGTTCTGCTGGCCGCCCTCAGGCTTACACAGAGAGATTTTGTTGCTGTGATTGAGCACGTTCTGTAACACCTGTGAAAAGAAAGAGTGTGTCAGAGACAGCTCAGTGGTTTGAGGAGAGTGAGGGGAAATATGTGGCATTTTAGTGGTTGAGAGATGAAACAGGACTCAATTCAACATTCCAAAGCATAACAGAATGTGAAAATCTGTGCATGATTGAGAGAGTGTGAGAGTCTGTGTTTACACTGAGAACACGCACATCTTCATGAGCTGTAGTCAAGGCTGATGCCGTATTTCATTTCATGTGAATGGAAATATGGCTGAGTGGGATAGATGTATGGTTTGTTCAATGGGATGTACTGTCTTAAGGCCATAAATCATGAAATCTTAAAATCTTACTGTTTTGTCAAAATGTATTAATGTTTTGGTGGCTGAACAATCAATGGTGCAATCTATTGAATAAAACTGAACTGATTCACAGTTGTCCAGGTCACTGCTGAAGTAGCAAACATACAGTGTTGTCACATGGTATTCATTACTTTTCTTATGCTGGTCAGGATAAACCAATCACGTGATTACTCGATTTGGCATTCAATTGGATCATTTTACAGAAATTACTAGCGCAGATTTCCATATTCCATATTTAATATTTGGTCCTTTTGAGATTATACCGCAAAAAAGGATTTTTATCTTTGTCCAGTACAAATATCTAAATATTCTGTAATAGATATAGTTACATGAGATGCAAAATGACACGTTAAGTCTCGTTTTCTGAAAAAATTAAATTTCCCCTTTTAATTAAGTATTTTTTTCTTACCCTAAGTAAGAAAAACTTTTATAGGTAAACAGGTCTTTTACAGGTCTTACAAAACTTTTACAAGCCTTGATTTATGGCAAGACACCCCAGAAAAAACTTCCCCAGTTGATAACAACATTACACATGTGTATTACACATTTTCTGAAATGTTGTCTTTAAATATGCAAATGACATGAAATAAACAACTATGCACTAATTTGCATATATTTCAAAAACAGAAATCGGGAACACTAGATAAAGCCAGGTTTGAAATTCTTGTTTCATTTTGTTGACATATTAGAATAGTAAAAGGTTTCCTGGAAGGGATTCTGGATCTCTCTTATTCTCACTCAATAAATCAGAAAATACTGTGAATAGCCAGAGAGAAAACAATCACGGTATATAAATATAAGTAGGAATAAAAATGTAAAGGGTGATGTATTTAAGTGCTACTGAAGTGGAGATTTCTGGCTCAGTGCAGGACAAAAAAAAGTCATTTTGAGAAAATGGCCTTGAAAGATGTGTGTTGTAGTCGCAATCTACAAATGCAATAAAATAAACCCTTAAAAGAGTATTTTGGATGCTTTCTTTAACAAAAAACCCAGCAACTGACCAGTGCATAAAAATATGTTTCTGCCTGTAGTGTCTTACCTTATGAATGTTTAAATATTTGTACTGGAAAACAAGACAAAAAAATACTAAGAAGGAAAATCATTTTGAAAGTTTACTGACATCAGATGCTCAACCATACATCTCCCACACACTTGTTTACATTTGTGTAAAATTAAAAAAATGGCATCTACCCTGGCTAAGGCTTAACCACTGACACACATACCTGGGAGACACCATTGGTGGATGGCAGTTTGTTGAACAGGGTGTTTTGCTTCGTAGCACACAAGCAGTGTGATTTAATGCTATACTTCTCCCTGAGCATGTGCATAGCGTTCACCAAGTCCGTTAGAACTAAAACACACAAAACAAACAAGTCAAAAGAAGCACTTTCTCTACTTCCAGCCAAAGGCGTAACTACAAGCAATCTGGGATCACACCAGAGTGAAAGCGTCTCTTTCCATACCAGTTCCAGGAATGATCTGTGTTGGCATCAGGTGCTTGTGATCATGAGGCTGTCCCTTGACACACTTCAACCAGGCGTACAGCTCTTTATCTGCGGAATAAGAAAAGGTGGATTACTCACAGAGGCTGAGAACAACAACACGCACAGAAAAGGGCGCTGTCACTGGCCCATTTTCCCGTAGAGGAGCCGTGGTGTTTATGCTTCAAAGTAAACAAGGAGCTCTGAGCCTTGTTGGGAAAAGATGCACAGATGTGATTCAGCAGAAATGACACCTCAAAGCAGGAGGGTTTTTTTATGCCCTGCGGCAGAATTCAAGCCTGGAGAAGACAGGAAGGTCTGCAGCAGGATTGGGGGGACTTAAATGATGCGAACAAAGACGAGGAAGAGACAGAGGCACATCTCAAACCCCTGAGACAACCGAGCTAGAAAGTCCTAGAACAACTGTCACATCCTAAAGCACACAAACACACACACACACAAATGTTGCCATTCAAACCAAACCGAAAACTACACACCAGCAGTAATAAGTTATTACCTGTATTTTACTTATTTTTTATATTTTAATAAAAAATTAACACACACAATGTGTGCTTTTGTCATATAATTCTTAAAATATTAAATATATTAATCAATTAACAAATTGCAATTAGAACATTTTTGTCTTTCATTAAATCATTTAAAAAAAACAAGAGAGAACCACTGAAATATTAATGATTGCTTTTTCCTGTGAGCTTTCTGTTTTTCATGCATTTCATACAAGTTGAGTTTTTTGTTTTCCTATCACATTTAAAAAAAATTCAAAAAAGCTTTTTTATATTGGCATAATAGCTTCACATTTAACAACATTCACTTATGAGACCCAGAATCTGACAGCTACAAGTTACAACTGTGTAAAAAAATAATTAAATAAATAAAAAAAAAGTTAAATAAATAAACCAGAAAAATTAACTACAGAGACTTTTTTGACCCCACATTTTAAATATCTGGGCATTTTTCCAGTCCAGTCAGGGTTTTTGAGCCTACTGCATATCACCAGCAGGAGTGTACAAGCACAGTCAGTGTTCAAAGGTGAATATGAAAATGACGACTGACCTTTGGAGCTCTTCCTCTCCTTGGCTTTGTAACAGTCCAAGCACACCACAAATCCACATTTTTGGCAGACCCAGTGAATGTTAAACAATGTGGCTTCACATGCGTCGCAGCTCTCTCTCACTCCGCGCACTGCTCTCTTCCAGGCAATCTTGGCTGCAGAGCAAAGCAAACAGGAGAAGGATGAAACGGACATTCACTGAGCTCACCCACTTTTTATTTTTCCTTTCTCACTTTTTTTTGACTGACAGTCTGCTGTAAATATAATGGTACACTGATAACAATGTTTTAGGAGGTCAAGTATGACCAAAAATTGTAATTTTAAATACAGTTAAACAAATAGGAAAGGCCCTATTGGGCAGTGTAACATACCATCTTTCTTTATCCATGTAGTTGCTGTATTCTCAGTCATAACCAGCTGACAGAATTTGTCTCCAATGTAGCTGAGGATGTATTTGGAGGTCTCCAGGTCCAGGCTGTTTTCTTCACAACTGTCAGGAGCCCAGAGACTGAGCGCCTCTTCATCATATTGATCAGGAGAGGAGAAGCCATCAATCCGGATCACTCCGTTTTTACTGTACGAGAGGCTGGAAATGAGGAGGAAAAAGAGAATGTGCAATTAGAGTTTATTTCCTTCCCTTAGAGCAATTCTGTAACAACATAATGAGAAAACTGTTGACACAAGACACGGTAGAAAAAGCACAAGTACTTAATATTAGCACATTCTGGGAGATGACATCACATTAGTTTCATAAAACAACCAGGACGAGCCTGGCCTATTTTAAATGGAAAGAATAATTAAAGACAACCATAAAGGCGCCTAGCAACGGTAAGTATTTTTATACATGTCAAAAATAGAATCCATGTGCCAATTTTTTTCCAATTTTTTGGAAACATTGATCTACATTCAGTTTGTTCCCACAGATGGGACTCAATGGCTTCTATGAATCTTTTAAACAAGTAATTGTGGGATGGATACAGTTTAACGAAGTTTAATTCACTTGACAGCTTAAGGAAATGCTGTTTTTGAATATTTCTGTGGCAGCAACACCCCTATTGGATTATTTTCCTGCCTAAACTATTGCGGTCACGGATCAAAAAATAATAAGCGTGAATCAAAAAATTAAAAGCACATTAAAAAAATAACGAGCAGAAATCAAAACTTTAAACACATTAAAAATTATTTTGCACAAAACTTAAACTTATGTGATGTGTTCTAAAGAAATATGTTTTCCTTGGTTGAATTACTCTGTATTTTGTGCTCTCTTACATTTTAGATAACAAATGAAGCCTACCGCACTAACAATTGCTCGTGAAGTAGTAAAGATATGCCATGGCAGTTGTTTAGAACATTGTATATTGCTCATTATTGCAAACTGCAGATTGTGTCATGTAGTTTTTGTGTAAACAGATTTGTAGCTTTTGTCTTCCATGTACAGTATGTTATTGACAAGGGTGTTGGTTTTAATAAATTATCGCATTTTCTAGACGCATAACATTTCTTTAAACAACTAAGTTAAAATCTGCCAATGTACTCATCTGAAGACTTTAGGACTTTGACCTGTCACTCCTACGCCTACCTGGTGATCAGTAAATGCACCAAATATTTTCTAAATTGTTGTTAAATGATCATAGGTAACCTGATAAATTAATTCTAAAACTGAATTTCTGCATTAACTACGCTAGATTTGACAATAGTTTAATCATCTAAATTACAGTGTTACAGAGGAGATGGTTACAGAAAACAGGTGGATTTAATATGCAGTGATTTATTTACACAGCTACATAACTGCATATGATTAATGTTTTAAATATAGCCTCAATTTTGAATACAGCAACATAAAAAACTAAATTATAGATCAGGAACAGATAGGCACGTCGGTCCTTGAGAGCCACTGTCCTGCAGAGTTTACCTTCAATCCCATTAAAAAAAATATATAAAAAAATAATCCTCACTGTAGTAATAATCCTGAATACACTGATGTATTCACGATGGCATATCTTTACTACTTCACGAGCAATTAGTGTGTATTAGTGCGGTAGTGTGTACTTCATTTGTTATCTTCTCTTGTGCAAAAGACAGGAATTGAAGAGGCAACAAGCAATATTTTATTATTATAGTATGAATACTAAGAAAAAAAATATTAGACAGTAATAGCCATTAGGGGTGTGACGAGACCCCTATCCCACGAGACGAGACGAGACACGAGATTGGGTTCACGAGACGAGATTTTTATAGTATTTTTAAGAAATCCTCAATAATGAAACGTATGAAGGGAAAATAGTCTTTTATTCAACTGAAAATCATAAAATGCAAAAATGTTGGTGCATTTTGAAATCAACTTGTAATGCATGTCATTTTACTTCTATTTTAATGAATTATTTGCAGTAAAACAACATGTAAACACTGCTAAATGTTCTGCCACAAAATCAACCAATTGTTTTCTGCCCTGTATAATTTCACATGAGAAATCTCACTGAACTTCTTTCTACAGATTGAACTTAAATTAAACAGTATAAATAAAATAAACATAAATAAAACATTCAAATAACACATTAAGTGTCACTTTAACTGCAGTACAAAGTTGACCATTTCCCAGTCACTATTGATTGTGTGGCTGTAACTGTTATCTAGCTCTGCGTACACCGAGAAGTCCAACCGTTAGCAGTAATAGCGATGCTTTCTGACTCTTTAGGGGCCGTTCACATTTCGCACCTAAAAAAGCGTGTAAAGCGCGGCCGCGTCGCTTCCTCCTACTTTTGCAAACATTCGGGAGCTCGCGCTTCTGTAGCGTCTGTCGTTGCTATGCAATCATGAACTGTGCTCTCCACAACCATGAGGAAGGCGCGCCAGGAAAAAAACGAGCGCGCCGCACTGCATGCGCTTCCATTTTGCGCGAATGAAAATGCGCGCGATATATAAACAGCCCCTAAGAGTCTGTACAACCTTGGCCGAGGTGTACAGCTTAGTTTTCTTACAATGTTTACATTTTGTTTGTGTCTTGTGTGTTATTCTTTCGCCGTTTATTATTTCTACTGGAAAACCAAAATGTTTCTACACAAACGATTTGAAAGTGGCGGGAGCATCTTCAATAATAATTTCACCCTCACACTGATAGCACGACGAGACAACTTTTCACCTCGATGAGAAATCTCGTCACGTTTTAGTCTCGCGAGATCTCGTGGTACGAGATCTCGTCACACCCCTAATAGCCATAGATAGAGCGAAGTGCAGCGGCAGCAGTGTCTCGCGCTGCAGGTCCAGTGGTGCGTTAGAGGTGACTGATGCTGACTTCACGTGCTGTCGGAAATCTCGTCCTTCACACTTCTTTTCAAGCTCATCGCATTCACATTTTGACCTGAGAGGGTGTTTATGTCCGATTGTTTTTAACTATTAAACTAGTAGTTACGATAATTCCATTCCGAGAGCATGTGAAGGCAGACTGGCCATGAAGCCGGTGAATATTACAGTGATGGATCGTCAGACAGGCAAAACTGTGACAGGCCGTTGTTAGGATGGCGAATTTAACGATAACGGATCGTCAGGTAGACGTATATAGCAGTGACAGGTCGAGTTGCAGGTACATATACAGTATAACTGTGTCCTGCCACAGAAAGATTTTACCCCAGCTCGAAAATGATCAGCTTACAGTTATCTTCCCTGAACCAGTGAGGCAGTGAGCGTCCGTAGGGAATGAGACACGCATTGGAGTGACGTCAACTCCCCTCTTCCATTGATTGGCTAGAGTAGGAGCTGTCAATCTAGAACTAGTGGACCAATGGTGACGCTTAAGACCACCCTAATTTACATGAAACTCGAACTGCAAGATTTGGAAAAACAAGCGCAGAATGTGGAAAGAAGAGCAAGGAACAAGAGCAAAAACAGCACAAACTTACAAAAAAATAAAATATGAGCAGAAAATATAAGAGAGCACAAAATACAGAGTTATTAAACCAAGGAAAACATATTTTTTTAAGAACACATTACATAAGTTTAAGTTTTGTGCAATATAATTTTGATTCATGCTTATTATTTTTTGATCGGTGATCGCTATAGTTTAGACGGGAAAATAACCTCATACACCCCCTCCTATTTACTACACTACATAAATTATTAGTATTACCATGTAGCTTGATGAGTGCACAATAAATGTGGTATGTAGTTCCTCACTTTATACTCACCGGCGGAAGTGGTAGAAGCGGCAGAAGACAGGCGAGTGGGCAGGCTCTTCCCCTTTCTTGGTGCGGACGGAGCGGCACTCCCTGCACTTCTGTAAGTTGGGTCCAATTTCAGAGCACGAGTCATCCTGCAGGAAAGACTCGCCTGTCTGCTTTAGCTTCTTTACTTTCCTCCAGTCCTTCAGAACTGATCGGGGAATGCCATCTATTTCCACAGATTACACATCACAGATTCCATTACTTTATCCATTGAATAATGTATTGCATAAAAACTCCACATTTGTTAATCATTAAGTGAATAATAATTAGTCTGGCGGAGAAATATCAGTCCATCACTAGGTGGGGATGGCGAGAGAAGTGTGCAGGTTTTGAAGAGTTAATGTTTATGTTGTAACCACAAGCAAACATAACATTTATGAAACCTGACAGTTGTGACCTGCTGTACTGTTACAGTGACCTACAGCTTTAGAAGAAATTACAAAGAGGCTCCATTTTGCTACACTCATGCTACAATCATCAGAAAGCTAATAAAAGCCAAAGTGCTCTTAGAGATGTTTTCCACATAAATATGAGCATTCTAGGAGAAGCCATTTGCACATCTGCCATCCAGATGTTCACCAAACACACCTCGCTCTCTTTCTCACACACTGCAAACCTTCCAATAACCCCAGAGTTCAAGTTAATATGAAACATACATTCACAATCCATTTTACTTCCATATTGTGGGTTATATATGAGTGAAAAATACATATAAAGATTTTGCAGTGTACTAAACACGCATGTTCAAACTGTGATGTGGACTATGGTACACTTACTGGTACTGGCCAGCTTGAGTTTGGTTTTTTCCTTGGCACTCCGGAAAATACCATTTGGCTTCACCTCATCCTCCTCCTTCTCATTGTCTCCCTTCCTTTTCTGCAAGTCGTTCTGCTTCTTTTTGTAAGTGGGCTTGGGTTGCCGTTTAGTCCTTTGTTCTAGCTTGCTCTCGCTAGAGTCTGAGTCATCACCGCTCTCCGAGCCCGATTCGTACGCACGCTTTGGGGTACGGCGTGTCTTTCTGTCCTCCTGAGACAGCTTGTCCTCTTGTCCTTTGTTGTCCTTGACCAGATCCACATCACTAGATGCAGGGGCAATCAGGTTGACGGAGCATGGCTTAATTAGCTCAGATATGGCATTTCCACCTTTTTCAGATTTGTTTGTGTTTTTGTCCTCCTCTGAGTGTCGTGTGAGCCAGGCTTTCTTGAGCTTGTGGTAGTTAGACTGGCACGCCTGTGCTGGTTGTCCGTTGGGCAACGGGCTGGCTTTGCTGGCAGGATTGCTGGGCATAGAATTATCATGGGCGATGGTGGGCGAGTCCTGAGAGGATCTGACACTACTGCTCTCACTCTCAGAGTTGCTGCTGGAGCCACGAGACTGTGCCGCAGCCAGAGCTGCTTTGGCCTTCTTCAGGTGAACATAGTTCCTTGAGTAGTCCTGTGTAGAGCCAGCAGAGACGGCCTGAGGCAGTGAACTAGGGGAGGTGGTTCTCGAACCTCCCTCCTGCGACTCAACAACAGTGGCAGGGCGGCTTTTGGAAGCAGAGCTCTCCAGTCTGGTACTACCACTAGTGCCAGAGATGGAGAACAACATATCTGCTCCATTGTGGCTCTGCGTGCTAAACGTGTTGCTGGCAGTAGCAATGGCTTCATTAGCCCTAGTGTTGCACACAGAATTGGCCACAACTGCCACTGAGCTGGGAATGACACCTGGTGATGCTCTAATCAGGTTTTTGTTGTACTGATCACTGGGATCCTCCAAATTTGTGTTTGGTAGGATGACTCTCCCAGATTCCCTGCTCTCGGCCACTTTCAGGCAGTCTGCCTGAGTGCGGCCAGCAAACAATCTGCCACCAAGTTGCTCTTTGGAGGCAATCTTGGGACCTAGCGAACCGTCATATTTTATGCAAGTAGAAGGGCGGACAATAACAGATGCCATGGCTGCCTGCGGTTTCCCTTGGCTATTCTCTGAATGCCAGGCCACTTTCTCATGGCTCTTTGCTTCCCCGCTAGTCTGCCAGGATTCGGCCGAGCCCAGCTCGGCTCCGCTTTTTTCGTCCCTGAGCTCTGGAAGCAGGGTGGGTGGTTTCTGCTGTTCTGACACCTTTCCTGCCGAGCTGACAGGCTGGATAGGGGTGAGTGTGGGTGGGGAAAGGCGACCGTAGGCCCCCTCCTTGCGGTCAAGCGCCTGCTGGGTGGGTGGGTGAAAGACTGGAGCTCTACGTAAGGCTGGCATACCCTTGGGCTGACTTGAGGGAGAGATGGCTGGGCTGCAGCGTTCACTGAGCGTCACTACAGAGGTACTGAGTGAGTGTATGGATGCTTGTTGACTGAGCTGTTCGGTTATTTTGCCCACCAATCCCTCTCCCTCTGGCTGATGCTTAATGAGAGGGGGAGGCTTAGACAAAGACTTGGTGTGGCTAGAGTTATACGAGCCCAAAGACAAGGGGCTAGAGGCTGCGGGTGCCTTGTCAAAGTACGGATTGAGATCTTTGGATTGGAAAAGTCGTGGTGGCTCGTTTACAACACTATTTGACAGCGTGGTGAAATAGTTGGTTTGAGGGAGGGACTGGGCTATTGAGTGCTTGTACTTGTACAGATCAGCCACAGAGTGCTCCGCCTCTTTCTCATGGCTTTTGGGCTGGGAGGAAATTCGGGAGTAGGGCTCACGCTCTGTCTCTCCAGCGCGAAGTTTGGCGGTGAAGGGGGCCATTTCAATGCTCTCCAGAAGGATGCGGCGGTTCTCTTCCTTATATTTGCTGGTGCGGTCGGGCCCATCCTGAGGCATGCGTGGTGGTAGTTGCTGCTTGCTGTGGGGTGACTCCATGTAGAGGCGGTGTAGCTCCTTGTTGGTAGGTGTCCGGCTGCGGTCCGGCTCTTGCTTGAGGTGGGCATTTGCCAGGCTACGCATAGGATCTACAAACAAATTCTTGTCCTGATCTCTGAAGAAGCAATACAAAAAAATTATGTCAGTGTGATTGAAAACATACTCATTAAAAATGTAAAAAATGTTCAGATATACCTTTACATCTGAACATTTCAAACTCACATAAGTATTTCAATACTTGAGGGATTTGTTAAACAGTTATAGTGATGCTGGACTAATATTTGTTCTAGGGTCAGTACTACAGTATGTTACTTCTCAGATATTAGGTAACTGCACTGAGGGTGGTTCAAATGAGTAAAGACATTCAGCGGGCTATAATAGAATAGTTTAATTATGCGCACAGTCACTGAATGAGCATACAGTGCTCCTATCACATGGCATTTGTTCCACCTCGGGTCACAAGGTATTTAACAGCTAGCCGCAGTTTCAGGCACTGCAGGACTGTGGGAATGGATTAACCGTGTGTGTTAATGACAGAGAGAGACACAAGTGTGTGTGCTCACTCTTTGTGGAGTTCTCCAGGGGGTTTGGAGAGTGGTGGGCTGGAGTGTGAGCTGATCTTGATGGGTCGATGAGGATCTGCGCTGGCTGGTCTGCCCGGGACATGGCTCAAAATCCCCATGCTGTCTGCTGAGGTTACAGGGGTGGGCTGGTGCAGCCAGGGGCTGGGAGTGTTCTGCAACACACACACACACAAACAGAAGGTCATAATGCACTCAAGGCAACATACACTTCTCTGACAGAAGTCAGAGCACACAAATTGTGCATAAGAATGACTGCTTCACATTCTGATATTCTGTGATTTCTCTCACACATGTTTATAATTAACAATATGAAACAAAGTGATTACAGTTGAGTTACATTATCTTGGAATATTCTGGGCTGACAGAAATGGAAGGAGTCTATAGGGAAACTATTGTATTATTTTCTGTGGTAACACACCTTTCATGCCATCACTGCTGATGATAGAACTAAACTGGTATTTGACCAAGAATGTTCCTTAAATAAGTTTTAAGTTTGACTCTAAAAGCTAGGAGATGTGTCCATACATGATACAGAACATACAAGCACATGCTCACACACTTTACAGCTTAACTGCTGTAGTGGTAGGTTGTTTCAGGCTGAGTTAAAAAACAATCCCTGACAGCAGCAAGAGAAAGAGACTGAGTATTTGGCCCTCCTCTAAGGGATCTTATCACAACAATCTCAGTCACACATTGTGCATTTTAATTCACAACACACGTTGCTGCAAAATACAGTCTATATAAATTATAACGGCTAGAGCTAGTAAGCAGACAGGCACACACACTTACCCTCCGTAGGCTGGAGTCTGAATTGACAGCATTCTCTGGATGTACCCACTTGTACCCAGATGAGTAGGAATGGGTACCGTTTGGGTACTGCCAGATAATGGGATAGAGGCCAAGCTGGTTATATGAGGCACCTCCATGTGTCTGGGCCAGCAAGGGAGGGGGCGGCTGCTGCTGGATGAACTGCTGCTGCTGGTGGGAATGGTGGTGGGCCAAGGCCAGGTGTCCGAGTCCTGCGGAGTCCAGCCGGGGATGGCTGCCCAGGAGAGAGGCTGGTGGAATTGTGGGCAGTACAGTGGGCAGCAGGTGTGAGTGGTGCACGGAGTGGCCCATGGAGGAAGAAGGGAGGAGGTGGGATGGGTGGTGTGAGCTGGGTGTGAGACACGTGGTGTGAGAAGAACCATGTAGTGGATGCAGGTGTGGGTGCAGGTACGCCACGTGGTTGCCGTCCGATTCAGGACGTACCAACGCAGGGTCCCGGTACACCGTAAAATGCTCGTTTTTGTCGACAACAAGAGGGCTTTTTGTGGATTCGGAAGGCGCCCCACGGGCTGGCACAGGTTTAAAACTGGAGCGGGGTACATCTGGCTCATGTTTGAGTGCCAAGCGGCCCATTGTAGGTAAGTTTTCAGGGTGGCGAGGTTTATGTTTAAACACCTCAGGGGATGTATTTGGTTTGGGCTTGGAGGATTCATGAACGCTGTGAGTTTTTGACTTTATGATGTCAGGTGAAGGATTGCACTTGGGCTTGAGGATGTCAGGGGACGAGTTGGACTTAGGTTTGGGCAATTCAGGAGAAGGACTGAGTTTATGGGTTTTCCTGATGTCCTCAGTTAGTGAAGCATTTTTAATAACCATAGATGTATACTGCTGTTGGAGCTTCCCTCTCTCGCCCAGGGCTGCTGACTCACTCACTGATGTCACCGGCCTTATGACCTCAGAGTGGGCGAATTCGATTTTACCGCCTTTGCTGCGAGCGTTCTGCTGCTGCTCTCCATCCTGCCTCCTGCACTCTGAGTGGGAGGCGTTTAGCACCAAAGGTCTTGATTCGGGGACGTAGGCATCACACTTTTGTGATGCCAACAAGGCCGATACGGCCTCAGAGTTCTCTCTGGAACTGGGCTGCGTGTTGGCATCTTCTGTGATATCAATCACGCACTTGGGTGTGTGCGTCCGAGGTGTCCCTGTGCCGTAATGGTCCTTGGGGAGGGTTTTCACAGTGCTTTTCATCTCGACAATGCAGCTTTGAACCTCTGCCGGTCCAGAGGCTTGGTTCTGTGTACAGGAGGCCGGAGGAGGCAGTGGAGATCTCCTTTCTCCAGACCATTCGCTATCTGCCAGCTGAGCCACCTCCACGGCCACCGCCTTGACGCTTTTATCCTGCATTTCATCCCAGGGAGACAACCTGTTGACTACACTCAACTCGTCCATGGGCTTGGATCCCTGGGACTTCTCCTCTTCCTCTGGAACTTTTGAAGTGCTTTTGCATTTGAGCTCATTTTCTGAACTGTGCTCTGATGAGGAGTCTATGCTCCGCTTGTTAGAGTTCTCAGAGTCGCTGCTCTCAGAGAGGTCAGACGCTTCTGTTTTGAGACGCTTGAGACAGCCCTTCTTGTCTTCTTCATCTGCTTTCCTCCTCTTGTTTGTTTGCTTGCTTTTGTTTTTAGAAGGATCTAGAAAAAAAAAAAGAGAGACCCACTTTTTCAACACAAGAACTTTCAACACAGACACAAAACGTACCACCAGAAAATAATTCCATGCAAGCTGAGCGCATGAGGAACTCAATCCAATTGATTATTCAAGCACGGATAAGGATGATGTCATTTTGTACTTAGGTTAAAGGCTGATTGAATCTTAAGTGCTGCATTAGAAGTGTGATGGATGGGACTCTGGTAGAATTTATGCACACTTAAAATGTCCATTTCACTGCGGTGGCTGCACTCACCTCATCTCTCAAAGACCCAACACTCTGCCAAACACTGTAATGCAGGAATTATGATGGAAGGATCTAAATGATCTTTTACCAGGTGGCCATCCGGCCAAGAATCTAGCACTGAACCTATCCACTAGAATGTTTCATCAGCTTAAATATATAGCACTAGACGGAGCCAAACATAATAGGCCTTTGTATAACATGAAAGCCATAATAGAGGAAAATTCAATCAATCAAGAGGAGATTCATTATTTTTTAATTCCTCTGAGTGAAGAGCTGCAATTGCAGTTTCATTTCTCATAAAAATCATAACATGACTAAATCAAAGCAATGCAGTCACAGACCCTTGGTCCTTTAAGCATAATTTATGAAAACATTTAACACAAGTAATGCAATAATCCACCACATTCCCCATGTTTAGAGCAAAACATGAGAGACTGGTAGAAGATGGAAGCAACATTTATTTTTATTTTTATTTGTTTTTACATTTTTTCTATAATTCACAGACTTTCCGTATAAGAAACACACAGGTATGCTTCAAGTAAAAGCATCATAATCATGTTTACATTTTTATCATACTAAATAACCTACCATAACACTGCAGTAGCATGTTACTGTAAAGGTCATTGCACACTGTGTCCGAAATTTTCTCCCAAAATTTTGCACGTTAAAAAATAAATACAAGCTCTCGTTGTGTCAATCACATTTTACATACTGTCTCCGAAACTTTCGTCCTCCATAAAAAAATTTGGATTGGTTTCAATGTGTTTTTAAAATTCAGTGCCACCATACAAGCGAACGCCAAAATCCAGGATGGCGTCTGACAAGTTGATTCACTTCATCTCGCAGCACAAATCACTGTATGACAATACAAAGAGACTGAATATAAAGACTCTTCTTCCTTTCTAAGCAATCGCAGGATTGGATGGAACTAATATTTCTTCTTTCTTTTTCTCGCATTTTTTCGCAACGGATTAATACGCATTGGACTCAATGGGGAAGGTTTCTGAGTGTGACGAATTTTTAGGATGACGAATACAAGAAATGCATACAAAAATTTCGGACTCGGTGTGCAAGGACTTTAACAACGATCAATATTTTACCTTTTCCTCCACTGTCCGATTTTTCATCTTTGATCTTCTCATCATCTGGAACGCTGCTGTCGGAACCTTTTCTACGTGAAGATCGTGAACCTCGTTGTTGACCTGGCGAGGACTGCTGCTGCTGCTGCTGGTGTTGCTGGGATACCTGTTGCTGAGCATGCTGGGATTGTTGCTGCTGCTGCTGGGCCTGAGAGGCCTGTTTGGGGGTGGAGACAGAGGAATTCATCACGGGTCTGGGGCTGTTGGCCTGGGCACGCGTGTAATGACCCTGGAAAACACAAAAAGAGGACAAATAGCAAACACAAGCATGAGAGGACTTGTGACAGATTTAGTTTATAGAGAGTAAGAGAATTTTTAAGTTAAAAACCACCGATATCAAAAACACTTCCTTGCCAGCAAAGACTGCACCACACACGTCTGTAAAAAAAAATGTGGTCACAGAGCTAGGCTTAAAAGAAGAGTTCCTATGGCTCTTAAAAATGCTTTCCAACATTATATCTCAAAAAATATTTTCACCCCAAAATTAATCCATGCAAGCACAGTGCGTGAAATGTTAATTGGGGTAAGCATTTACTGGAAAATTAGCACTTGTAATTAATTATAACTAATTATAATAGACAGGGATATGCATGTGGTATAAAAGCTGCTCTAGATCTATGGAGAGAGGGGGGTGCGGCCCGGTACCTGAGAGATTCCTGTAGAGCCGCTTGGTCTCCCTCCTGTGGTCTGCTTGCATATCCCCAATTAATGTTTAAAACAGGGAAACAGAGAAGAAAAACAAACAAAAAAAAACAAAACAAAAAAAACAAGGTGGAACAGAGAAGTCTTGTTAATGATGAAGGGAGCAATGATATGTGTTCTACAAGGCTCTAATTTTCTTTAAAAAGATTTTAAAAAAGGCACATAGGAACTTTACTTCAAAGCTAGCTACAGACACAACATCCAGTAAGAAGCACAGACAAGACACTGGGACAGATATCCACAAGACAGAAATACAAACTGGCATATAACAGTGAACACAACGTTAATCCAGGAAGGCAGGTGTGCTGATCATCTAGCAACAAAAGCACATATAGGCATGGAGATATGCGTGTGCTCTTGTAGGTTACACTCACGTGGGCAGTGTTGCTGTTCTGGCTAGAGCGAGACCTGCGTCGCGATGTGATACCAATGTTTTCTCCTTTCAGTAAAGAATGGACCACATCATCCAGAAAGGTCATCTGTACCATGGAAGGGTCAACGTTCTGAGGCTCTAGTACCTACACACAGAGTCAGAGGAGAGAGCAATTTTTTTTTTTTTTTTAAACAATGAACCATGAAAGGCATGCTTCACAATTATTACAAAACGATTTTCAGTTTTATTGTAATAATAATAATTTTGACCTCAACAACAGCAGGGCGACTCATACCGTATTACATTATTAAAGAATAAGCAAAACATCCGAACGAAAACATTGTATGGTATCAGATGTACCTGGTCATTCATGACAACCATAGTGCGGCTGAAGAGATCGTGGTGGGTGATGATGCCCGTGAACCACTGGGTGGCTGAGTCCTGTCTGTAAACTCGTACACGGTAGCCATTCAATGAATAGGGACCTGGAGATATCAGGAACCAGAAACATTTTCAAATTTTCAACAACAATCCCTTCATTTCAGTGTGGCATATCTACTCTGTGGAACAGTGGTTTCTTACACATTATCACATAACTCGATACCCTGATTATTTTTTCAATTAATTTCAACAGAGCAGGAGTCATATGGACTACTTTCACTGTGTATTTTTGTTCTTTTTTGGAGCTCAACAGCCCTTGGTGACAGTCTACTGTCACTGCACTGAAAAACAATGTGAGAATTCTGCAAAGCTCTCTTTTTGTTCATTCTGGGTGAACTTTACCTCAGGGATGACACATCAATCCTTGTATCTATTTGCTGTTAGGCACAGTGAATGCTGGCAGGTGTCCAAACTGACTGGAGCTCATTAGTGCAGGGCAGGTCATTCCCATTAATTACTCCTGAACACACCACTCATATGCCCCGCAAGAACAGCTAACCCTTTCACCGTCCTTGTGCCTACAACAACCCAAAATGCATCTCCCTCACACACATTTCACATGCACATAAACCATGGGGCGACGTCTGCACAAAACCACAGACCGTTTATTTCTATATTTTGTTCTCCGTTTCCCTACCAAAACCTTTGGCTTTGAGATGGTTTCCATTCTGTCCTTGTCAACTGTCAACTGCCAAGTTCAACAATTATCACTAATTGTGGGCCTGGAATTTTGTTTTGGACTTTGTAAACAAGACCTTCTGCCAAGACCACAACAACACCCTTACTTCTGTAATTCTTACCAAGTGAAAAGGGAGGGAATTTTCTGTTTTGCCTCATGAAAAGTGGGCATTCTGTACCAGAAATGAGCTACAGCTGAATGTGAGTTGGCAGTCGGTTTAGGAAGAATTACTCCCACCCCAAAACACTTTGACCAGGAAATGGAGGATGAAGGTCATGCAAACATCACAACGGTAACTTCTCTTTTTCAAATCTATTGCTATTTGCCCTTATTGTCATAACTATTGTTACATGAACATTGACAACTGAAATTAAGAGTCAACCAAAAATGTCAATGATAAATACTTTGTTGCAGAATAATCATTTAATCTCACAATCACTTTAAGCAAGTAAAACGGTAAAACATCTAAAAAAAAAGATTTTAAAAAACAAAAATGGTTTCCTTTAGTTTGAACTGGCCCTTTAGAATAATTGATGAAATGTCACCAACCTTACCTTGCATAAAAATTTCCTGAACTTTTTGGTCTTTCACCCAGGCTTTCACTTCTTCATGGAGATGTGGATAGTCCCTGAGAACAGGACTTAAACTGTCCACCTCATCCTGCAGAAAACAAATGTAAAACGTTAGCATATCACTTACAAAATTACAAGGACACAATGCAAAGTTGAATCAGTGCTGGAGTTAATAATGAACCCACTGATCAGTCACATCATTTACTATGACCTCTAAAATGGATCAACTATGCAAACAATCGATCAGTTTTAATGTGCGCTCACATTTAATGTTGCTTGTGAAATTTTGAGTTCAAAACTCAATAGTTTCAATAGGAATCAGTGCAAGCTGGAGTTTCGATTGAGGGTGAAAAATCTCTCCACGTAGATTCTGCATCGGGTTTAGCTCGGTCACATGAATTCGCTGCGTTGACTACGGTAAAGCTGCTTGGTTGGAAAGTGAACTCTGTGTAAATGGTGCTTCAAGTATCACTATGGCCCCGTTTCCACCTGGTATTAAGATACATTTTGGTGGATAGGATCAGAAGTGGATGACGGTAAATACAGGTGTAAACAGGGTATAAAACATTTTGAGATTGTCCACTTTCAACCACTTCCAGAGGTAGTCAAATACACCTTCTACCGGATTGTTTTCGTAGTGTAGACACTCATGTGGTCGAATGCATTCGAACAGTCACAACTCGCCTACTCTCTGTACTGACCTAATGTGTAAACATTATGTAAGCCTGCTAGCCAGATGGGATTAAAACTTTGTCGGCTGAAGACCCAAGTTTGGTTTGAAGACAAAAAGCGTACCAAGCACAATATTCTCTCACCATTCTTGATTTCTAAACACGCACTCACCGTTACCACACCTTTATACAGCAACCATGTGTGAGAAGTGCGAACAAATATGTCCTGAGAACAATTTTATAGGTGCAGTTAAATTAGTGAAATTTTGAGTACAAAAACAAGATGATTGTACATTGCCAATAGCGTAGAGATGTATGAAGCACCGCTCACACAGATGTCACTTTCAAACCACGCAGCTTTTGTTGGTCAGCACGGCAAATTCATTTGACCAACTTCTGCATGGGGAACTTCACTTCCATCGTATGGATTCCTATTGAAAAGACTGGATTTCACCCATTAAATTGCACAGAGCAACAGTAAATGTGACTGTACCTTAAGTCTGAGATTATTAAGTCTTGCTTACAGTGACAGGCTCCCCTCAGCAAATTGTATGATTTGAGGTGTCATACATGTCTGTAGTGACCTAAACAAACCCCTAAGCCTTAGTATTAGGCATGCAATAGCAACAGGCATTGGAATTACCACTAAAACATTTCTAGTCACAGAGAAATTTGAACGATCCGATGAAGGCCAGTGACCCACAGAATCTGAAACAAGCACAGGAAAGCTCTCACACCTCCTCACGCATGGCAACACTACATTTCCACTTCGCAGGAGCCCAGCAGTGAAGCAGATGTGTGTGTGTGTGTGTGTGTGTCAGGGTCTGGCAGGGTGAGAAGGATATCCGCCCTGCACTTCCATTAATTGTTGATGGTGATGAGGAGTGGAGAGAGGGCAGGGGGGGTTGACAGGAGCTCCAGTTATTTACACAATCACACAGCAGGCCTGGTGAACACATGAACTGAGCCCTGGAAATACCCCACTGCTGCCACACACACACACACAGACACAGACACAGACACAGACACACAAAGTGTAAACAAAAGCCTACACTGCTGTGATGGGATTGTTGGCTAGGGTGAATGACAGCACATCTCTGATCAGAAACACAGGTACTTCAATAGGGCCATATTCAACCTTTGTGAAGAATTTCATCTATCACTCTCTTTGACCCTTAACTGGTGGTCACAATACACTTTTTGCTCCATTGACTGCGGAAGACAAGAAATGCAAAATCACAACGAGATCACTTGACTAAATTAAAAGAACGCAAACTTTAAATCTGCAGGATTGCAGCATTGCAGTAAAGAAGAGTAAATTGCATATTTTTTACATTTTGGATGCACTATGTTGAATTATGTTTCTTAAAAAGATGCTACGGAGTGTTGCATCATATTACGACCATTGTATTTCCGTAGTAATTTTGTGTGCTCAAAGTCTAGTGTAACTACAACTTTAGAATTAAACCAGCTATTTTCAATAGTGCTGTCCCTTTAAGAGTTCTATATGTAAATGACCACTGTTTTAATTGGCAAACCTCCATGTACCAGTAATAAGATTCACACATTAGGGCTGGTCAGTACTGGTATGTAAAGATATGTGAACAGGGCCTAAAATTAACACTCGCCAAGCACTAAATGCGAGTAAAAATCGGTGTTGGCGATTATATGAAACTGTGTCAGTAACATTTTTATGAATTCTAACAGTGCAACTTTATGAGAACGTTAACAAATCCAAACGATGCCCAGTTGACGGGTCAGTGCTGCATCATCACGAAAATGTAAGCCTTTCCCATGTAAATATTCAAGCGCTAGAACATGCGAAAAGGCACACTAGAAGTAAGAAGTCAACATTCGAAGACGGCGCTCCAATACTAAGATGAGCTCTCTTTCATGCCTTCCTGTGCTTGAACAGACAAATTCACACAAAATTATATTAAAAAAATCCCCGTTTCTGTGAGTATCCAAGTAAACATAGTTGGTTATATCTTCAGTTGAGAAAGAAAACACATCACCTGCATGTGCGTTCGGTCTTAAAGTGATAGCGTCCTAATAATTGTGGATTGTGCATTTTCTGTAGTATCTAAAGTATTAGAGTCATAATTGCCTGTTTTTCTTTCTTGGCTGGTAAAAAATAGTTTTGGATGGTTAATTTTCTTAAGTCACCGGCCATTGGCAGGTGTGGCAAAAAATTAGTTTTAGGCTTTGTATGTAAATATAGGTGATCAAAAGCTAATGTGCTCAAAACTCTGGAACATATTGCCAATGTCATTGTGATGTCATGTTGTCATGATGTTTTTTATGTACTTTTGGTGTGAAAAAAAAATGCCATCCATGAGATGTCTCCTTTAGTTCCTCCACTGTGGCTCAAAAAAATGTCAGATCAGATTTGTAATTGAGAAGTGAAACCAGCAAAAATGAGCTCATAAAGTTTGAATATGATTGAGCATGTGTGTAGATTAGAAACTAAGTGGCACCATGGTTTGTCTTAAAAATACAGTATTGCGTCACCAGCGTGGCTAATCTTTGGCAAAAATTAACTGTTCTATCCTCCTTTCCCTAGTGACAACCATTGCATTACTCACACACACATACAAACACCTTCATTCCATTTTAAAGCTAGAGCATTGCAGGACACATGATTTATTTATAGGCCTGCGATTTGCACGCGGCACTTTCTCCCTTGGTGGCATCCAAGATTGGAATTTATTAGGACAGCCTGATTTCCCCATCACCCTTCCACTCAACTAAAGAAAGAGGAACATCCAAATAAAACAAATAATATCCCATGTCCAAATGTTTCTGATCAGGGCAATGCACGCTAACAGGAATGTGAAGCAGCACACAATCAGACGAATGACGAATGTTGTGCATAAGCACAATGAAATTTAAATCACAGAGAGAGACGTGATCTCATTCCTATAGTCTGGTCTTCAACAAGGCTTCAGCTGTAATCTCATCTCCTCCACCTCTCATGCACACACCCCCTTGTGAAGGACGGAGCAGATGCACTTTTCTTTCCACCAACCCCCCACCACCCCATTCCGCACCGGGCTGCCATCCATCACTTTAACAGCAATATGTTCCAGGATTTTCCACATGGCGCTGCGGTGGAAGACACTGCGAAACAGGGCGGTGCTCGGCATTGGGGGAAATAGGAAAGTGCTTCCAGATCCAAACTCTGACCCAGATAAAAACAGCTTCCTTCCCCTCTCTTGCTCTCCGTCCAGCGGCCTGCAGCCTGGGAACAAAGCTGGGTGTGGGGCTTGCACTTTTTTAAGTTCATTAAGGTGCATTAAGGTGTGATCACTATAGAAAGATTTTGAGGGCAAAAAAGATGCGTTGTCAATTGTCAAGAGTTACAATGCATGAAGCACAGCTCACTCACTTTGAAACCAAGCAGCTTTTTGTTGGTCAAATGAGGAAGATACTCTTGACCAACTTGAACCCGTTGCAAAATTTAAGTGGGGAAATCTTTTGCCCTCATGTGAAAATCCCAATCATGTGAATTCTAATGAAATGACTGGATTTCGGCCAAGACAAAAGGCTGAACAACAGTAAATGTGACCGTCTTTTGCTGTCTTAAACCAGGCACAACAAGCTATACCTTCCATGTACATAAGTGTTTATACTAAACAACAATGACAGGACTTTTTTTGTTTGCTTGTTTGTTTCTAGATAGTCCCACACAAAGATAAGTCCTATAGGTCCAAAATTGTGCAACTGTATAATGAATATGAAATATATTTTGTACAATTGGCTTCTGGTAACCAATTTAGATTTAACTCAATGTCAGATTAACCACAAATAACCACAAGTTAAAGGCTTACATTGTCAGAAAAGCAGGTTTAAAATGAAGATGTATGTGACGTTATAACAAATGGTCTCTAATGTCCCAAATTCAAATCAATATCTAGTCTAGTCATCGTAGAGGGTGCAGCTCAAGCCGTTACTGTACGTCAGTGGAATTAACAATGTGTTCATTAAGAATGAATGAAGTCCCATTACCGTCCTGCTCCACATGACTGAGTGCTCCTATTAGCATTCCTCTGCTTCCTTCACTTGTCTCTCTCCCTCACTCTTTTCCACTGTCTTTGTGCACACAAAGGGCAGACGTGTTCCTGATCTGTCCCTCTCTGAAAAGCACAGCTCCAGAGTTAATGTCATCCTGTCCTCTGAGGTTCGCGACACAAGAACGTGTCAAGGTGAGACAGGCCAACTTTATGGGGCCTATTCACAAATGTAGTTATCAAAATGTTTGAATCATATCATACTGATTTATAGGCCGTTGTAGTTGCACAACCATGCATTTACTTTCATAAACAGTTTGACAGATGCTAGTACATTTGTGCACTAACAGGTCATTTCAAATTCTGCATCTTTCTGCACAGGTAAACACAAATACACCTCTTTAACCAGCCTAATACAAGGCACGCTGCTTCAAATCACTAGTGCACTTTTATAGAAGTAATGACACCGCACATACTGTATCTGTACCAATATTTAAAAAGTACATTTTTCGGATGGGAGATGGGAGAGCGAACATGCAGGCGGAGGTGTTGCCATGGTAGTGGCCAGCGTGGGGAGCTGACACAATGCTTGCATCAGTCAGAGGTGTAAACAGCGAACGAGCGCACGGAGACAGGATGTTCCTTCCAGCACTCTACAAATGCTTTTCACAGAGATGACGCATTTAGAGGATGAATCATTGTGCGCAGAGCTGGAATGACATGAAGAAATATACCATAATAAACGCTATTATAGTATTAATGGTGACGTCTTATAACAGAGGCGTAAATTTCAGCGCGGCGTTGGGAAAACGCGAAAGCGGGTGAAGAAACCCAGTGGCACGTAAAAGCTTTTGTTGAGGAGCAGACGATGTGTGCGCTCCTGTTGCTATGGCAATACTACATACGTGACGTGTGTGAAAAAAGCTTGTTGCTGGGGTAATACAAGTGTGTGTGCGCTGTTTGTGTCTTTCATATGGGTTTGTGTCATTTCAAGTCATGTGCTGCTGCGGTAATTTATTTTGTGCAGTTACAGTGAGTAATTCTATACATTGTGGATTAAATCATTCAAGGAGAAGCGCAGTCTTGTATATAAATACGAATGTTGTCTGTGTGTGAATGTGTGAAAGTGTGTGAGCGTATGGGGGAGGGTGGCTGAGCCGTCTGTATGTGAGTGTGTGATATACGTTTCTTCATTAAAAGAGAGTACGCCAGTGTGATGTATGTTCTGTTGTGTTGAATGGTATCCATGAATACAATTTCACACAAATGGGATGGTGGGATATTGTGTTTGTGCACTGTGACTTGTATATCCACGCTTCATATGCAGGGTGCAAAAACAATCCCACTACTCAACACAGAGGGCGTAACACTAAAGGGCTTTTCACAGTAACAGCAATTTGCAGCCATGAAGCAACTAGAAGTCATTTGTTTTCGATGAGAATTGGTGATTTGATGTCAAATAAGGAGTTGACCCTCAAGCATTGAACATAGTCCCAGCAGCAAGTCTTCAATATCTAAGAAACATTAAATGTTTATAGTTTTTAAACATTGATTTCAAACTGTTAGTTAACTGTAAGATTTTTAACAACTTCTTTGTGAAAAAGCTATAATTGTATTACAGAAACAAGAAGTGTCTATCTAAAGTATAAAGGTCCCAATATACTTCAAGAGAAATCAAAGAACGGACTGATGTGATGTCATTTGGAAGAAAATCAGACAAAATGAAAAAAAAAAGTTCGAAATCGTGAACCTTCCGGAAAAGGCTGCTAAACACCTTTGTACTATCATTGGTCTGTGGTGATTACACAATAGGCAGGTGTGCGGGGAGACTCCGCCTTCTTTCACATGGAAATCAATCCATGGATGTCAGATGTCCAAGAGCGAAAACATGAACACATTGGCGAGCTGCTTTGTAGTAGAAAGGGAAGTTTTACTTCTGATGAAACGAGACACTGACACGGTTTTTAAGGTTCACGTATTTCGAAATTTGTTTTAACTCTAAACGAAGAATGAAAAAGAACTTCGCTGTGAGTATATTGGGGCCTTAAATCTGAAAAAAAAAGTTCAAATTATTTAAAAAAATTTTTTTTTAATTTCAAATTATTTGAGTAAATATTATGTGAAATAATTATAAATTTCATTTTAGAAATTACGCATGTGTTATCTTTAAATTATATTGGTCATCGGTCACTCTGTTCTAAGATATTAGCATCAAAAAATCCATATTAGTTGACAACTAAATATTTTAACATGTTTTATTTCTAGAATATTATATTATAAATCAATTTATGCAAAATTTGCACCAAAATTAGCTCAGAAAATGTGGAAAAATGTCCAGAGAATCTATATAGGCCCTTAAACGGTAGTGGAGACAGTGCTGATACGGTTGGATACCGCTACTTGAGACCAACAGTACAGCGACTTTGTAACCTCCAGCGATTTAATGGCTGTCAGTGTGAA
Organism: Zacco platypus; assembly: GCA_038088235.1. NCBI lineage: Eukaryota > Metazoa > Chordata > Actinopteri > Cypriniformes > Xenocyprididae > Zacco > Zacco platypus. The sequence continues at coordinate 8,426,068 of CM076068.1, forward strand.
TGTACCTTAACTGCCATGACAGTAAACAAGAGCATGTTTCATTGCTACATAGAGTTCCCAAGTCTTCTATGTGGCTACACTTAGGTCAAAGGTCAAATTCCTCCTCTTCCATCCCACTCAAGGATAAACGAATGCAAATGCATGCCCAGACCCAATCCCACTCAGTAATGTAGCCCATAGAGAACAATGAGTGTAAGTCACAGGCAAGTAGTCGTCTCTTCCAGTAATGCACACCAAAACAGCCCTCCAGTTTTCTCTTTCTCTCTTTCGACGACTGGCCTCACACACAGAGCCTCAATTGTTGTGATTATGCCAAACAGATTCCTGGGCTCCAGCCTCTCCTCTATCCATCCCTGGATCAGGCTGCACTGTGGAAAAAAATCCATGAAGGAGAAAAGAGGCCAGGACAGGATGTGAGCAAGCCAGCTCATCACACTCCAGCAAGCAAAAGACGCAGAGTTCCCAAGCACTTCGGAGGTCAGACTTTGAATTTTTAAAAAGGAGGCGTGTTTTTGATTCTAGAACAAGATGGTTTGTTGGAATGTGTGAGAGTCCCCCTGAGAGTCAAAGAAGCAGATCTGGGACTGAAGAATACTCCTTTTGAGGACATTTCTCAGCTGTGACTGGAAGTGTAGGGAAGAAGAAATACCTGCTTGTGGTGTGCAAATTGTGAGAGTGTGTCTGTGACTGTAGCGGCAAAAGCTCTTTTTCACCTGTGAGCGAAACACTCATCGTCTGTAGTGAGTTGCCTAATAGTCAAATGTTTAAATAAACTCTAAACAACCCAACTAAAAAGGAATCTCTTAAGTGACTGATACTCGACATACCCGTCACTCGGACAGCAGCATGCATGTGCACCACGCCAACAGCGCTTGAGAGTATCGACATTAGAAAACGGCTATAAACCTATAGCTGACAAAGATTTTCTTTAAACTTTTGCTCCGCCATGGCAGACATCAACCTGACGTCAAAAAAATGACTGTAGATATGACAGTATAATGGCCCATGTGACAATGCTGAGAATACTACAAGTACTTACTTTTGCATTAAAACTTGAAAACAAAACGCTATGACAAATAAAAAATCGAGCTTGTGTCAACACACAACACTGACTCCAAAAGTCTCAAGGTGCCGTTACATTAGTAAAGCAATTTTTTGTCCAGTGCCAACTGTTAATTACCAAGGAGCTTTCGGTTGATAAGTGTGGCAAATTCACATGACCGACTTGAACATAAGCGAAATCTGCGTGGGAAAATCTTTCATTCTTATGCAAAACTCTATATTGCATTCCACCATCTTACACTAAGTTAAGCCTATGAGAAGCGCATATGAGATGGATAACATCAGAGAAACTTCAGCAGGCTATAATCGATTACGGTCTATTACTGCATTGATGCAGAATCTTCCACGTCCGCATCGCGATGCATTGTAGAAACGATTAATTTTAACACCCCTATTTAATGCGTCTCTCAACTGGATGCTCACATAAACCAATCACATTTTAATGAGGCAAAAGATTCATGCGTGCTCACTCTGTGCGGTGGCGGTGTCTCAGTCTCAACCAGGCAAGAGTAAAATAATAACGTGGTTACAAGTTGTGTCCTTTTACTCTCTATAAACCCATTGTAATAAGTGACACATTTAGCTGTGCTTTTAATATATCAGGCCTCAACGTTAATGTTTTTTTTTTTTCTACTGGCCCAGTCGGGCTGGTTCAGGTTTTTACTTGCCCTGCCAAAATTCACAAAAAACAGTTTTCATAGTTTTTGACCCATGTAACCTTGCAAAAGTGCTTTAAGATTTTTAGGTAGGTCTTACAGGAAGAAAATATAAAGAAATTGATAATCAGTCTTATCGCACTTGAATGGTTTAAAAGCATTTGAATGAATGATACGGTGATTATATACTACAACGCAGCCAAAGGATAAAAGAAAAAAACGGATATTGTGTTAATGACATTAAATATTTTTAACACGTTCAACTAAAAAAAAAAATAAACCGAATCGAAAAATTAACATCAATTTTGACAGCTCAAGAAATAATATAATTTGCTATTTGCAGTCGACATACAATGAGTTACCTTAAAAAGGTAGCATATTTTTTTCTGCTTACTAAAACAACCTTTTAAATCACACGCACAGCTATGATACCTACAAATATTTTCACGTTTTGGAACATAGCTTTAATCTTCATATCCCATCATATTATCAATATATTTGTTACATTTACTGTAAACCCATCAGCACTTATTTTCCTTTTTCTACTTCCTGCAGATATTAACCACAAGCATCCCCGTAGATAGGTCCAAATCACCAACGGAAATGTGAATACTGAAAACACACAGAGTAAACCACACCACTGCAGTAGTCACAAAACAAAGACCCGTTTCATTATTCCTCTCAAAATTACATATACACAACACGCCCAGGTTTGGGTTCAGGGAGATGATATGAGAGCGACAATAATTTGCTGGCAGATGGCCTTTCATTATCCGTCATGCAGGATGGAGGTGAGCCCGCAACACTGGGGATAAAACATGTCGTGAATATGAATCCAGCAGTGGAGAGCATCTCCTCCCATCTGTCATGTGTGTTTGTTTTCAGAGCCTCTCTCTCTTTGCCACTGTGTGTTTTATCTAAGCTAGATTAATTAAGCTGTTTATGAGAGTGGCTTAGCACAGAACAATAGAAGAGGCTGTTTGTTGTCCTTATTAGTGCTCTGAGCATAAAGCGCCCATGGAGGCAAACTTATGTAGCTGACCAGCTTGTATACCCATCCACCCACCAGCATCCATTAGTGGAAGCTGGAGGGAACATATACTGATGGCGGAGGAATACTAGCATAGGAATGCAAGGGAAGGATAAACAACCTGAGGGTACTTCAACCAGAACCAAAACAGGAAAATTCATCTTGGAAGAGAAGATTAATAAACGGACAAGGCTATTACAGATCCCCACATGGGCAGAGATGAGAGAGGAGTCACCTTTTCAGCTCAGTGTAAACAGACTAAAGTAACTCTGACATGTGACAGAGAATGCAAAGCAAATGAGACTAGGGTTGTCAAAAGTACCGACAGGAAGTCAGTAGTGAAATTTTAAAAATGTGACGATACCAGCATTTCCCCCTAGCATTTTGAGCGCTGTTGAGCGGATTCTTAAACACCTCTGATTGGCCATTGTGTTCATGCGCAACATATATGTCTATCTGATCCCTAATATATCCTATTAGAAGGATCCGCTGATAGCCTGCTTTCAAACGCTCCCGTGTGATCTGTGTATGCGCTCTGTGAAGAGCTCCAAAGATGTCTATTTACCACATTTTTGAAGCATTGATTATTGTAGCCAATCACAGACATATCTGTTGAGCGTGTCAACACAATGGCCAATCAGATGTGTTTAAGAATCCGCTCAAAAGAGCTGAAAATGCTAGGGGGAAATTCTGGTATATTTCAGTACTGACTTGGTACTGAAGTCAGTACATCTGACAACCCGAAATGAGACCAAAAGACTCTCACCTGATAGGGTTGAAATGCTCCTTCTTCTGTCAGGAAGTCTAGGTGTCTGTCAGAGAAGAACTCGATAGCTGTGATGGACCCAAACACTGTCTTCCCCACCAGAGGCTTGAACGTCTGTAAGGACAGAAAACACTCAGGTTAGTCAATGCTCTGGGCTTCAGAAGCTAAAAAAATAAGAGCGTCTTGCTTGACAGCTCAAACAGAACAAAAATAAGTTTGATACATCCCTTTTTGCATTCACCCAACCTAAACAGCACATGAACACACTGTGTTTAATGCTGGGTGAATGGTCTTTTATACCCTCATGTAGGTTAAACAACATTTCACGCTATTTTGAATGGGGATCAACACGGTATTTACTCTGCAGTTACTGTTGTGAATTTGCTAGAATGTAAAAGGGAACTGTTTACCAACATCCAACCAATCACACACTAACCTCAGTTCATACCTCAATAAATATTTACATGCTTTGTACAGCCAGAGACACTTTCATGTGCTCGGTTTTAGTTTCAGCATCCGAGGAAACCGCTAAAAATGAGGAACAGTGACAGAACACACACCTACGGGTTTCTATTTTTTGCAACTCAAACAATGGTATTACAACAACAAAAGTACAGTGTGAGTTCTTGAAACCTGAGTACCCAGAATTAGTTGCTAACCCAGGTAAAGTATAAACAGTATGATAGCAAAGGATTATGTAAACCTAAGGTTATATATTAAACAATTTCAAGTGAGCAATACCCATTCATGTTCCTTCTTGCTGTTCTTCATGCCAATGAATCAATAAATAGGGTGCAGGATCTTTTAAACTAAATCTTTTTAAAGACCTGCACAAATAAAATGGTAACATTTAACAATAATAAGGTCCCTTTTGTTAACAGTGAATGCATTAGCTAACATGAACTGACAACAATATATTTTTTCAAAGCCTTTATTAATCTTTATTAATGTTATTTATTAAAAAATATATAATTATCCATTGTTTCATGTTATTTTAGTTTCATATTAGTTCACAGTGCATTAACTAATGTTAACAAATACAAACTTTAATTTTAAAAATGTATTAGTAAATGCTGAAATTAACATTGACAAAAATGAATAAATGCTGTAGACATACTATTCATTGTTAGATTGTCTTAACTAGTGTAGTTAACTAATGCTAACTAATGAAACCTTATATACCAATAAAATGGTATCCATACCGTATCCAATATCTCTACCGAATACCATATCCCTACCGAACAAATCCATACAGTCTCAAAATAAATCATTTCTCAGATTCTGGCTGGGGCTCATATTCAACTGCAAAACAGGGTAACTGCAAGTTTAAAATACTAATGTCTTATTCAATACATACAGTATAGTACAGCACTTGATTTAGAAGTCAACTGATATTAGATTTTGCTGATATGATAATAATGTGTTTAAATAAAGGCAATAAACAGACTACAGTGCCAATACAAGTAAAATCTATATACTGAATGTGTTAAATGGATTTGTTAGTCTTTCCTCACTGGGCAGCTCAGAAGGAAGCCACAAGAATTTGTTGAATTAAATGCCACATACCAAAAGCATCCAGAAAAACTTTTATTATTTTGAAAAAGCCCAAACTATAACAGGACTCTTATTTTGAAATGTATTTGCTTTACTACTTGTAGCTGATCATTCAAAAAAAATGAGGGACATAAAATATACACTTATAACCATTGGCAACATATTACAATATAAATACCATAAAGAAAACATTGCCATAATCATTAGTAATTGCTCGGCATAACTTTGCAGTATTCTTTGGTTGCAAATTGATCTGAAAACGTGAGCCTGTAGAACATGCAACTGCACTGCTTTTTTACTTCGAATGTGCAGTGTTCATATTTATTAAATTAAATCATTGTCTTTTGAAGTTTAATAATCAAATCACATTTGGTTGTATCACAATTCCTGTTTTTCTGGCCCCAATATCTAACCTCTTAAAATTATATTTAACACATTTTAAAGACCCACCCGAAACCTGAATAAAATAACAAAAGGATGCAATACCACTCAAGAACAGATGCATTTGTGATCATACGCTTGTGTGAACTAAACTTTGCATGTTTGGGCTCTGAGAGAATGTTCTCACGACACAGTAAACATCTGCAGCTTCACCTTAGATTAGAGGTCTTTCCTGAGACTCTAATTGAATCAGAAGGCTAAATTGGCACTAGTATGACTACACAAGAGCTGGACTGAGTGGACAATAATTGGATTCATTACAAGCCTGGCCTCACAGTACAGTACAAAGCAGCAGTTGAATGTGTGTGTGTCTGTGTGCGTGTGTGTCTGTGTCTGTGTGTGTAAATGGCATGCCATCTGGTCGAAGTCTTCATACTACACACAGACATGGCTGTCATGAGACTAGCTGCACATGATCACCCTTAAAATCTATTCTTCATGTCAGCTGGGAAGGGAACAGATCTACAACTATGCTGTGCTACTGTAAATATTATATACCAGGAGCTTATGGATTTAAACGTCATTTTAGTTTCTCTTTTACAACATTCCTCCTAGCAGAACTGGAGATCATTAACAAGTTAAGATTGTATTCAAAGAACTTGTAACATTTAGACTGCTTTCTCTGTGTGCTTTTGAGACTTGCCATTTTTGTTGCATCATTATACACCAATTTCTGTACATCATTCTACACTGTAAATGACTTTTTGAAATAAATAAAACATTATTTTTTTTACAAGAAAACACTATTTCAGTTTTTCTACTTCAAATTTACTACAAATTTCAAAGTAAACACCAATTTTATTTTTCTAAATAAATAGTTTAACAGTATTTAAAAAAACTGCATACACTGCATCTTATACAACTGTGTGCATGTGATCTTAATCCATGCTGGACTTTTGGCTCCGCATCCGACCATTTCTATTTCTATCAACAGAGGTCAGATAGACATGCCCATGTCTGGCTGCTTCCAAAACAACCCTTAAAAGTGAAACATAACCACACTGACCAACAGGAAGAGTTTTCAGACCAGTAAACACTGTAAGCGTCTGACCACCGATCTCTGTGACCTGTGATCACTGCAGTCTAGCTGAATAATTCTGATTGTTTCAGATTTGAGCTCAGATGATCTGTATTGACTGTCCCTCATTGAACCTGATCCTGCAACAGCAGGGGAAAGACTAGCTGTAGATTTACACTACTAAAATAAACCTTTCATCAGCCTCACAAGCAGTCAAGTGAACTGCTACTGAATTTGACTTCTACATGGAGTACTGACCAACTATTAAAACCCAACTGAACGATTTGCTGCACATAGTTAAATGGTTAATACAACTTTCAAGGAATTCTAAAATACATTATATAGTAACAACTATAACGTGAAATTGTGGACTATATCTTTTAGCTGAATGATGGCACATAATGAATTATTATGTATAAAAAATTGGCTGTTTTGCAATTAATCGTGATTAATCGCATCCAGAAAAAATGTTTGTTTAAATAATATGTGTGTATGGTGTATATTTTTTATAAACACATATGTATGTGTTTATAAATACAAAATAAATATTTGTAATCACACATATATTATGTGAACACCGGGTTTATTTTGGATACGATTATTCGCAATTATTCGTGATTAATCGTTAAACTTCATGTAAACAACTCAATCAATCTGACTGAAATTCATCCAAATGAAATTCTGATCCAATTGAAATATCCTTGAATCTTGAAATGTCATTCAGATGAAATATCTTACAAATATTATGCGCAGTTCGGTGATGTATTTGTTTTTTTAAGTCTTACGAACTGGTCAACGGAGATGACTGAATATTTGCTACATTTTTGTGAAAAACGTTAAAATATTTAATTTATTATTAACATTTAAACATTATTATTAAACATTTAATTTATTATTAACGTTTTTTATATACATGTCATCAAAACTAAAACTGCAATTATGTTTGCGGTAGCTTCAGTGACACATGCGCTGAAAGTTTGTTCACCATAGATGCAATACACATATGAAGAAATATGCAAATCGGATTGCAAAGTTTATCGTACGTAAGCAAAACTTTCAGACTCTGAAATGTGATTGGATTGATATGGACTTAAGAAAATTTGTGCATTCAAAACATATCTAGTCTGTGTTATATTGTGTAGTTGCCAATTCCCAGCTTTACTCATAGTTAAGTATCTCAATCTTAAGCAGAGAAACTTGAATTTTATTCATTAGAAGCTGCGTAAATTTATCAGACTTGTAGTAGAGTTTCACTGCTGTTGTCTACCTCCTCTTCGGCGTACATGGAGTTGAATCAAGGCTACAGGAACACGAGCCGTTTCTAGGACAGATAAATATAGCAACAGCAGATCTACATCTCTTAAAGGAAAATCAGGCTTTGTTGTTCCAATAAAAACACACAACATAGACGCCGGGAAAATGCACACTTGATACAGCTGTGAGAAGAAATGTAAAAACACACAAAAGAAAGAGAAATACAGAGTCCTCTGAGCACATCTGCAGGTGTAGCCGAAGTTTTACTCAATGATTTCTGAAAACAAGTATGTAATTTAAACATACAGATGACCTCTGTTAGCAATCAGTCTACTGCTGAAAGCAAAATGAAACATTCAACATCACAACAACAGCAGCATTTTGCACTTTACAGCCAGAGGATTTCATCAGAAACAAGATGTCACCCCTGCGACACCTCCACGCACAAACACCGACAAACACAGCAAAAGCACTTCCTTGAGCAATTGCAACTGGGTCACATCTGCCACTTGTCATTAGGGAGTTACCTCTGATCACAATCAAGCTGGCAAACAGACAGTGCAATAATTGCTGCGTGTCTCCAGAATACAGAATACACCTGAGTGGATCCACGATATACACACACGACTGCAGCCGCACTCATGAAAACATACACAATACAAGTATCCCCTTCCCTCAGCAAGAACAAAAGGAAGGCCAATGAAAGGAGGGGCTCTTTCAGAGAAAGCACAGGCTGGCCGTGGCAGACAAAGCATCTCCAAAATACGGTCCTCGGCTGGGTGCTGCGTGGCGGGCCGTAATTCAGCTATAAATATTTGATAAGGCTGAGTGCACTGGAATGTGTGTGGAGCTGTGAGGGGGGTTCATGCATAGCCAAATGTGCTGAAGGCTGGGACGCTCTGGGACGATCTGATGAAGGTCATGAAGGAATGCGACAGCGCTTACACATGCATTTGTGGGATGTCGCAGCGAAGTAGTCATTAATAGGGACGGGCAGATGCTCTGTGTTTCTCGAAACATATAAATACATCTCTCTGTTGTTGCATTGACGCAGCATACATTCACGTATGTTCAGAGGGCACTACAAGTTTACTACTTACTAAGCAGTAATTTACGTAAACAGCCTACTATCTTTTGTGCCTTCTAAAAGTGTCACAGGACCTCTATAAGTTAGTTTACTTTACTAAGTGTGAGAAGGAAGGAGGGGGAAAATATGTTAAAGAAATTTTTTTTTATATATATATATATATATATATATATACATACACACACACATATATATATATATATATAAATTTTCTTTAACGTATTTTCCCTACATATATACACACACATATATATACACTACACATATATATATATATATATATATATATATATATATATATATATAAATAAAAGTTTTGTTTATTTTGAATTTGTAATTAAAACGCACTATTCTTATACTATTAACAGTAAATTATGTAGGGCTGTCAGTAATTATTAAATATTGGTATAGTATTATTTTGGTATTCATCTAATCTGTCTATTATGTTGATGATTAATCAAGAATACATGTATAATAACAATGAGGCAATAATAATTGGCTCAAGTGCCAAAGTATCAAGTATAAAGAGCAAGTAATCATTTGGTTTGATTGAACAACAATTAAAATTCATAATGTAATATATATAAGATAATCAACTTATGTACATTATGTAATATAACAAATGCCTGCAGAGTGCGCCAATGAACAGGTGATTGCTGTTCTTACACTTTACAGCATCATCAAATCCTTGTTTAATATTGGCCAAACAACATTTCATTCAAATGTCCACTTAATCGTTAATATTTGGCCACTTCTTTATGATAGAAATGCTACAGCCACTGTAATTTCTTGAAAAAGAACATGTAGAGACCAAAACATGCAAACTCAGAGCGAGGGTTTAAACTTTTATTTTGAAATTGCAATGAACAACAGTTTGCATATTTAGAAACATATTGATGTATTCTGCTGTCTTGGCGTAGGTTTACGTGTGATAAATGCTACAAATCTGGTGAAATGGTACGTTGCGTTCCCAGATGAACGTTATAAGCAACACAAAGTTAGATAACTGAGCTGCTGAGACGCACTCCACACGTGTAAATGATAACAGCACCATACTTTTCTACGAAACATGAATCCTAGACTTTGTGAATTTACAATAGCGCTATGCTATATTATGATTTTAAATAATAATAATAACAACAACAACAACAACAACAATAATAATAATAACAAATAACACCACCACACACTCTTCGCTGTAACATTACAACCACAAATAGCATCACATTCCCATTTTGCACATAAGCAGGCTTGAGCCTGCATGAAATACCCAGCGTGGCTTGATGGTAACATGTGGGCAACTCAAGAGTAATGACATCATACTGACAATAATTTAGAAGAAACAAAACCTTTAGTGAGGTGAGTTAGTCAGTCATGTTCTGAGGTGTCAGTAACCCCTCATCTGCTCTAATAAAAGTAGATTGCTCCCATTATCAATGACTAAGCTCTGCAAGTGTGCAATGAACACACTGACACTGATCTAGACTTGTTGCATCATATAGCTCTCCGGCAGTGTTGTTGGTTCTCCAGCAAACGACAGATCTGTTGTGGAGGAAGACGCCATATCCAATGTTCCATAAACACCCGGAGTGTTTGCAGGCGGCTAGTTTCCCCACAGGATGTCTCAATCACAACTGTTACTAATTCAGTCCTCATGTCTCCGAGAGGCTATGTTCAAAATACACTACACATGTGTGCTGCTTACTACAGAGTATCTAATGTTTACGCTCATTCTGTCTCCTGGCTCTGCATCTTTGGGTATAAAGAGACTGATTCCTCCAGTTTCATGAGTGTTTTTTCATTTCCACTCATCACATCACCAAACAACGCTACTGGTGTATCGACAGATACATGAGGATTCTCTTATGAAACTATGCACTTTACTTTTTTTTTAACTTCAATAAGAAAACTAGTCAAGAATACATTACATAGCAAAGATAAATTGACTGATATGCCTTCTGCTTTATTTGTCCCACTAAAAATGGAAGGTCCATGCAGATTTTTACTGCACATTTTGGTATTCTATGCATACATATTTGTATACTGCGATTTGTATACTGTCAGTACACATACTGCTAGCAGTAGCACACCAGAATGACATTGCGAACGCACCCAGAGACAGAGTGAGCCGTACTATTCCAAATTATATTGCAGTACACAAGATTTACAACCTCACTGCAGAACTTCATCCCCATAAAAAAGTGAAATTGAGCAGAAGGTTGGGACACCCGGCCAAGTCAGCTCCAACGACCAACTTCAGTTCAATGGTCACATCCTGTCTAATGTGTTTCTAAAGAGAAGCACAAAGCAGGCAGTATGTGTGTGTCCTGCTGCAGAGAAAGTTGCACATTCCCTCTGCCAACCTAAGAAAAGACAGACTCATGAGAAACCACCACACAGTGCAGAGAAAAACACATCCCAACAGGAGGAACGGTACTTTCCCACATTTGCCTGACATATCCCCCCTCACACAGACACACACACACAATTGAAATCCAACCAACATTTTCTCATCACATCCAATAACGGTGCAAACACACCTTTATCATTTCAACCAATCTGAAATGGGGACTTGAACAAAACAAAGATAAGACAAAAATTAAATTGTATCATAATTTATTCGCCCTTATGTTGTTATAAAACCCATATGACTTTTGGTTTAAAAATGACTGTTCTGCAAAAAGGCTCTCATTACTGTTTTCCAAGTCTTCCGAAACCATATTACCTTTATGTAGGAACAGACTGAACTTAAAAGGATTAGTTCACTTCAGAATTAATTTCCTGATAATTTACTTTCCCCCATGTCATCCAAGTCTTTCTTTCTTCAGTCGAAAAGAAATTAAGATTTTTGAGGAAAACACTCCAGGATTTTTCTCCAGATAGTGGACATCACCGGGATACAATGGGTTGAAGTTCCAAATTACAGTTTCAGTTCAGCTTCAAAAGGCTCTACACCGTCCTAGCCAAAAAAATAAGTGCGTCACACAGCAGTACTGCGGTAGGGCAAAAAACTCATTTTCTTCTACAACTTCAAAATCGTCCGGCCTCATTGTTTTCCCTTTTTTTGTAAAGGCCGTTTGACTTGGTCTTTGCACATTCGATTTCTAGACATTGGATTAGGAGTTCCATCTCGAGACCTTTCAAACGTGATTACGTAATGAATGGCGTATCGCAGAGCAGTGCAAGACGAGCATTTGTGGTTAAAAAGTACATACATTTTTATTTTACTTTTAGAAAATGACCGACTGTTACACTAGATAAGACCCTTATTTCCTCTGCTGGGATCGTGTAGAGCCCTTTAAACTTGCATTGAAACTGCAGTTTGGACCTTCAACCCATTGTCTAGCCCTCAAGGTTACTATTATCGACACAAACTGTGTCAAAAAGGAAAAGGGGGAGGTGTTGCTGTAATCTATAGTAATATCTTCAGTATTATTCAAAAGTCTTTCAAATATAATTCTTTCGATGTGATGGTGCTTTATGTAACGTTATATAATGTAAGTGACAAATCCCATTTGAAGTTTGTGCTGGCTACTGTATACAGGCCACCAGGGCACCATACAGACTTTATCAAAGAAATTGCTGATTTTCAATCGGAGTTAGTACTGGCTGTGGATAAAGTCCTTATTGTTGGTGATTTTAATATCCATGTAGATAATGAAAAAGACGTATTGGAATTGGCATTAACAGATATCTAAACTCTATTGGAGTTAGACAACACGTGTCAGGACCCACTCATTGTCGTAATCATACTCTAGATCTAATATTGTCACATGGAATCGATCTCAATCGAACTTACGACCTGTAACTCTGTCTGAGTATCGGACAAGTGTTCACTGTTGGCCAGAGGAGAACTGGCCCCCCGACTAAGACTGGTTTCTCCCAAGGTTTTTTTCTCCATTTTGTTGGAGTTTTGGTTCCTTGCCACTGTTGCCTTTGGCTTGCTTAAGTTGGGGACACTTGCTTGATATTCAGCAGTGTTTTTGATATGCCTGCATTGGCGCCGTTGTATGCGAACTGAGCTGAGCCGGACGATTACGTCACTGTTTTCTCCAGTGCTGATGTACATAAATTAACTAGACTAAAAACTACTGATCTTTGCAACAGAATGAATCAATAATATATAGAATAAGCTGGACAATGACACCATTTTCTTTGGGAGCTGCTGTGCAGCCAAAAATGATTTGTCAATTATTACTGTAAAGCTGCTTTTCCACAATTTGCATTGTAAAAAGCGCTATATAAGTAAAGGTGAATTGACTTGACTTGACATTGAAACTGCAATTTGGACCTTCAACCCGTCGATCCCTTTTGAAGTCCACTATATGGAGAAAAATCCAGGAATGTTTTCCTCAAAAACTGACTGAATAAAGAAAAACAAACATTTTGGATGACAAGGGAGTGAGTAAATTTTAAATTTTTATTCTAAAGTGAACTAATCCTTTAAGTTGTATGTGCTATACTCATGGTTTGTCCTACTCGTAGTTTGACAGTCCCCCTCCACTTTCCTTGTATGGAAAACAGCACTGAGGATATTCCTCAAAACATTGCCTTTTGTGTTCCAATCATACAATCATAAAATCATACAGGTTTGGAACAAAATGATGTTGAGTAAACAATGACCTTTTTCTGTTTTCCGTGACCTATCCATCTAAAAATGACAGTTCTGGAACAAGACTGTCTCTCGACCTCTCTCTCTCTTGGATTCGAGAGGCATAATTAGAAACAGCCGCACTATGCACAGTGCTGCATTGAAGGAGCTGTTTGCTAAATGGGTCATAGTGCAACCCTGCCCTTCCTCCCTCAAACACACACATACATACACCGTTTCAGGCAGTACACTTCTCAGTGGATCAAGCAGATTAAATGCCCCTCCAGACTTTGCCCCAGAGAGAGAGAACAGGACGATATAATCAGCTTACTTCGCTGGAATGAACGAACAGGCCTGTCAAAACACAAGACACCTCCGTCTGCTATCAACCTAACCGACACTAGACGACCCCTGTTCCAACACCCACCCAAAAACAGGCACACCATCCATCCCCGTCTCAAATAAGTGGGGGCTTTCCACACAGCTGCAGTTCTATCCGACACCCACCGTCTGTCTGGGCCGCTCACATGTCTTTCGCACTACTGCTTAAATAAGCATACAACCAGGAAAAATCCCCTGCAACTTTAATTCTCAGTTCAGCTGGTCTGTCCTTTTATATGCACAAGAAAGAAGGCTTGTAGCTTTTGCAAGGCTCCGAAAGGCGCTTGTGCTTTCAACCAGTTACGTTAGCGCCCTGTAGACACAATAACACAATTGACTGCACACAAACAGATGGTTGATAAACATCCTGTTAAACGAAGACATGAATGATCCAGCCCGCCCTGATGTAACCGGCTCAACGCGAGACATTTACCTCAATGTCTTCAGGCTACACGGTCTGAAATTCCTAAAAAGGCTTATTTATGGAAAACAAGAGATTGTTTACCTCTTCGCTGGTCTTGAGGATGAGCCCGAGCCGAAGGTGGAGCTCGGTCAGCGGACACCCGCCACTCAAGTTAAAGAAACTCGAGTGGGACACAGATGAGCGAGAGAAAAAGAGGAAGAAAGGCAAAACAAACAAGCACAAGTTTCTCTCAAAGGCGTCTTGTGGTCTTTAAAAGAAGAGGCGTGCTTTGAAAAGAGACCTTCCCTCCTCAGACGCTGGCCACATGTCAGACATTTTCTGTGGCTGACAGGAAACACAGAATGAGAGAAAAGCCTCCGCTGCCGCAGAGCTCAAAGAAACAAGGCGAGGAGGACTAAAAAGTGAAGCAGACCGTTCGTTCGTTCACTCACTCGCTCCCTCTTCTGCTTGTCTTTCTGTATCTGAGCATCAGACTGTTAGCAAGTCTGTCGTCAGCAGTGCCAGAGAACAAGTCCGATCCGTCCGGTGAGCGACGTTTCTCGGCCTGCCTGAGTCTGGAACTGGGTCAGGCTGCCTGCTTCCTCCAGAGCCTGGTTACACAAGCGGTTAACACACACACACACACTCTCACTCCGCCACTGCAGCGATCAGGAAGCTCTTGAGAGCCACGTACTGAAAGAACAAGCACGCACAGGCTGCTATTGTATTTTCCCCCTCGTCATGGTTTTTTGGTTTGCTGTTGCGCAGACGAGTTTTTCAGTGGCTGTTTGTGTGGTGAGAAAATCAGTGTGGCACTGTAGAGAGTGAAATGAAAGAATCTGAGAGAGAGAGAGTGAGAGAGGAAAAGAGAGGGTGGGGGTGGCATGGAGGCGAGTGTAAACCATGAAAAGGGCGTTGCTATGTACAATGTAACTAATCTCCCACCATCACAGGTGGCAGAGCCGCCCCACAGAATGACTCACCCTGATGAGCAGGCCACTGGTGCGCGCACACAAACACACACTAAGAATTAAAGGGATAGTTCACCCAAAAATGAGAATTCTGTCATGTTGTTACAAACCATGACTTTCTATGGAACATACAAGCAGATCTATGGCGGAAAGTCCTGGCTGCTTTTTGCCATAAAATTGAAGGGAATGGGATCTCTTTAGCTCCAAAAATGACAAAAAAAACACCATGAAAGCAGATCATATTACTCATAAGCGGTATATCAAGTCTTCTGAAGTCACCCAATAGTTACATCTGAGGAAAACACCAAAATGGAAGTCGATATTGGCTGAAATTCTTGTCATCAACTGTTTTGCGCTTACCTATATTTAAAAGTGTTGATAAGCCATGCAATAACCAATGGAATTTGTTTTCACTGACATTAAATCTTGCACAAAGCATCTTGACAAGTTACAGTTGAATACAGATCCACATGTGCCAAACACATTAATCCAGACTCACTGTCAATGGAGTACTTTGAAAAGTTTGCACCGACTGTGCCACAAGACAGTGTAGGGCTGTCGCGATAACCACAATAATGTAATACCATGATACTGATAAACCAACCGCAGAGAAAGGCAAGTAACTGCCACAACCGCAATAATCATGTTTTTTTTCTTGTTGTACACTTCATTCATGTGTACTGAATGTTAAATAAGTTAATAATGATAACAAGAGTGAAGAATGTATTTTTTCCACCTAATGGCTTTTTTTTTTTTTTTTTTACTTAAAACAGTGTACCATTGTGATTTGTACAGAGGCTCTGTAGATTTGCACTAAACAAGCTTAGACAGTGAGTGAGAGAGAGAGATCGACTGAGCGCGTGCGATTACCTGCGTCTGTCCCTCTTCAGGTCAAGTCATATATTCGTAAAAAAAATGTTTTCCATGTCTAAAGAGGAAGGTGAACTTTGATGTTTAAGGGCATTTCCCATGAATGGCATCAGTGCTGGCCAATGCATTGAATCAAAGCCATTGGTCTCTATGAAGTGAAGCATCAGCTTTAGCGTCACCCCAACGCATTACTGGTCTGTTGAGCCTTGTAAAGTGGCACTCAAAGTTAAAATAATTTCTACACCAAAGAACGAATCAGTGTTTTTGAACGTAACGGTTTAATGACTCACTCATAGACAGCCCTTGTCACCACCTAGTGGCGTAAAAATGTAACCTGGACCAACTGACAGCCTGTCTAGAATGTGCAGAGACAAGCAGTGCTGATACTGGTGAAATATCAGAAGTCTTAGAAAGCCTCTCGTCCATGTACATGTACATGTAACAATAGCCCAACGAGTTTATTGTAAGGTTTATGTTCTGTTATGTGGACCCTTATTTTCACATTCTGTTCCGTTTCCTTTAGTTCCTGTTTCCCTGCTCTGTTTAGTTTTGGTTTCATTGGTTACATATTATGTCCACATTCATTGTAATAGTTTTGTATTAGTTTCACATACATCTAGTTTACTTTGCTTTGTTCTTTACCCCTCTGTGTTTCAGTTGTTCTTGGTCAGTTCTCGTTTATGTGGTTTGCATTATTCATTTCATTTAGAATGTGTGGATTATTAATAAAGGCTGTTTAATTTTTGAATCTCCTTCTTGCCTGCTAAACACATCCTAACACTCATTTACATAAAAAAAAGATGGCGGCAATATTGCATACCGAACAGGGATATCGAACAGAACAGACTAAATCTTGCCCTTAAAGTAATTTGCACTTGTGTAAATTTAAACAAGACATGTGACAACCAATAAATTTTGGTATCACTAACATCATCTCTTGCACAAAGTATCTGTATATTTGATTGCATTATGTCCCAACACACAATTAAAACAGTAAAAATACACAATATTCATAATACACGAATATAATTTTAATGTCACTTTGGCAGATGTTGTTAATGTCATCTGTCCTCATTCAGCCTGGCCATTCAGTAGAGCTTCTCTTTTTGTGTTTTACAGAAAGTCATACCAGTGACATGCGTAAATGACTGTTTTCATTTCTGGGTTGTGAACTATTCCTTTAAGAGCACAGAAAGCTTTAGTAAGTGAGGCCATGGACACGTTTCCTCCCCGCGGGTCCAGGTGACTTTCTCAGCAGCTCAGTATTCAAACGGCCATGCTGGGCTGAAATACAAGCCCGCTGAAACCCATTAGTCACCGGACGCACTTGCAGAGAGGACACAATAATCCACATAAATTAAAATGAAGGGACAGCCGTTTGGCTCACAGGTAGGATGTCCTTGGCTCAGACGTGGTGTGTAATGCAGTAGAGAATTAAAGGAAAGTGTGTGTGCCCACTAGAGCGATCAGGACACGGACAGAGGGGCAGGAGTGAGGGTGGGTTTCCTTACACTCCAGTGGCCGTGCCCACCTCAAGGGCAGAACACCATGTTCAGTCTCCTGAAGAGAAGACAGGAACTATGAGAAAATAACAGCTCTGTTTGTCCTACAGATACAGGCAGAAAGATTAATACACAAATAATGAAGACGTTAGCTTTTAAACACAACAATGTCCATTTTTTGGAAACAAAATTGATCCTATTTGCTCTTTTAATAAATGTATCAGCTCTTATTTTGCATGATTCACTAGTGCACATTATTCTAAAGTAAATAAAGTAAATAACTTTATTTGCCACTAAACAACTTTTTTGCTGACATTACGACTATGGAAAATTATATTAACCAATGCTTTTTAGTCCCAACAATATCAAGCAAAAATTCCTGCCAGGCAACAATATCCAATTGTTTAGAAAAGTAACAACGGTAGCCTCCACTAGCCACACTATTTGAACACTCAAATACTAACCAACAATAGCTGTTTCCATCAACCTATTTTTAAGCACATTTTTGGATATCGCATCAAAAACTGCTGGCTCAAGATGCGCTCATTTGTGTCGGATACATTTATTATCCGATAAGAAAACATGCGCATAAACTACGATGTAAACATTTACCGAATAAATTCCTCGATGTGCATCAAAAAAGTCATGAAACTTTGCGTGATGGAATGGCATAAACTGGACAAATCAGCATACCGGTCTCACTGCACGGCATCTGAAATGCTGTTTTGGATTCCGAAATGCCTGAGCAAAGTATTTCGTCAAAATTACCTTACATGACTGTTCCCAAACATCAGCACCTGCCTCCGAAAGCAAGATAAAATGTTTATTGTGTTTCGTCTGTGCTCTGAGATGCAAGTACTTTATTATACAAAAAAATTATTTTATACAGTGGCTTCTCTTACATTTCTTAGTGATATTCAGCACCAGTTTATCAGGAAGAGACGTTTTGTTCTCTTCAACTCACTGGATGGAAACGCTGCTTTATTCATAAATGTTTTATGCGTAATTCCATTTTTGTAAATTAAATTCGCAACTCTGGATGGAAAAATAGCTAATTTCACCAGTAGAACACACAATTATAATTAAAAGGATAGTTGTCCTTTTAAATATGTATCATGTTCCAAACCTGTATGACGTTCTTACCTCTATTGAAAAGATATTTTGAAGAATGTTGATAACCAAACAGTTTTGATGAACAATAACTTCCAAAAAATATCTCTATCATCAAAATATCAATTGCTTTGTGGTCCACAGACAAAAGTCAAACAGGTCTGAAATGACATCAGAGTGAGGAAATTATGTCAATTATGCCAATTTAAGTCATTATAAATGGTTTACAAGAGGCACAAGCACAGACATGTGCTAGAACAAGGTGCGCACAAACACACACATACATCAGGAATGAAGAGCCAGTGAAGATAACCGCATGACATTTGAAGCCGCCTGTGTTGAAAAGCAGGAAGTGGCAGGAAATGAGTATGAGTACGTGAGTGTTCCCTCTCTCTCTCAGACAGCATGATAAAAGCCCGCTGGAGTCCAGAGCGTCTATGCCGCAGTGTGTTCTTGGCAACCGAGCTGTCATGCTCAAAAGACCCAAAGCGCTCCACCATGATCAAAGACCATTTTCACGCGCAGAAACCCAATCCCACGTCTCGCGCTCATTCTGTCTCTCAGTACACTGCCAGCGCGCAGTCAAACACAGCACCGCTTTAAAAAATTACAGACATGCTGCTGTGATTTCCCACAAGTCTTTTATTAGTAAACGCATTACATTCTCTCAGATTGTTAGTTCTTACCCAGAATATGAGGAATGCTTTGAATTTTATGTGTTGATTTTGGAAATCTGTGTAATTCGCTCAAATTAGGATGACCATAAATCCTCTTTTTCAGATAATATAAATGTATGAGTTTTGGCTTTGTGTTCCTATTGACATGCTCTCCACAGTCCTCATACATTCTATGTATATGTAATTGCATTGATTTGACCGTTTTCTGTAGGTCCTGCCTTCACAATTAAGCTGGTGAAACTACTTTTTAAATCATTACCTTCAGCAAGCCGGACTCACACGACATACATGCATATTAACAGATTACAACATTCACACTGGGAGCATGAGTATCTGTGGTGTCATGTCACAGAATTCGTACCATTCACCGAAATGAAAACGCCTTGCTCACACAGTATGTGTAATAACTGGTGTTTTAAAGTGTGGAATAATGGAAGAAATACACAAGAATTCCTGTGCTTTCATTCTGGTCAGGATACATTAGCCAAAGGAGAAAGTCCAAAACAACATTAACTAAATTAATCACTTCATAATAAGATAAATATATCTGCATATAATACATTTTAAACATAGAAGTTAATGTTAATGTCTGCATATAATACATTTTTAACATAAATTTTATATTTATACCTAGAGTAATAATTCCTACTGCATAAAATAACACATTAACTAATGTTAATGTTCTCTTTTTTGAAAAATACAATATGGTCACCATATCTTGAATGGATTTAAAGGGTGAAGTAAATGATGCTGAAAGTACTACACTCTATTTTCAGCTGAAAGTACAATGAAGTAAAATATATGTAGTAAACAAACACACAAGGGACGGGTGTGTTTTTGACTACTTAAAAGCTAATTTAAGCTCAGTAAAGATCCTAATCTAAACCACTGAGTGTTGAGAGCCATGACTTTAGAATGAAGTGAACTGAAAATAAGTTAAAACTCAAAGGTAACAGCACAGGTGTGATTAGTGAAAATGTGAAGCATATCTAGTTCAGCAAGTAACAGGAATTTCCTATATAATGTGACTTTTTAAAAGCAGACAGAAGCATGTGCTAGTCAGCAGAAAAGAACAGAATTAACAGATTACACAGATATGCAGGACATAGGTTAATATGCTTGACGAGATTTCAAAGTGTTGATGACTCACAACATAACTTATGAATGACACTTTTCAATAACAACAGCGAAGTGTGACATCAGATTCCTCACACTGTAACTGCATCAGAAGCGAGCGGCAAGACAAACATACGAAGAACAAATGGATTTGCAACGGCCGCTTTGTCAAGTCCGGCGTGGAAGGATTCTAGCTGTTGCGATGCAACGCGACAAATTGGCAGTATATGCTCATATATAAAATCAAAAAACACTTATTTTAAGTCACAATAATATTTCACATTCATTACTGTTTTACTGTATTTTTGACCAAATAAATGTATCCTTGTTAAGTGATAGAGGCTTATTTCAGAAACATTCAAAAATCTTACTGGCCTCATTAGTGTACACACAAATAAGAGTTGTCGAGAGAACAAAAAAAACATCCCTCTAGGCTTTATGGGTTGATAACAATTTTTCCCAATTTTCTCTAATGCAAAATGGAAGCTCTAGACACTGTGACATTTCATTTAAATGGAGCATTCCTATTCTGTCCTGCCTGTTTTGCATAATAACTTTAACCATTCAAATTGCTCGGCTCCGATAGGGTCAGGTAGCAACTCGGCAGCTGTGATCGCATTCATGCAATTAACGTTCCGGCAAATGCTCCGGCATAAACCTCAGCAAATGCTGCCTTATCTCCTGCTTTAAGGTCATGAAGATGAAATACGGTGCCAATTATGCATCAACCCAGAAAAGCACTGTGCACCAAGAAGGAAGATTTTCACCGGTGAAGATTTTAATCATCAAGCGCGTATGATTCCCGATCAATGAGAGAGTGTAATCTTCAGCGCAGTGAGAGCAGCTTGTGTGGATCAGGTTTGGAGATGCTCGGGTGAACACTCCAAGAATATCCCTTTCAGTGCAGGGACTTCAAGCCTGTTAATCTGTCTGCCAGCTGCCCAAGAGACAACGTGGCAAACCTGTATTCAGATGTCCTGACAAGAGCATCGACAGCATCTCATTGGCTGAAGTGTTGAGTGATATTGAGCTTCACTTTCTTGATTTCTCTTGACATATTGTAGGGAACAACACATTCCAGGGCCCGGTTTTATGACAGGGTCCCTCTCTTTGCAAGATTTCGATTGGATCTCGGTAGACTAGCACAACTAATGTCCAACACCATCAGATAAGGATGCTAGGACAACTGATAGACACCTCAACCGCAGGTAGGACAGGCAGTTTCTCCCTGCACCCATCTTGACACTAAAGGCCCGTTCACACCAAGGACGACAATGATAAAGATATAGTTCTAAAAATCGTTCAATATTAAAGAATAGCAGAGTTCACACCACAACTATAACGATAACGGCACAGAGAAACAATGCATTAATGCATTAATTTTTCCAACCTTGTTTGGACTGTCTGTTCATAATATTGCCAAAAATGTTGTGGAGATGGTTTGGAAAGTGACAAACGAGTTCCACAAGGGAAAGAGGGGTGGGTCACTCCAGGGGCCGGTTGCACCAGCTGGACGTGCTTAACATAAAATGCGTTTTAAGTCCTACGTAGAATTAGAACCCGTTGCACCATCTGGGCGTAGCGCACGTCTGAGACTAAATCTTACGCCTAGTCAAAGGTAGGCATAAAGTCAGAAGTCTTGACTTGTTTCTATGATGAAAATAAAAGCAAACAAAAACGTTGAGATGATGGCACGTCTGGTATACAGGCTCCACAATCAGTGGGCTGTCGTGTTTTTCAGAGCTGTCCTCGGTACTAAAGGCGGGTCGGGATTATCTGCTAAATTTGAAAGCGTTATTAAAGTATAACTTGCTCCAAAATTTGTGTACTCTACTCTGTAAACAGGTCTAGCCTACAATTTGCTCCCTAAATTTGTTCTTCGTGTAAACAGCTGTTATCTTTTGCCAGATAAAAATCTTTGTTTTATTCGTTACTGAATTGTTTTGCTTGCATACCAAAATATACATACACTTACTGAATTGTTCAATAATTTTTCTTTTTTCGGCTCAACAGTCATTTTTTATCTATTCGTCTATTTGTTGGAGCCAATAAATTCACATTTGTAAGCATTGTAACGCGAACGGTGTCTCGACTAACAGTGCTGTAGAACATATAAGCATGTACGCGCCAAAGCATAGCTGCACCTAGTCGTAGTTTTCGATGGTGCAACAGGTGTAAATATTTATCTGAAAGCTGGACGAAACTAAGTCCAGAGTAGAGCTTACACCCAACTTTTTTACGTCCAGCTGGTGCAACCGGCCCCAAGTATGTGTCTCTGAAGCGCCAAATTGCAATCTCCTCCTCATCAGAAAGGGATAAATTTACCCTTTCAAGAGATACTCCTTGTTCTGGGTCTCCCATCTGGTGAGATACTAACAGAAACATACAAGTCTCAGTCCTGTAAAGGGGCGAGACAGAGACGGAGCAACCAAGTTCCGAGTCTCTGGCCTGCAAAGGTGACACCTTACCAGATACAACCTTTTGAGTCTCTGGCCTGTGAAGAAAGAGACAACAACAGATTCCATGATCTGAGGCTATGTTTACTCTAGTGCATTTTTGTTTTAAAATGCATAACTTTGCTACGGTTAGGCCTGGTGTCCACAATACTCTGGAGTTTACGAGCCTTGAAAACTGTTACTTTTGGAAATGCTGCAGACCCCTTTTTAGCTTGAAAACTCTGCGTTGCGTTTTAGTATAGATTTAGAAAATGAAGGCGTGGCTGCCCACATTTGCTCCCAGATTGGGTTTTCCAGATCATTGCATATCCTTCCCTGACATGTCAAGCCCCTATCATATGACTTTTACGCTACCGGAACAGAACAGAACAGCCTAAACGACGTATAAACAATAACATGGAGATGGAATGGCAAGCTTTGCTGACTTTGTTGTCCTTTTTAGCAGCCATTGTGCAGTTAAACTCTGCATTTTATAAAACTGCAGCTGCCTACATGCCCAAAAGGCAAGCTATTATTAGAGCAATCAGCAACTGTTTACACTTGTACATACATGCCCAGTGTGCATGAATGGTTATGTGACATGCGTTTTCGGAGGTGTAGTGTGGACTGCTTTCTGAAACACAGAGGAAATGCCAGTATAGACGAGGATCGTTTCCATTTTAAAATGCTGTTTTAAAACGAAAACGCACTAGTGTGGACATAGCCTGAGTCTACAGCTTGTGAGGCAGCCACAGATATGACTACATTCTGTCTGAACTTCAAGTCTGACGAAAGACATTAACAACTACGTTCAGTCTTTGTCCAGTGAGACAATAACAGATGCAGCATGCCCTGACTCTCAATCCCAAAGAGACAAAAGCGGATTGACTAAGTCTGAGTCTCTAGCCAGAGATGCAGAAGACAAATAGATGTTTGCAACATGATTACATTCAAACAAGCAAACTTTCACTTAAAAGTCTTCAAGAACATCATGTTATAGCATATTCGTCCATGTCAATATACTCGTTTCTTGCACTGCTACTCTGCAAAATAATTTACATGATGAATATCAGTTGTGCCACCTGACAACATTAATAATGAGAATATGCTGAATACTGGAATTTTAATCACATTAAATAATACAAATACAAGTGTTTAGTCAACAGTCTCTATTGAAGCAGGACATCCATTCTGAACTGGAATAGGCTACACTACAATGCACTTATTGTGTACACATATACATTAGTTTTTGTATAATATCTATAATTAGACTGTTGACCCTTCCCTTACTCCTTAATCCACCCTTAAACCTTCCCATACCAACAAACCTGTCCTAATCTTATCTGCCGATCCCTCAATAGCAGCACAAGTGTTTTGAAAACCAACATGAACAACTCTATTTTTTTTTTTTTGATGTTTTTTCGTTTTTTTGTGACACCTAACACAAAGTGTGACCGGTGTTTCTTTACTTGATATGACAGTGGCATTTAAAATTATTTTAAAATGATCATGAAAATAATTTATAGTGTAAAACATCTTTAACTTAAAATTAATATTTAGCACAATAATTTAAAAAAATAAAATAACAGACTTAGCTTAAATTTATTATTTATTAACATTTGATGCCATGCTATCAAGTTCATACATACATTTTCTTAAAAACAATAAATAAATATCAATAGAAAATATGCATCCATACTCTAGTATACTCCAACAACTTGGCAAAATAAACTTAAAGCTATTGATTGTACTTCATTTCAAGCAAAAACCAGCACATTCAAACTGTGTCTGAATTTTTCTTCATTTTGAGTGCGAAAAAAAAGACTCAAAGCAGGAGAACTGATCTGTGAGTAGTTTGAGAGATTCATCTAACATTCATCTGATTATCAATAAGCCTTTGTTTTCATCTTCTCTCTCTCGCTGTCTCACCAGCACTGCAAATCACAACACAAATCACACAAACGTCAACACAGGCAAATGACCATGTCAAAGCTAAGAAGGCCGCACATGTCCATACCAGAGACCTGAAAACACTGCATCACCTATGAGTATCACACATGTCTATGAAACATTTCAACCCATATATGATGATTTACAAATCAACCAATAATCCTAATTCTTCAAGAACATCATATTACAGCATATTTTCCATGTGAATATACCAGTGTTTCTTACACTGCTACTCTGCAAAAGAAACTGCATTTGACCGGAGCTGTGAGCGAACAGTGTGATTTGAATGTAATGAAATGCCTAGGTTCTGTAATATTATTATACAACAATAAATAGATGACACGTCTTCCGATGGTTAACCAAGTTGCTTAGCAAGATGCTTGTCAAACCTTTGCTTCACTACCAACTGTAGTTCACTTGAAAGACATGAACAAACTGTATTTCAGGCCCGATCTATTGTCACACAAACAAATCTATTTCTCTTTGTTGAGTGTGATAATCTTAATCAGCAGAGAAGAGGGATCTGCAGAACACCCTAAACTAGCAGACCAGCACATGTCAATATCAATTAATCCACTTGAAGCCAACAGAATCCAATATGAGCAAAAGCAAGGTCTATTAAACACAAAACATGATTTAAGAGACACTGAGAACATATTTACTTTAACAACATCAAATATGTGTGATGAGTGCATGCGTATGAGTGTTAATATACACATGCACATGCATAGCATAATCCGCATACCAGTGAATTCAGCAGTAATTTTTCAGTCTTTTTAAGGAGCTTGTCGACGGTGAGACAGGCAAGTCAGTAGAGACGCACATAAAATCACTCTCATACGGTTGCCGAGAAGATATAGGCACAAATAACAGCCAATGAGCCATCTCAGTCTGTCACTGTGCACTGCTTCTAAAATAAGGCACAAAGACACTATTTACACGCACTGCTGCTGTGACACTCCAGTGACTTATTACACAATTCACACGCTCCACATCTGTTGAATGGCCTTAGAGATTTATTCCTCATTAAAAAGTTTTACTCAAAGAAATGGCACTGTTGAAAAATGTGTTTAAAATGATGTTCACTCTCAACACCAGACATTTTTCCAGAGATTTTCTTTTTAAGTTAAAATATGTTTTTCATGTTATTTTTTGACTGATGCATAGGACCAATTCCAAATTTTTTCTTTTTCTTTTTCCATTTCCAATATACATCAAAATACATAAAAAGAATCTGTCACTACTTCTGTTTCACAGTACTTCTTTTTAAGAAAATCCCATATTAGTCAAACACTTGTCTTAGAGATATAATATCAAAAAAGTATAAACAGATTTCAGGAATTACAAAGATGTTACAAAAAGTGTAGAATATGCCCCCATAACACATACATTAAAGGAGCTAGATGATAGAGGAAGACACTGAAACAAAGGGACAACTGTCTGTCAACAGGCCCACTTGTTCTCAAGGATTGGACAGATAAAAAGGGAGATTGTGGTCGCCTTGCCTCATGATATCAATTTGTGTGTGTTCTTTCAAGCTGGGCTTGTAAAAATAGCGGTGCCTTTGTGAAAGCCACTGAAGCGTTATGGATGGCTCTAATGTGAACGGGGGTGTCCGGAACTTCCAGTATTTGAACCGAGATATCCACATGGCTTTTAAAAGTTTTAAACTAAACATTCTGTGAGTCACCCATCTCACCTCCGCACTTGTGTTTCTATTTTTTTTTTAAGTAGTAATTTTTAAATTTACGTCACCTCCTCTGCTGCTTTTAGCTATTAATTCTATGTAAAGTTAGAACTGGTACAAAGGTTTAAATCCATCAAACACTGCTCCGATCTTCCACCGTGTGAATGTCTTGGGTGGAGAGCTTGATCTCCAGACAGCCTTCGGCTATGGACAATCTCTCCACAAACTATGATGGATAATTATATCATCAACTATTGTCAAAAAGCCCTTGGAGGACTGCCTACGAAATACTCAAACAATTAGCGGCTCATTTTATCGATAGCTGAATTTTAAAAGCAATTAAGCCTCAAAAATTCCTTTGCGAATTAATCAAAATCCCACTCATAACACTGAGTTTGAGGAAAGAGAGGTATTCCGGCACCAGAGAGAAAGAGAGAAAGTGAGCTGTGGCTTTAAAATCAAAGCCAACTGGAATATGCAAATGACAGTTTTATAATCAGCAGTGCTGTGGTGCTGATAGGGTTTCGCTGAGTGTACAATCGCAGTCGAGCAAACTTCCTGAGGGAACGCTGTCCCTACCACCAAACAACGGCCAGTTTTTCGTCTCAGACTGGGAACAGTTTATTACATGAACATTTCAAAAAGCCCATTTCTATTCTTGGCAAGCTACAACCTCGTTGACTCATTCTAACACTATATGGAGTGTATACTTCAAGTTATCTATGCCCCAAACACAGACACACACAAAAGCTTCATAGATTATAGCAAAAGCATTCTGGGTTTGTAACTGTCTGGGTGAGGAAGACGAATCTAGACTACCCTCTCAACCAGGACAGCATGTTCATGGTCCACCCGCAGTCCACTCAACGACTATATGATGTATATATCATAAAACTGGACAGCATTTCTTCATCAAGCTCTAATATGATTGGCTGGTGTTTGGAAACGAAATTGCATTTACAAGGTATTCTAACTGTCTATTGGGCTTTATGTGAGTTATTCCTGTGAAATAATCCACATTAATTACTTTTGGATGGACAGAACAATGTGGACCCGACTGTACATTGTTAGTCAGACGTATGGCTAAAGGAGACTAACTCTGGCGTTGTAAATGACGGGGTCTTACAAGAACGACAGAAGCCAGGCCATGCATTCAGTTCTTTCACAATCCTGTTTTTCTCCCACTGGCTGAGGAAAAGGCTGTGTCTGTACTGCTCTCTCTCTCTCTCGTGCTGCGGTCGCTGTCAAACCCATCATCCCCAAAGTCTTCCCGCCGAAAATGAGGTCACACGGAAAAAACGAAAAGTAAAGCTATAAATAATACACAGCTACCGCAGTGAGTGCATTCTGAGAACAAGATATTTTCAGGGCACCATCTCTGTACAAAAATACACTTCTTTAGGCAGATGAAAACATCTGTTTTGTTTTCCCAAAGCACTTTAGATTTTCTGTGCATCTGTTGTGGCACAAGACAACAGAATGTAAAGCTTTAGAGAAGATATTTAGATATGAATCAAATCAAATACAAAATCAAAATTTACCTTCTTTAGTTTCTTAAAACTAATTCCTGGTCTTATGCCAAATTCATCATTGCACAATAAAAATGTCTTATGTTTTGATGAATAACTTTTCACCAAAATTGCTCCACCTCTAAAACAACTTTTCTACTGACTTCACCTAAAGTACATACTGTACAGTAGCTATTAAGACATTGTTACAGCAAGCCTGCTTTCAGGTCTGACTCAATTCTGGCATAGAATTGGCATTTTTCACGATTCAATCAATATCTGATGAATAAGGCTATGGGTTTTTTTTTTTTCTTTGAACATCCTGTTTCACTGAAAAATGTGTTGAATTACAGAAGTGAAATGGGTTGTGAATGCATTGGCATCGCTGCAAAGGAAACGATGTACACTTGAGCAAGGTCTATAAATGTTTAAGAACACATGAAACAAAAAGTCCTGAAACAGGACATTCAATGAAAATGTAGGGCAGGACTTGATTTTATACATTGGGAATTAATTGAATGGCAAAACTGAGCATTCCATACCAGAATGGAGCCAGACCTGAATGTGAGTTTGCTAAAACAAATACCTAAATAGCTATTTGGCTATTGAGTAACAATACCTAGTAGCTAGGAGACGGCAGAGGATGAAGAAAGACTTTCAGAGGTGAATAAATAATTGATGAAAATTACAAAGACAAACATTGTTTTCTTAGGAATAACATGCAGCGATGAATTGTATACAATAGGACCAGGAACGTGTAGTAAGAGCATAAACAGAGCATATTTTAATTCTATGCTGACTTTAAATGATGTTTTAACAAACCAGAAAAGAAAATACTTTATTCCACACATTAAAACCAAAATAAGACAGAAGATAATCACAAAACATTATTTTCTACAGAAATAAGCCCTTTAATTTGAAAGTCTCACTGATTTCAGCTTGTTTTTCCACTCTCTCTCTCTTTCAAAGCAGCTCAGCTCTAACATGAAAGGCTCAGAATGAGGACAGAACAGCCTGCCAAATAACATTTTTCTGAAGCTGGAGGCATGCGGCCAAAAAGAAATCTGTAAAGAAAGAGGAAGGGCAAGCGTGCATTACATTTATTATAAGACGGGCACTCTGCTTGCTCTCTCTCTCCCTCTGAACACGGGCCGGCAGTATTAATTCATGTCTTTATATTGGAGACGCAGTGGTTTGGGTGCACTGCAGTCTGATCAAATGAACAGGGAGGAGGGCAGTGATGGGGTGGCCTTGACCTTCATCGGGTCAGTCGGTCTATAGATCTAGCAACTTCAGCATGTATGATGTAATATCTGGCAGAGAAACAAAATAAACGACCCCTAACAAAGAAAGAGGTATTGTTTACAAGCTAACGTGCAGCTGAAGCGCTCACTGCTTGAGCTGTATTTACATTACCTTAGCTTTATTCACATCTCAGTTATATGCCACGAGCAAGAGCAAGCCTTTAAAGTCAACATGAATTCAAAACTGACCTCATTTACTTTCTTAATAAATGTTGCTGCTCTCATTGAGCTTGGGTTTGTATTCATAGTCTTTCATCAAAATGTAGAAACTTCCTACATCACCTCTGAAACAACTTTCTTTTCTGATGACATCACTAAGCCACATCTGCTATTAGATTCTTGAGTAAATAAAGTCCAACACTGTGATTGTAACTGTAAAAGATTGTAAATTTGTTAACACCGTTTCCTTACTATACATGGAAAAAAAAATGTAAATTTACAGTAAAACTACTATTAAATTTACAGCTTTTCATGGTGGAAAAAAGAACAAGTCATTATAAAAATTTACAGTGAAAACCCGTAAATTGACATTCCAAGAACTCCTTGTGTGACATTTCATTGAAATAACCATTTCTTTTTCTATATTTATATCTCTTTTTTTGTAATAACTGTATTTATATTTCTGTCTTGAGTATCCAGATTCTCACATAAATTTTCACAGAAACAAAACTGGTAGACAATGACAATTCACATGTATTTCCTGATGATCAGATCATGTTCCTTTGGCTCTCTCTTTAAATAGACTCACCTTGTTGCAAAGAGCACCAATCCTGCTGTATCCTGACTCATAGATGCACCAGATTCACACCAGCGATTCTCTTATTTTCCGATCTCAGTGTGGTGGCAGAGCACAGTGCTAGTTTGTTTTGCATTTGCAGGAGAAATCTGTAACTCCGAAGTCACCTGTGCTATCTAATCACCAGACATGTGTCTGGACGGCAAAGTCCCACTTTGTTAGATGAAAGAACAAGGAAGTTGTGATGTAATATCCCTGGTTACATCACTGGCTTCCACTTGCATAATAGGGTGGCAAAACAGGGCAGAGTAGCCTTGATCTAATGCTGACCCAAACACCTGCGTACCACTGAACTTAAGAACATGCTTAATACCTGACCGCCTGCCTGTGTAGAAATAGCACAGCCGCCGAACTTAGGTAACACTGCAACCTCAGCCGATAAGCTTCTAATCTGCTATTCTTTATCTTAAACGTGAACAAATGAATGACTCAAAGAGTTGGAACCCCACTAGGCCTAACTAAATCACTCATGAATTAAGAAATAATTTACCTATAATTGACATCTCCGGAATTATTTACTCACCTGCATGTCGTTCTTTCTTCTGGAGCACAGGGTCTCAATCTCCAATTATATATTGTTATTTAAGTTTTGTATATTTGTATTTTCATCTTGTCACTAGTAATGACTATGGATGTAAATTAGTTGCAATTTTGCAAATTAGTTGTAAATTTAGTAAATCAGTTGCTGAATTAGTGTTAAATTATATTGCTAGAATCTGGCATGTTTACATTTTATACTGATTTTACATTTACATTTTATTAAATTCATACTGATGTTCATTAATGTGCATTGTCGCTATTAAATAAACAATAAATTATTCATGCTGCTCTTTTCCATGCAATGAAAATGAAGTCCAGGAACTGCCATGCTCCAAAACCCACCATAAAAGTATATCATATATGATACGTATATATGATTGGTTGTCGTATGTCTTGTTACCGACTGGCGTGCACCAAATTTAAATATGTGCACATTCAAATTACATGAATGATATTTCTGAACTATTACTTTTTATTTTGTTCCTCACACACTATAGTATGATATGGAATATAGGCCATATACACTTCTTTTATGATCCATTTATCATTATATTTGGAAATTGAGTCCTTGGTCACCATTTATTTGTATCGAGAAAAAAAAAGAAAGAAACCTGAAAGTTAGTGACCAAATGATTATTTTTGTGTAAACTATCCCTTTAAAGAGTTGCATAGGACACGTGAAGAGGCGCATGCAAGCATTTCTGGGTCGCAGCAGTGCGATGCGGCCCGTTTCCGAGTAGGTGTGTGAGCGTATTTATTTTCCTGGCTCGTCTATCACCAGCTACGTCTTTCTCGGCTGATAATCCTCTCTTCCCGTTTCCCTCCATGCCGAGAGCATGGTGCACAGTTTTGAAGCGTGTGACATTAATAAGAAAGTCTCTTTTTCATAAAAGGACTCCAGCAGAGATGAGCTTGTGGGGCTTAGCAGAGGCGTGTGCACGGCACATGTGCACGAGAGACAGAATAAGCAGCAGGCTCTGCTGTGTATGTCTATCAGTCAGTGACCTTCTACAGGGCAGGTGTATGTGTATGTGGGTGTATGTGTAATAATAGTCTGAAGTCTTTAACACACTCAGTCAAATGTTCAGGAGTCATGAGCTGCATATCTGCTGCATCTGTAGAGATGCTGATAATGTGATCTATTAACTATGCGGTTCATTTTCACAAGCTGTGTTTCTGGCAGCCTTACATTGTGTCCTAATCAGGCGCAACATGATAAGATTTCAGCAACAAGCAATTTGTCTGTTCACACTGAACATAAAAATACTGTGTGATGACACACAATCAATCAAAAACCACAGTCAATCAGAACTATTTTCTCTGATTGCTTCTCCTGTCCGCATCATTTGCTTTTTTTCTTGTGTGATTTTAGGGGTTTGTCATAAATATATACATGATAAGTAGTAAAATGGAAGAGATGCCTAGTGTCATGTGCCAGACAAATTTGACATCCAACACATTTATGTTTCATGGAGACTGGAAGAGATTGTTTTCTTCTGTGCAGTTTGTAGACATACTGAACTTTGCTATTCCTGTTCTGGAAGTCAGTCTGAGCACACTGCTGTCAGCACAGAGACAAAGGAATGAGAAAGCTAAAGAAAAAGGTTGCAACGCCTAGAGCACTGTCCACCACCACATGGCAGACAGAGAAAGAGAAAAAGGTGGATGAGCTTGTTTAGTCTCAACAGTTGCACTAGCCTAAGGACGGCCTTGCCAAGCACATAACACATTTTTGAATTAAGAATTTTAAATAAACGACTTTCAATGCAATGGACAAAACTATTCAATATATTGAAAGCCTACAAATGCATGAAATTTCTGAACATTGTACATTGACAAAAGGATGAACAGGCCTCCTGTCCTTGTCTACCCATGTATAATCTATCTGGACTGTGCCAGTTTGCATACTATTGTATATTTCTTAATATAATATTGCATCTTGTACTGTATAATAAGCATTCATTTCATACTGTATATTGTATGCTCACATTTACTCTAGAACTACAATAACCATCATGTTTACACACAACACCTCTGCACTTATTCATGATTTCTCCCCACATGGCAACAGGAGATCTGTCAGTTAATGAAACTTGCGTTACTTATTTGAAAAAGTAATTCAGGTATTTTATTGTAAATTTAAAAGTAATGCATTAATTTACTAGTTACTTGGAAAAAAGTACAAAGAACTGTACAAAGACTACGAACCCTACTTTTAGAAGAGATCTATCTAGGACTATAAGTGGAACAAATGTTCACCCCGTCATGTCCTGTGGACCTTATGGTATGTAAATACTACTATCTATGACCTTTACACAGCTCATTTGCACACAACACATTTCTGTCAATCATGCTAAAACACTAGATTGTGTTATCCTGAGCGCACTGAGTGAAAACACTGTGGGTCTCACCCTTTGAACATACAGAAACACATTGGCAATACGTCCCTTGTGCAACGCTAAACAGATACTTATGCAGGCATATGGTGAAGCCATACTTAAAACACACCATCTGCACTTATCACAGAGAACACCATCTTGTTGGGTTCAATCTCAACCTATAGAACATCAGAAGGGGACCTTGTTTTTAGACACAAGCTGTATTTGAGGCAGCTGTATGCAGCATTTCCCATGTGTTAGGGGCAGTTCACACAGGACACGTTCTGAATTATGTTTTAATTCTGGTCTGTGTACACATGCTTCAGATGGGCATCTCTGGCCGTTGCATCACTGTCAGCATCGCACAGCATCAGCGTAGTGGTTTTTAAAAGGTTAAGTGTGAGATAGGGTCACCAACAAGAAAAAAAAAAAACCCTGACCAATTTCAAAATATTTTATAACCCCCAATAAAATCAGATATATAGCACAACTAACTTTATCCGCATACATACTGTACACTCAAATTTATCTGCATACTCACATAAGCCGATACATATTATAAAGCAAATCTCAACTACTGAATTGTTTTTTATCATTGCAAAATGTAAACCATGTTATCGTCCAGCTGTAATCTGCTAAATGCGACAGTAATGAATGAATATATTAAGAAATTAACTTTAACGTCATGATTTTCTTTAAAGCTGCTTAGAAACAATGTGTATAGTGAACATTTGAATTCTAGTTTTCTATTCGCTTTAAGAATGAAAAGAATCAAATATTTTACCAACCATATCAACTATTTTTAACAACCATTTATAAACTTTACCTGTAAGGCTGTGCAGTAAAAATTAGTCAAAAACACTTTTTCTGATCCCTACATCCTGTTCCATTCTGTCACACTCCATCTAGCTAGAACACAAGAACATGTCCTGTGTGAACATCCCCATACACTATGGCTGGATAAACTGTCTCTCTCTCTCTGAAGCCTCAAGCAAGTCGGGATTGTGTAAACGGAAGTCTCTCTATAAATAAACCCTAATGGGAGAAGATGTATTAGAGACCACCACAAAACTGAACCTCCCACTGTGAAGATGCAGGCTTGACCCTACGCACTGAATCCTCTCATTAATATCCTTCCTGCAGTCACACACTAAGAGCAGGTTTGATAAAAAGATGAGAGTTACGCAACGTGCCCTCAGAATGACACATTATACGACACTCATGCACACACATGAGAGCAGAAACAACACAGGTAAGCCACAGAGGTCTCACTTCCTGCCACACAGCTGCTGTCGATG
Organism: Zacco platypus; assembly: GCA_038088235.1. Lineage (NCBI taxonomy): Eukaryota > Metazoa > Chordata > Actinopteri > Cypriniformes > Xenocyprididae > Zacco > Zacco platypus. The sequence continues at coordinate 8,460,453 of CM076068.1, forward strand.
CAGTGGTGCTTCCTCTGACATAACAAGAAAGATGACAGAAAGAGAGAAACAGTAGTATTATGATAGGAAGCAGGCCTTGGGGCGACAGGTTTTTTTTTTTTTCTTTTTTTTCTTTAAGGGAGTCCCAGTTAAGGGTCAATGTACAGAGCTCAACCATAAGGGTTTTTTTCTGCTGGCCCAGACAGGCCTGTAGTTCAGATTTTACCCTGCTGACATTTTCAATGGTTACACTACAAAAATGTTTTATTTGTATCACTGTATTTTCATATGTGCCAAAAAAAAAAAAAATAGATCTGGATATTATGCACCTATAATGCAGCTCCATGAAATTCAAAATTCAAAAACTCACTTTTACTGGAAAATTAAGAAATAAAATGAAGGCTGTAAAATCGGTGTAAAATTAAAACTGATCAATCTCATCTAACATAAAAGTTTGTTTACATAATATCTGAGTGTACATTATTATGTTTATATATAAATGATATGTCTGTGTGTGTGTGTATGTCTGTGTATATATGTAAACACAAACTTATGTTAGATGCGATTAATTGCGAATAATCGATTTTACCGCTCATACAATGCAAAACAGACCAAATGTTTAAGTTGCACTACTGTTACAACTATTTTGGGTCAATGAGATTTTTTTTTTTTTTTGAGATAAATTAATAATTGCAGAATAAGGCTGTCAGTCCTGTTTAGATTGCTTAATAGTTATGTGTATACATAGCTTGAGATTAAAAGAAGACTCACCAAATCCAAAAGAAGTCAACTTTCAGTTTTAAGTTGCTTTATTGGCATGAAAAATATTTTTACATTTGTATCGCCAAAGATTGTTGTGTGAAGTTAAAAATGCCAAAGAAAAGGTAAACGGTGTCACTATCTGAAATTTTGAAGAGTCACTGAATTTATATGTACTGTATCATCCCTGACACACATCATCAACATCACTGACACACATATGACATGCGCAAACACAACAACACTGCATACTATTATTACAACCGTGTGAGGAAAAGGAATAAAAAGGAGGATGGAAATCAAATGTCCAATTGTTTTATAGTATATAGGTTCAACAGCTGCCTTTTCCCATGAATCTATAGTTCTGTAGGCTGAGGAGCTGACTGAAAAACCCAAATCACTAGTGAGCACTGACGCAAATCAAAACCAAATGTGCAGAGGGGGGTTTTGGTGAAGTCATGTCCCACACCCACCCATCAGCCAGGCTTCATTACTCACAGAGGCAGTCCTTTCAGTGCAGGCAGGAGAGAGCCGCCCCAGGCAATCCTTGTATACACTGCCGTCTATGATTGCTGCCATTAAGCAGCCAGCTGTGCTGCTGGCAGTGAAAGCTCATCTGCGTACTCCACCGTCTCAATATACCATGTGTCCTTACCTCTTCTCTCACACAGTCTGTGCACAAAAGACACTTTGCCCTCTGTGCTGCCAACATACAACCTGACGTGGCTGGCAAACTCAGTGTCCCAAAAGCATATGACAAAGACAAACATATGAAACCAGAGCAGGAGAGAGAGTATTCTTCCCTCAGGCTTATTTTCAAAGCGAGTCAGAAAGAGACCAAAAGCAAAGGTCACAAGATGCAGAGCATCTTCCACCAGCAGAATTACATAAACACAGACAAAAAAAAAAAACTAGTGGAACAGAAAACTTTGTGGTTTCGGACAAAAGCAGGGTTTCCCCACAGGATTCCTAGAGGTTCTGAGGGTCTACATCAGGGGTGTCCAAAGTGCGCAGCTTGTCCAAAGTGAATTTCTAACGGCCTGCAGCTTGTCTGTTAAAATACACTGTGGCCCACCACGAATAATTTACAAATAATGCAGATTTGCAAAGTTTACACAAGGAGACAGCAATAGATTTTAGGCCAGGTGTAGCAGTAAACTGTGAGTGAAACGAAATTTGATAACTGATAAGCGCTACCATTAACATCGAAACAGCACTTTTGAAGTGCACTACGCAGACCCTTTATTAGCTCGGCCCAAAAGTCACCACAGCACGAGTACTCGCTGACCAGTCTCGATCACACAACCACTAAACAGTGCAGTGAGAAGCAGCAACAAGCAAGGAACATTGAGTTAGACTTAAGTATTTAAATTTTAACCTTTAAGAATTATTTTTTAAAATTTTACTTTTTTTTTTTAATTGTTTAATTTGTTATTGTTTGTGTTAATGTAAAAAAAATATATATATATATATATATATATGTGTGTGTGTGTGTGTGTGTGTGTGTGTGTATATATATATATATATATATATATACACACACACACACACACACACAGACACACAGACACACACGGTGTGAAGAAATTTAAAATGAGGCCCCATTTCAACCACTTCAACTATCAACATTACAGTTGATACTTGATTTCATTCAGTGTGAAATATTTAAGTTCAAGTCAAAAGACATGATCAAGAAACTAGAGTACGTATTCATCTAGTCTTAATCAAACTACAAAGTGAAATACTAAAAACAGCACAATCATTTACCAATAAATAAGCAGTAAAGACTAAGAGCCATGTTGAACGTTCTCTGGGTGTTTGTTGATCTGTTGCTGTGCCACATGAGCAACACTAAACCAATCACTAGGTGTGATCAGCTCAACAGCTGTTCGGCAAGATTCCCATCACAAAATGACTAAAAATAGCCACATGTGTGTTATACAACATCCATTTCACTGTCTAAGCTACCAAACCTTTGCGCTTTAATCAGCATTTACAGTTAATATTAACAAGAGAACTTGATTTACTGGTTTTTACTGTTCAACAGCAGAAACCAGAAAGGAAAAAAACGCTTTCCATTCTGCTTAAGCAGCCTAAGGCCTCTAACACACACTCTTCACATCATAATGATCAAGCCAAAACACTGAAGCCAAACCGTTTATTAAAGTCACTCATGTGGGCTGATGAAAATAACGGGTTTGAAGATTATAATCCACAGCATTGTTCCGTCTGCGGAGTGACTTCATCCCTCGAACGCAATGAAGGCAGAAAGCTTTCACTAAACAAGACAGCGGGGCAGGGGTCTGTGCGTTTATCAGCAGTAAAGATCGCCCTCAAGGCTACGGGTCAAACAGGGCTAAACACAATTAAGCCATCAGAGAGTTAGCCACATCCGCATGGATCCGTAAAATACAGCACTTGACAAAGGAGGTTTACAGGATGTCGTAAATGCATAACGGCCTTGCTGAGTATGTGCAGGAGGAGCTGTGTTTGTAGAACACAATTCCATCTGAAAGAAACAACTACAGTCATCACCGTAGAGTGACAGTTGTGAACAAGCTGCACCACATCTGTCGCCACGTGAACTCATCTCCAACAGACAAACACCAGGCACACAAATAAAGTGAGCGTTGAGCATTTACAATAAAAAATAAAAGCCGTTTGAAGGATTGAGGTCTTGTTTGCTTATCAAGGCTGCATTTATTTGATCAAAAATACAGGAAGAATAGTAATAGTAACACTGTAACAAAAATAGTAACATTGAAAATAACGACAAACACAGTCACAGGTGATCCACGCACCTATCCAGAAGGGGGCAGGCAGTGATGCATTGTAGCCGAACCACTTTTAACCAGCATTAACCACCAATAATTGCAATAAACACTGTGTTTTGTTTTCAACAACTTTCAAATTCTGTCCATTTCATCACGAAATTATATTTTACTTAACTTAATGATGTCTTAATAATTTAATATATCATGTGAACAACTAGTCAGAGATGGCACAGTAGTAATTTTCGGTTAGTTATTGAGACTGAAATGTCTGAAAGTAACGACTTCAGGCAGTGGTTCAGACAGTGAGTCAAATGTTAACTCGGTAACCGCTCTAATGTGAGTTGTTAGACTGATTCAAAACAACAGAAAATGACTTGTACGTCTTTTTTGCTGACTCATTTAAAAGAACCACAAACCATTCACAAATGGAACTACACAGGTCACATCGCATGTTTGGGAATGACTATGCAATGCAAAGATGTGCAGGAAGCACTGAAGAATCCTGCTCAGGTCGCATTCAGACAAAAGACCCAGTGTGCTAATCTGAACACAGGAGAAAACAATCAGCTAGCTCGGGCTGGGGCACATATATCAACAGGCCTCCAGAGAAAGGCTAAAGTGTGCTGCAAAAACACAGAGAGAGAGAGAGAGGCAGTGCTGAGTAAGGGGATCTGGTGGCAGTAAACTCTCCTCCAATGGCAGCCATAAATAATAGAGCCGTGAAGGCAATTGTGTGTGAGTGAGGGACACAGGAAACTTGAAAGAGGGAAAGGCGAAGGCAAAATAACAGCTTTCAAAGAAGACCAGAGAACAACAGAATAATGCGAGGCTTGTGGGTAAATTGCTGTTTGGTCAGGCGTTGAGTAAAGTAATTAGGTTATTAAGTTGTTTGACAACTGTACAAACCCATCACAAGTCAGAAGATTGTTAAGTGTGAATAACAGGAAGAATCGATGAAAAATAGGTCCCAGTTTTAAAAAGCAACACAAAAAGCATGAATATTGCTAATTCACAATGACAGAGTGTGTTTTCTCTGAACATCAGGCATTGTCCACTGACTACATCAAATCTTTCTCCAGTTAAATCTCTCAGAACACAAAGGTAGGACCACAAATTTCAACAAACCCATTCAAAACCAACAGATAATTACACTTGGATGCTGATTGGTAAATATACTGTTCCAGTAGTGCTAAAATACACAATATCGTAAGAGCTATGGCCTAGTTTACCTAGATACTGTGTACACTACCCTTCAGCGTCACATGATCCTTCAGAAATGTTTCTAAAATGTTGGAGTTGGAGCTCAATTATTATCAATGTTGAAATTTAAAAATGGATTTTTCTATTTATTTAAAATGGAAATTTGTAAAATTATGAATGTCTTTGTACTAATGTACTATTACTTTTGTTAAATTTAATGTTTGTTTAATTTTAAACTTTTGTATGGTAGTGTATTACATTTTCCAAAAAATATTAAGCAGCACAATTGTTTTCAACACTGATAAAAAATAAGAAATATTTCTTGAACAACAAATCTGCATATTATAAAGATTTCTGAATGATCATGTGACACTGAAGACTGGCGTAATGATGCTGAAAATTCAGCTTTGTTGACAGGAATAAATTATATTTTAAAATATATTCAAATAGACAACAGTTATTTTAAATTGTAATAATATTATAGTACATCACTGCACAGCACACAAAAAACAACAACTATTAACTTCACATTGTATGTCCTTCACGCATTTACAAAATGAAATAACATTTTATTGCAAATATGTTCTTAAAAGTTACCATTTTATAAAAGCAATTGCATTGTGAATAAAGTCATCTTGTAAAGACTATATTCACCATATGGCACAACCTCTCATACCTTATTACTTATTTGAAGTACAGATTATTTAAACAATGGCAAGAAATGAACAGACATTCATTTGATTAAAACACACACACAGAATCACAGTAGCTTAGATTTCATGAATATGAAAAACTTCCTGGTTGCTCAGCAAGGGGCTTACAGACTGCTCACGAGTTCTTGATGGCGGTAAGTGCACCATGACACATGCTGGGTCATTGGCCTGTGCATGTGTGGGCGCTGTGACAACCGTCCCGTGTGCCATACTAGGATTTTTCTTTGAACTCTTTTATCGTGTGCGCCTGGCCCAGATGGCGCTGTGCTGCTGCTAACGTTACATAATCAAAACAGCATGAGCCGTGAAACATTTACAATCTCTTGCTTTTCTGTCTCTTTTTAAGGATATCAAACCCTCTGTTATTTTCCATCTTTTCAGCAGGCCTCCTAAACAAATAATGATCTTATTGTCAGACATGAGCCATTGATCTGAGAGTCATCCAAACCCCAAATCATTCCAGCAGCATAAAGGAACCCGTCATATTGCCTCCGCAGAGCTATTGTTCCGACTTTAAATCCTCCACAGCTGCAGCTCAATGCACAGCACATCTCCGACTCAAAGATCTTGGGAGGAATGACTCACCAGAGCTGGCCACTGGATCTGCTTGGCTTTTGTTCCCTGCAGCTGGGTACCCTCCTTCCTTTTGGCCCAAACCAGCTGATGTTCCAGCAGAAAGATCTGGAAGTCTTCGTACACCTTGACCCACTCACGCTTCTCCCACTCTAGGTCGTCAAACTCCACGTACACCTGCAGAAAGAGCGAGAAGAGGGGTCAAAGGTTGGTCGCAGTAGCACTCTAAACACTTGTCCTGTACGCCCCACATTAGCATCAAGCTAGAAGTTCCTCTACTGTATAAGATATAAAAGCACATAAGTGGTTTGGAAACACATTTTGAGTTGAAATGGAACATGGTTAAGGACTTTCATATGATTCGCATCAAAGTTACCTATTGCATTAAACCTTAATGAGTGAAGCATCAAGATCTGGTGTGGAACCGGTTCTCCTTTAGGATCACGAAAGATCCCATTGGTTCAACAGGCTTTTACTGGGTAGTATTTTTACCACCTGATTATAATTCCTGCAAAATTACATTATGATTTATATTGCTTAAAATACATTACAATAACCATTAAATGTCTTTTAAATGACATGGTTCATATACTATAACTGAAGCTATAGGTTGGGAAATCAATCATTTTTCGTTCTTACTGGTTTTTTTAGTAAGCTTATGTACTTACATAGCATACATCTACCTAATTACCCTGTTAGCTTAGCTTATATTATATTAGGTGTGTTTTTTGCTTCAAATATCTGTTTCCAGTTTGTTTTATTATGCAATACATAGGTATCCATTTTATATTTTAAGCTTGTTGTTTGTGCACGTAAATGTAATAAACATCATACAATAGTGAAATAGGTTATAATTAGTCAAGACATCACGATAACAACTTTTGATCAAGCATTTCTGCCTGGGTCCAAAGGAGACCCGATTCCTGGGGGAGGGGGACTTGATTTCTCATGACACTGGCATTAGCCCTGGGCAAGTGTTGCACCAGGTTAAGCTTTGTACATTGCTTACAATTTCAATTGTACATTGTAATTGGCATACAATTTCAACTTTGATGCAGTTTGCCACTAACATTCTGAAGCACAACCAATGTTTACCAGACAAGCTGTGTGGCGTATTATTATATGATGTAGGGGAATTGCAGTTAAGCCACATAAAGAGACCAGATGCTCAATGAAGACTGGGGGTCAAAGTTGAAGTTCAATCAGTTGACAAAGAGATTACTTAAGACAAAGCTCTCTACACTTCCAAAGGCCACAGAAAATGAGTAAGAGGATCCAGCCACAAACTAACTTAAGATTAAGAAACACTAACTTATTAGGGCTATGTTTTATATATTGATACAATTCTAATTCACAATAGAAATATATTTATTTGCATGTCATGTGATCATTAACCAGCATTGGAGTAGCCTGAACAAACCAATAAAAAAAACAAAAACAAGTGTTAGTTAAATTATTGAAATCTTAACTTAAAATATAAGGGGTATTTCAAGGAAATATTTTCCATATAAGGGGTTCAGCTGACAAAAATCCCTTTTTTTGAAACCCTTGCATAATGTTTTAATAAAAACATCTGATAAACAACAATTTACTGTTACGGAAAAAAACGTTCAATAGGTTTCAGAGCAATTTCAAGGCATAAAAGCTCAGTGGTATTAAACAACCTCATTTTGGTTTGATTTTATGGACAGACGTGGTCACTGCAGACCCACTGAATGTCCAGCCTTCCTCACAGTCATGGTGCTAAAACTGTGCCTGTCCTGCTGTTGTGCTTAGCTGTGAAACAACCCAGAGCCATGTGATTCAAAGCGGAGCTGATGTGCAGGACGTCTGTGTGTTTGTGAGACACTGAGACAAGAGGGAGAACATGTGTTTGAACTGCTGGATGTTTTCATCATATGCAGTGTGTCGTAAGGAAAGCATGTTTCTGGCCTGTGGTCTCCTCTTTCGCCGCATGTGTCCGTAAGGTGGGTGTAGCGTGATAGGCTGGAAAACTGGTTTCCAAAAAATAAGCCGCACTGAAGGTTTGGAACTATTTTTGATCCTGTATTCCAACTGGAAAAACTGTTCCTCCACTGGACAACGTCCATCTGTTGACTAATACAATCCTGCGCACAACACTTTTAAAGTGCGTACAGAAAGCACCCAGCTAATGATTTGAAACGCACAGATCTAGTGCTGAGAGCTGTGGGAATCATCAGTGCGAGTGAGTCAGCCAAGAGCACATTGCACAATCCCAGTGCTGAGCAACGTGCAGTAACAGGAGCGGGTTTCATAATGTGGATTCATACCAGAAATGATTCACTGACTCTGCCTGTTGTGGTTCTCTCACCATGACTGGGGTTGAAAGGATTTAATGAATGTGTTTGGAGGGAAACGAGTGAAGAACAGACCTGTCAAGGCAGATTTCACATCTGGACCCCCCTGTTATGTGCAGGCTAAGCTAAAGAAAAAGGGCAATTTTAAAGCATCGCTTGAAGCAACATCCTATCCCATTTCTCCTATCAACAAAAATCTCACAGTGGTGTTTTTAAAAGGATTTTGTCCCTACAGTAACCCAGTGACCAATGAATGAAAGAAAATAAAACAATTTAATGCCAAAACAAAGTTAATGGGGCTTGCCTGAATCCAAGCTTTTAGCTAGGGCTTTGTGGGTCCTTAGTCCATTTCTTAAGGACTTTTTCCCAACACCAAGGATCACAACAATTAGCATCCACACCAACAAACAATAATGTTCTGTTTATTTTAAAGGTTTATGCGGTTTTGTCGTCTGCCGCTTTACATGCTCGAGCTCTTTAAAGTCATGTGGATTCTGATTGGCTGTCCATGTCAGCAGGGGAAAAAAATGTTCTGAAAGTGATTCCAATGAAATTGGATTGTCCATGTCTACAAGTCATTTCACTTAGCGGCAATCTCTGAAACGCCTCTCGGGCATCCAGGTGCTCCAAGTGATTGCACTTGTTGGCATTAGATCTGTTTTATCTAAATCTAACAGTTTTTCTTTCTACATTGACAATAATGCAATCTGTCCTTACTCGCAGGTTAAGGTTTGGGTGTTATTATGGATAGTACACTATCCTTTAGAGCTCAAATCAATAACATCACACGGACTGCATACTTACACTCGCGTAATATTAACTTCTCTGCACCTTTCTCTCAACTAATACAGCAGTTCTTATTCACGCACTAGTCACTTCAGGTATAGACTACTGTAACGCTCTTCTCACTGCTGTTCCCTCTAAATTGCTACATAAGCTTCAGTTGGTTAAGAATTCCGCAGCTCATGTCCTTTCTAGAGCACCTTCTACTGAGCCTATTTCTCCAGTTCTTCAGCAATTGCACTGGTTTCCAGTAAAGTATCAAGTTTAATTCAAGACCTTGCTACTTACTTACAAGGCACTTCATAATTTTGCACCCCAACACCTTACTTCACATGCTCTTAGATCTTCATCTTCAATTTCTCTTGTGGTACCTTGGATTCGGCTAACTACCATGGGTGCCAGATCTTTTAGCTATGCTGCCCCCCGCCTATGGAACTCCCTTCCCCTTGATGTTCGCAATAGCGATTGCCTGCTGACATTTAAAACGCATCTAAAGACACATCTTTTTATACAGGCTTTTTTATAATATGTTTTATTGAGTCTTTTCTGCCCTTTATCTGTATATGGAGTGTTCGTTTTGTGTTTTTTTTTTCCTCGTGTAGTGGTCTGTACTTTTTTACTTACTTATGAGGTGACCTTGGGTGTTTTGAAAGGCGCCAAAAAATAAAACGCATTATTATTATCATTATTATTATTATTATTATTATTAAGTGCAGCTCCTATCTTTTTGAATGGGGAAATATCAAATTCTCCAAAACCTTTCACTAAGATTACTGACAACAATTACTAAAAAAATCTGACAACAGTCTCAAATAGCTTGTTTCTTATCTTCAAATAGAGTTTGAATAAGCTTGTTTTTCATGCTAGACCAGCCAATGCGTATATGAGCGCGAGTCTGAGAACCCTGCCTGTTTCTATAGCAACCAGAGCTTCTAACGACAGCTGCAGTGACGCGATGACTTTACTAATCAATGATTGGCTTTTCACATAAAAGGCGGGGCTCATTCACTGTATTGGGTGTTGTACCATCTTACATCAAGTCTTTGACTATTCTAAATAAATGAAAGAAACACTAAAACCAAAATACACCAAAATCAGCCATTTTAAATGCTGCAAGTGAATCTAAGCATCGCAACATTACAATGGACAGTTTGAAAAGCTGAAAATATGCTTAGAAGTGTGATTTATTTTTTTAAATACTTTGAATGGTAGACAAGAAAAAATGTTTAAATTAAGAAAACACGCATGCAGAATTAAAAATCCAATAACAGTCCAAAGAACGGCCAACAGACAAATAGCTCAAAAAAATTATTTTCCACCAGTTTAGTGTGTTGGTTGGTCATGACCTTCCATAACAAGAGACAACAGAACAGACACTTCCACTTCAGCATCTCTACATCTGGATCAGTACAGGAAATGACTGATGTCCTTCACTATTAAAAAAATAAAGGTTATTTATTGCTATTTATGGTTACATTAAAAACCTTTAACATCCATTGAAACTTTCCACTGCACCAACTGTTCACTTTGAAAGGTTCATTAAGGAACCCAAATGGTTCTTATATAGTATCGCTGCAAAAAACATCTTTTGGCACCTTATTTCTAATACTGTATAACTGTAACTCAAATGTTGTTTAGAAAAATGTATCCTTATAATTATGCTTAAATTTATAACTTATATAAAACTATTTATTAAAGTCCCTTGTGTTATACATAATTCATCAACCAAGTAATTTTAAAGAAAAAAAAGTGTTCTCTCCACATCCAAAAGGATTAATATGAACATCTGAAACAGTGTGTGATGCCCAAAAATGGTAAGTAGTCAGCTTACTACATTTTGAGACACTTCCTTGTGTATGTGTAGGCATGTAAAGTCCAGCCTTAATTGCTGTAGTGACACATGTGACCGACAACTTCTGTTCTCCTCTACCCCCATCCTGCTGACCCCTCCCTCCCATAATCCCCTTCACTGCAGGGATCATGGAGGACGGCTTCCCTCATTCGCCCTCTCTCAGTCTCAGAATGAAACATTAACTTCATATTGTGTTTCTGCTGAACCCACCCTCTCGGTTGAGTCTACGCTGCTGGCTAGATGAAAAATTCACTCTCATTAAAAATTGACATGGGGCAGAGGGCCAAAATGAGTATGTGTGTGTGTAGGGCACAGTTACATCTTATGCTAGTTTTTCAGGCAGTAACCTGTAAGCCTGAGGTTCTGGTATTAGTGAGAGGCTCCTATACCACTGCCACAAATAGTACCCAATAATTAGGGTTATACAGTTAATCAAATTAATACCAAAATCGCTATATGGCTTAGTGCAAATTTCAAATTGCAAAGGCTGTGATTTAATTAAAGGGATAGTTCACCCAAAAATGAAAATTATCACCCTCAAGCCATTCTAGGTGTATATTATTTCATACGAACACAATTGGAGATATATTTAAAAATTTCCTTGCTCTTTCAAGCTTTATAATGGTATTGAAGGAGGGGCCAGATTTTGAAGCACAAAAAAAGTAATCCATCCATTATAAAAAAAAAAATCCATAACCAGGGGGTTAACAAAGGACGTTTGAAGCAAGGCTATGCGCTTTTCTAAGAAAAATATCCATAGTTACAACTTTATAAATTCAGACGACCATACGATATGAAGTTGACTTGCGATAAATGAGTAACGATTAATGAGTAAATCTATGCTTTGATACGGTGTTTTCAGTGTTTTGGAGCAGCGGTTTGCAGTAAATGCTGCTCCATATAAACGCATAACTGTATGTGCTCCGAGTTTGGGTCACTTTAACATGCATTTAAGAATGCAACATGAGCCAACCATCTTCCCATACTTGTAACGAGTGTGTTATAAACCGGCTGTAGTCAACAAAAGAGAAGCTTTCTATGCAGTTTTCCAACAAAATAAAAGCAAAATGGTATACTGTTGGAAAATGAAGAATGAAATCTGCCATAAATATTACCATTACAATTTCACTGTTCTACTATTAAAAAAAAGGCAATTAGCAATTCAGCTGGATGATTAAAAGAATCAGGTTGAAAATAAGCAGAGGGAGGATGGGAAGGCTGCTGGACAGCAGTACAGTAACACAGACAGATGGTACAGTTCTGCTCCTTCAGCGGGGTGGAAGCCGCCTCACCCAACAGCGACTGAGCGGCTCAGACTGATTACCAACCTGAACGGAAAGGAAGCCTCATGCACAAGATTAACAACAAATCAAACCTGCCTGCATGCAAGTCTAGACTACCACTACAAACTTCATCATGTCATGCTAATATTTTAAGTGTGTGTCTGTTGGTAGCAGAAAGGTGATCAAGGCAGGTCATTATGTCCCGTCTCCATAATTTCCTGTCAAACATGCCAGATCTCAATCACTCTCAGTGGTAATGTGTGCACTGACAATTTTTTGCCAAAATAAACGTTTCTCAATATTTCACTCAATCCAGCAATATTTTCTAGTCACAAGTGTTTTTATCTAAACCTGACTTCATCTCTATCTAGACAACTCAGTTAGAGAGTTCTATCAATCATCGATTTTTAGAACTGTCGAAATGTAAAACTGTCATAAACGGATACAAAACATGGACTTTAGGACAAAAGTCCAGGTACACATAATCTACAGCTCACCCAAAAATTAAAATTGTGTCATTATTTACTAAGATTGGGACAATAAATTAATATATCTCGATTTGTGGATTGAATCTGACTTTCAGAATGCATCACAATTCTCTCTTGAATTGAATCTCTTGAAGGCTTGTATTTGCACCTCAGAATGCTTTTGTGATCCGAGATGAATGTAAACAGCCCACTGCAAACACCCTTGTAATTCGCTTCAGCCTTTTCGAACTGTGTAAGGAATTGGAAGTAAGCAGAGTACAGCTGTTTCTAAAGTACACAGCGCCACCTGCTGTTAAAAACGAAGCTCAGAATAAATTCGAAAGCGAATTGCGATGTATTCGGAAAATCTAAAAATCGATCCTGAATCATTTCTCAATTCGCGATGTAACGATTTAATGTCCCAGCCATATTATTTCCTCATCATTTTAAACCCTACTTTCTTCAATCAAACAAACAAGATTATTCTTCTTTCTTTACATATTTACAAAAATCATGATTAAAAAGAAGTCCATAGATTAATTTATTCTTTTGGGTCGAAATGTAGTCCATTTTAATTGATAAAATTGATAATTGATTGATTTAATTGATAACAATTTTAATTAATAAAATTGATCTTTGGGAGCAACAGTGGCAGTATGCCGATTTTTGTTTAAAGTTGTACTTCACTAATAATCTCTATTGTACTTTTCAAATACTCAAAATTAAATACCAGGTTTGGTCTATGACTGAACGAGATGCGGAAAGGAGATTTGCAAGGATATGATTCTCAATCTGGTCAGGGTCACTATATTTTTTATTGCATGGGAAAGCACAGCATGGACATTCTTTCTCCTGAGGAAAATAAAAAGAAATTTGAAGAAAGTGGTACAGGATGACATGACCACAAGTAACTATTTTTAACATTTTAATTTAAAGAAGAAAATTTTTTAGGCCAACAAACATCCTGCAAGATGCCACAGCTTTTTTAACATACTGCCCCATCTGTTTAACTACAGATGAAAAGGGGCGGTGCTAAAGCAGAGAGTACGAGGACAACTGCAGTGAAAATCTGATCCAGGACCTTACTGATCTCTGCAAAACTAATGAGTTGCTATTTACAAAAGAAGTGTGAGGAAGAACACACAATATAGATCAAAACACACGACAGCAAACTAAAGCAAGACACTGATTGAAATGCTTATGCACATTCTATGAAAGCAGGATGGGTTAACCCAAGATAACAAGCAGAACAAAAGCAGGAAGAGGCTGGAAACGCTGAACATAGCGACACCTCCCTGTCTAGTATTCAGATGGAGGAAGCCTCCACACGTGCCTCTGCCGTGGCCCACAGAACAAAACTGAGGTCAGGCTCCACGTTTTAATCTGATTATGGATCCGGTGCCAGCTACACAGCAGAGCAGGGATAACAGAGGGTTAACTCGGTATGTAGACAACACAGGCAGAGCAAGACCAGAGAGAGAGCGAGCGAGAGAGAAGGAATGTTTTTAATGGGAACAGTTAGAGGGTCAGCTCTGGTCTGCTTGACCATGCATAAGAGATGAGGCTTGTACAGACTCCAAAATCATGAAGGCAGCAGGGGTGTTATATAACTGCATTCAGTCAGACACTCGGGGAGATGAGAGTTGCCTGCCTGGTTGTTGAACCCTACACAACTAGATTAAGGTCTAGAAAAGCAGTTAGGCTGGGCCAGGCACGTCCAGGATTTGACCGGTTTATGTAAGACTATGGAAATGCCCGAAAATGGAAAATAACAAGGCTGCAAAATTCCTTGTTGCTAAACAGTTCTGGAATCTGGCCACTGGAGTCATTGAGCATGTTGTGCAGTGCAAGCAAAGCCTTGCTGAATAAATCTACTGTATTTTCCAACTGTATTCAAAAATAAGGTAAAGCACCAGTTAAAAAAAAAAGTGAACCGTTTACAGATACTATAAACATGTATTTCAGTTCCCCTCACTTTTCAAATAAAAAAGAGAAATTAACAAACAAATTATAGTAGCATCAGAAAGAATTACTTCAAATGCTGATGTGTGAAAAAAAGATCTCATTATTATGCATAATCCATAGGTCTCTATAGTTTTGTGTAATGAAAGGTTATACTTAGGCAATTTCATGAACATCTGTCAGTTCCCGTTTCAAACATTCAGTTCCATTAATAGTTAGAACATCTGTTTTCCTCTGCCAATGTGGACAGAACTCTGCACAGAAACATGCAGCACATTTATCAGAGCCACTTGAAACTCTGCTGTTGTTGTGACGATCAGAACACGTCCAATCATCTGTCTGTACAGCACGAGAATCAACAAACAGCTTTAAGCATGTGCATCACTGTTCACCATTATTAAAACTCAGTATAAAAGCACATTTTGTGATGCAGGCCACTTCTTTGCAATGGAAAGACTCCAAAGACACATGACATTCTTCAAAAACAAATAGCAGGTATAGGAAATACATTATATTATATTATAGCAAACTAGCTAAATACAATAAATGTGAATGGGTAATAACATTTTTACCTGACAAATTGTATAATAGTTTACTGTTGATTACAGTTCTTTTGTTGGAATTCTGAAATGACTTCAGATTTCACAAGATGTTGCAGAGGATGAATGCAATAAGTACCGTTTTACAACCCCTGTCTGTACGGTCTTCCTCAAAATTACGCTAATGGAAATATTACAGAACCAGAATCAGAACTAGAGTCTTTAAAATCCTTGTATCAGTTTATTGGTGTATCTGCAGAATTTTTAAAATTAAACATAATAGTTTTAAGATAAGAATTTTTAAAATCTGCACAAATAGAGTTAATACTGTATGTCCATACTAATAAAACCCATACAATCTCAATATAAATAATGCATCTCAGATTCTATTACTTAATAAAACAGGCTGGAGCTCGCATTCAACTGCAAAACTAGGTAACAGCCAGTTTGAAATATTTAAGACATGCTTTATTCAATATGCATTTGACACTGGTTTATGTACTAAAATATCAATATATATGAATTAGAGATGAATTGCTATTGCATTTTGGATTTTCTGATACAATAATAATGTTTAAATGAAGGTAATAAAAATACTTTTGTGCCGATACTAGTACTAGTCTACATAATGAATGTGTTAAATGAAGTTGTTAGTTCTTCCTGTGACGGGGCAGCCCTGAGAAAAGAGTATACGTTGAATTAAATGTCAAATACAGTCGGGTCAAGTTTTGATTTAATATTTTTTCTGTTGAAAGACAAGCAGAAATATTGATGAAAGCCAAAATATTAAATGTCACAGATGTGTATTTACTGAGTAATCCACTATTTTGTAGAAGGGGGTCAAAATGACAATTTTCACTTGAGATTTGGAGCCAAATTAGTAAAATCTGTTGACTTTAACAATCTTTGTTTTATTATAATGCGAACAAAGATTTCAAAATAGAAATAATAGAACTAGCAATCTCTGTGTAAAAATAAAATAATGATGCTGCCATCTAAAGTTATTTACAACACCCCTGTAAATTGGCTCCAAATCACAGGAGAAAATTGTCAACAGAACAATTATTAACAAAATCAAAAAATTGACACGGAATGACCCAGTTTATAAACAAACTAAACCTTCCAATTATACGCCGTTAAATTAACACTAACTGTTCAACTAATCATTCTGATGATGCAGAAATTCATAAAATATGTAGTTTTGTATTATTGTGTAGCAATTTGGGAACAATGAATAAATTGACACCACCTCAATACCAGCCCAGAGGACAAGTCATTGTCCTGGTTTGAAGAACGAAGTAGACATGCTGAAGCACACACATGGATCTCTAAGACGACTGCTCGCAGAGATACAAAAAAAAAAAACACACAATAAATGTGCAGACATTACGATATGTAAGAGCTGGTTGCTATGCAACTAACAGCACATAGACCAGAACGCTCCGTCTTTATCTTTCTCTCCATTCTGGCTTTCTTTCAAAAGGACAATGTCCGCTCTGAACGCCTGGGGAACATGACGAGCTGCTGGACTCACTGTGGGTCAGTGAATTTACTGGACCCATCAAGAGAGCTGAGCGGACTGGGTGCATTATAAAAGAACTGAACTCAAGTGACCCTCCCCAACAGCAATAACTGTCACTGATTCACCTTGAGCCTGAGAATCAACCCATCACATACTCAACAGCCAAAGATGACAAATGGGTTTCATTTATTCACCCTCGTGTGCAACGCTTAAAAGGAGAAATGAATCAAAATGTTAATGCAGCTCTTTTTGCGCTAAAATCTGCAGCAGCTTTTCATATCTTATTTGTACAAAAACAAAAACTCTTACTGGGCACATAGTGGGACACACAAGAACAGTGTCATTGAACATCAATCCTGGCGCAACAGATTACATGACACTTCAGCTTAAAACTGAGGCATCTGTTAATAATTAGAGAGTGATTCAGTGTGGAGGATGATTTTGGGCAAATAACTTAAATTTCAGTCTGTTTCAGTCTAAATTTAAATTAAACACTTGGGCACAGAGACAACAGCCAATCAAGACGAATAATTTTAAATACAAAAGCAGAGACAGCCCATTTAATTGTAACAGTCAAATGAAAAACGGTACAAGAAACCTAGAGTAACATTATAAATAGATTAAAGGGAATTAAAACAGGAAGTTTAAATGAAGGGAGTGAGGGAGAAAAGAACATTAAATGGTTGGTTCACCAAAAATGAACATTCTGTTATCTGTTTACTCATTTTCATGTTGTTCCAAACCATAAGATTTTTTGTCTGTCTTCGAGAAACAAATGAAGATATTTTAAAGGGACAGTTCACACAAAAATAAAAATTATTTCATCATTTACTCATCCTCAAATTGTTCCGAACCTGCATGAACTTTCAATGAAGGGACAGAAATCTCTCAGATTTCATTAAAAATATCTCCATTTCTAGACTTATTTAGTGTTTGCAAACAGCGATGACATTTTTGTGGGCGGAGCCTACCCAGTGGCAAAAAATGACAGTTCTGCAGTAGCAGTCTGTGGAAGCCATGGGAAAAAAATGAAAAAGCAATTTCGAGTTAATATCTCACAATTTTGACCTTTTTTTCCTCACAAATCCGAGTTTATATCTCATAATTCTTAGAAGGAAAAACAGAATTATGAGATATACTTATTGTTCTGTCTATTTTCCTCAGAATTGCGAGTTTATATCACACAATTCTGACTTTTTTTCCTTCAGAATTGTGATATAATCTCACAATCATGAGTTAAAAGTCCAAACCGGGAGATATAAACAAGCAAATGCAAGAAAAACAAGTCAGAATTGTGAGATAAAAATGCTATAGGCTATAAAGTTATCTATGTAAAATGTTACAGTTTTATATATTATTTAATGCAGTAACTGCTATGTATGCATGTCCCCTATTAACTGGATATGTGAATATAATGTACACTTACTGTTTACATCAAATTCATGCTTTAATAGTAGACTAATCATTGCAGGTTTCATCAGTCCAGTCTGTGTCTTGTAATATAAACGTCTGCGTTTTGCTTCAAAGGGCGTCTTCTACAATGATATTCTATAAAAATCGACGATATTTTTTGCATTCCGACTCTGACATCCAAAGGCTCAACAAGTGGATTTTCCTCCACTTGTTACCACTATTTTCCCGCCACCACTATGCGCACTCGTAAGGTTACGTAACTGTACAATATAAGGACGAGTAACTCTTTACAAAATTTTCATTTTTGGGTGAAGTGAGTAATTCTAACGGCATTAAAAACACACTTTTTAATACCCAATTTGGGACAATTAAATGGCTTGACATGAAGAATCACCTGTGCTTTTATAATTAAGATAAATATATATCAAAGTATAGATTACATAAGCATACACACAAAAGAACAAAGAAAATGCGAAAAACAAGCTCATAACAAGCCCAGTGACATTTCAGAGAGCTTACAGAAAGAACACTTTCATCAATAAACGACTTCTAAGAGCACGTCTGCACGTCCTCCCCGCCGCTTCAGACAGTAGAGTGATTATCATTCACTGCGCCGTGTTAGTGTGTACGCCGCTGGAAAATCTGCCCCTCACTAACAGCAGCAGGACTTTCCTGACTGGCTGGGCCCAGACCGCTGCAGTCCAATCACTGCAGGCCCAGACGCCGCTCGCTAACCTCGCACAACCAGAAATCTGCCTTTCAAATCACTGGAGCAGAGAGAGAGCGCAGGAGAGAGAAGGATTTAGTGATATTTTCAGGGGGGGTTTCTTTCTTTTATCAGATTAATGCAGAGGAAAGCTTCTTTTGTGGCATTGGGTGCAGAAACACCGGCGGCTCTCGCCTTGTAGACGGCATCCTCACAGTGAGCCGAGAACAATATGAAGCAACGGAGATGATGAAATGAGATGTTAATGTCACTCAAACTATAGCCTGTGGGGACCATCCCTCCGGTGCTGATCCCTTTAAACATAAAAGAGACAAAAATAACAATGTACACGGTGAGCAAACCTGCACTGCTGCAGATATCACAGTGTCCTTATTTCCCCTGCCTGTCATGGGCCGTCACGTCTTCTCCTCATCTGTCACTTTCATGTACACACACACATGCTCTCATGGGCCAGACAGAATTCTGTACTCATCAGAGCCTTGGGGAAAGAGAAAGGACAGTTTCTTGTTTACGCTGCCGTTTCATCATACGGCAACAGTTATCTGGCCTCGAGGCTCAATGCTATTGAACAGCTTTACATATTATGGACAGCATTTGTCGAGAGGATTATAGCTGCGTTTACACTACAAGGCTTAATGCAAAGATCTGATCGTTTGACCATATCCGATTTTGTGTCCCACCAGTTCAATTAAGAGACAAGACTATGATATCTGTGATCGTTTGACCCATGGGTTCTAAATGTCTCTGCCATTTAATTGATAAAATTGTTTATATTATTCACATCAATTGGTTCTTTGACTTTATCCACAGACTGTTAGATCTAGAATTCTGAAATGAAAAAGTAGATGACTTCTTGTGTACAATTGACTACCTTTCTCTATACAAAAGTGAAGCTGAAAGTAAAATTACTTCAAAAAACCGTGACCGTACAACCTCCTCAATGAGAAATATAATGTTTTATTTATAAAATTCAAGTTTCCTCCTCAATAACAAAAGCTGTGAGTTTGTGCGTTGTGCGAGTGCGTACAGGCACATCAACTTATTGCCACATTGAGAAAAGTGATCTTTGTAGGCAAATGTCATCCTCGCCTTGTCATTCCAATGTAAATCAGATTTAAGTGTTTAGAGATTTATTATATGTCCATTGTATCTGATTTTAAACCACATTTTATCATGCAATTCTGACTATATATATCTCACAATTTTGACTCAGAATTGCAATATAAAGTCACAATTCTAAACTCACAATCGCATGATATAATGTAAGAATTCCAGGATATAAACAAACTTTTCTCATAATTGTTAGTTTAATATCTCGCAATTCTGACTTTATAACATGCAATTGTTTATAAACAATTGAGTTATAAAGTCAGAATTGTGAGATATAAACTTGCAATTCTGAGAAAAGTCTTTTTTCTCTCACAATTGCACATTATGAACTCGAAATTGTGAGGAAAAAAAGAATTATGAGATAAAAAGTCACAATTACCTTTTTTATTTCATGGAGGAATTAAGTTTCCATACATTGATGACTCATCTGGCACTCAGAGACTCACATAAACTTGTCCCTCCCTCTAATACCACCTACCACTGATGATTAGCAATAGCAATTAGCACATTTTAATTAGCCATTTTATTTATTTTTATTATTAATAAGAAATACATCAACAAAGGGCAGAAAACTACACTTGCCAAACCTTGCCATGGGGTCTTTAGCAAAACTAATGGTCATATCTGCATAATTGACATAAGAGTCCATTGAAATTTACTGTATCGTTCAATAATCACTGGCAGGGAAATGGAGACGAACATGTGTTAGCATCTGAGCTAACAAAAGAAAGCGTACAGAAAACTGCCTATTGTGCAAGACTGCTAACCACATGAGAGCCCTTTTAAGTGTAACAGATTTTTCTGGTTTCATTTTAGGGTTTTTCCTAAACTAAAACAGCTCAAGACGTAAACAAGACATGCATACATAATTTCACCATATTTATTCACATCTGGCATATTAGCATGCAAACCAGGAACCGAACGTTTTACGAGCTGTGCGCTCTATTCAGATTCTACAGTGAAACCACATCACACACAAATCTCTTCAGCTGTAAGATTTTATCTAACAAACCTCAACTCACTGTACTTCCTGTCTACAAACCCGCTGTCAAAGAGACAACAAAAATAACAACAAACACAGCTATGAGAGCATTAAGAAAACAGTGCTCCGTCGTGACCCGAGGCAACATCTGCAGCGAGAGCACGCTCTGTACTTTCCCCACATTAAAACAATGCCTTTGTTTACCACCTTTACGCTAAAGCCCCGCCTCACACACCCTTTCTTCCTCTCACATGACAACAGAGATCGGTCAACACTGCGGTGCTGCTGCTCAGCTGCAGACGAGACACGCCGGTGCAGACACGGTCAGCTGACACATTCTGTCCTTCAGAAGAAATAGACCCTCTCAAACACACAACGGAATGATGACAGTTATATGAAATATGCAAAAGCGATAAGCTCTGCTTTGTGCCAAGAACCCATTGAACAGAGGTAAAATGACAACTTATAGATGATCAGAGACATCAAAAACCATTTAGAATACATGTGGTGAATTTCAAATTGAGTCTGCCAATTATTTGCAAAAAATTGTGCAGAAGCAAAAACCACAATAATTCTCTCTTCAAATAAAAGGTCATTTACTTTCATTTACTTTTCAGTTGCCAAGCAACGGATTGCAATAATCTTGGTAATATTTGGTGCATTTGGCAAATTCAAAGGCTTCAAAACGCTAAGTGCTTTTTTAGTTTAAAAAAAAAAAAAATTTTATAAAGTAAACAAATATTTACATACATACAGTACAGGTCAAAAGTTTGGAAACTATTTTTGGTGTTTTTGAAAGAAGGCTCATCAAGACTGCATTTATTTGACCAAAAACACAGAAAAAAACAGTAATATTGTGAAATATTATAACAATTTAAAATAACAGTTTAATATACTTTAAAATATAATTTATTTCTGTGATGCAAAGCTGAATTTTCAAGATCCTTCAGAAATCATTCTAATATTCTGATTTGCTACTCAGCTATTATCAATGTTGGAAACAGTTGTGCTGATTAATATTTTTTGGAACCTTTGATACTTTTTTCAGGATTCACTGATGAATCAAAATCAGGACATGAATCATTGATGAATTCAAAATAGAAATCTTTTCTAACAATACAAGTCTTAACTATCACTTTTTATCAATTTGAATAAAAGTATTCATTTCTTTCAAAAGAAAAAAAATTACTGACCACAAACTTTTGAGCGGTAGTGTGTAGTGTTACAAAAGATTTCCTTTTTAAATAAATGCTGTTCTTTTTTTACTTTTTTTATTCATCAAAGAATCCTGAAAAAAGTATCACATGTTATAAAAAAAAATATTAAGCACTGTTTCCAACATAACAAATCAGCATATTAGAATTATTTCTGAGCGACACTGAAGACTGGAGTAAAAACAGTAATGTTTCCAAAATTTTGACCAGTAAATGAACAAAGAACTATGTCCAGATGACACTTTGACACCGATAAATCGTCTCGCCCATGTAAAGCACATTATTATTGAATAACAAGCCATCAAAATGATCTTTCATCTGATGGACCGAGGCCATGTTACAAAAACAAACACCACACGAAACAGCCGGGGACATTGTCCCACATGTCACCCGAAACAACATGTCTCGCTGTAGACAAACACTGACCAGAGAAACAAGGAGCGTCCCAAAGTAAACAAACAAAAGTAGGTCAAGTCTATTGGGCTTATCAGCCATAGAGCTCCTGCTCCACAGCAAACACAGCCGTCATGAGACACTTCCTCACGGTCTCACTGATACTACAGAGATAATGCTGCACTTACATAAGAGAAGAGCCTCTCACACTCTCACTAGAGCACGTGCTTTGACATCAGCTGAGATTAACAGCACCTTGAGCAGAAAGACAGACAGAGATGAGGAACAAAAGGCCATTGAAGAGAGAAACACAAGCTCATCTTCTCTCTTTGTCTTTGTAAGTGCTCTGTAAGACTTTCCTCACTGAAAAGCAGGACTATGTAGCATGGCAAACTGATGGAAGAGAGGGAATGCATATATTTCAAATAAAACAGCAAGTGAAACTCAAAACCGTTTTAATTGTTTAATAATTCCCTGTGAATAACTACACTACCCATAATCCTGTAGAGATTTACCAATCATAGTCCTGTTACCATGGAAACAAAAACTTCAGCTCAGCAGATTGACTTGCCAAAGCTTTGCCAAATCACATTAAGAGTGTTAGCACTCAATACATTGACAAATTTACTCAATAGTAGAGCTGGATGGCATGACAACATATATTGTGGTGATGATAAAAGTGTCTTTAGATGTATAGATATATAGATTTATGTTATGTAAGCAATAAGGTACTCGAGGCTGTGCTGTATTGTGAATAAGTCACGGCTAAAGGGCGTTGTAAGCCATGAAGCGAAGCGGATGTTTGCAACCCCTACAGTTCCTTATTGCTTTTATAAAACGGTTACCATACAATATAAATATTGAAGCCAAAAATATGTATCCATGCTACTTTCAAGTAAAATCAGTACATGCCTTCCTTCCACCGGAAAAAATAGTCCCTGACAGTGAACAACAGCAGAAGTTACATTATTACGCCATTAGATGGCGGCAAAGACTGTCTTTATGAGTGTGTCAGTCAGTAGCGAAGACTTTTACATTGAAAGACTGAATTGTTGTGAACACGGAAGACGCAACTGACAAATGCTTTGACCAGAACTGTCAGTCAAACATTGAAAAAACACGGGAAAAACTGTTAAAAGGACAAGATATTGCAGCGGACATTCAAACAGATTTTTATTATGAATATTGGACTGACCTGAAGGGAAATGCTAAATCTGAATGCAGGTAATAAACTCGCTCACTCGATCTCTTTCTCACGATACTCGTCTACATAATACAGTGAGCTTCAATGAACAATATCAATTGAGAACAAACAGTTTGCATTGCTAAGAATGGTTGTTAAGGGTGTTGTGTAGTGATACACAGAACCATTGGGTGAAGCAGTAAAAGCCATGTTTTATCGTGAATAAAACGGTTATTGACCAATCAGAATCAAGGACAGGAACTAACCGTTTTATAAATGTGCTATATATAATGGTATGTAAATATAACCTAACTGCTTAGAGTTATTGACATGTTAGAGCAATAAAGAAACTTGAAAATAAAGTGCAGGACATACTTGATGTTTTTTTGGGGTTTTTTTTTTAAATGCAATAAGCTGCAAAAAAGAACTCAATGTGACACACCCCGAAGTGTGCACACAGAAAACCGTATCAATTCCAAATTCAGGTCTCTTTCATGGCTTAATGCACTTGAATGGTCAAATACACACAAAATTGGCAAGTATTCAAGTATAATAAGGTCAGTTATGATTTATGTGAATGTAAACAGACTGTAAAAGAAACTGGATGTGTGTCAGTATATTGGATCCTTGCATTAGGTCATAACAGCAGTGACAGCAGACAAATACTCTTGTATAGGCTGTTAAATGTATTCACAAATGTGCATCTTTGATCTTTTTAATAACAAAGATAAAAAGATCAAACAAAAAGAACTATATTGTGATATATATAATATTCATATTTTATACCATGATATAAAATTATTCATATCAAGAAATAAGATTTTGTTCAAATCGCCCACCCCCAGTCATTAGTTTTGTGGTTGTCATTGTGGTTATGCAATGCTTTATGGGATGGGATGAGTTGTTCATACCTCATATAAAGATTGAGAAACGTTTCAGGGTGTTTCTGGCAGTCAATGTTCACTAAAACAGTTTGGTTATAAACCTACTTCAAAATATCTTGTTTTATTTTCCACAGCATAAATAAAGTCATACAGGTTTGGAATCACTTGGGTAAACATTTGACAGAATTTTTTTTTTGCGTGAACTAACCTTCTAGCCTTTTTCCTGTTTCTTGCTTTAATTCAACTGTTTATTAAATCTATACTGAGAAAATAAATGGGAAAAAGACTTCCAGAACCAAGACCACTAAAACAAGTGGGCGTTCCCTGTTGTGCTCTATTTATGGCCCCAGGTGTGAGAGCTCAGACTGAACTGGCTCTGTTTCCTACATGTCCTTTCCTAAGAATAAACGCCAGAGAACACAATTAAATGGACATGAACAGAGAAAAAAAATCAGACCAACAGAGAGAACGAGGGAAGGGGGAGTATTTGTGAGTGTTGGAAACTGAAGGAATGTATGACTCCGTGTGTGTTTCCGTGAACTAATGCAACTCACATGAGCACGCGTGAGAGAAAGCAGCACTCGTGCTAAAGGAAGGGGATTTCCATAGGCTCCTAATAAAGCCATCAGTCCCCGTCTCCCTCTGATGACCTCAGCACCGATTAACCCCCACACCTCCATACGCATATTTCTGCAAATATGCTCACGGCATAGCCCTCCAAACCAAATTTAATCTGATTTACTCGGACTGACTGATCTGTGAAATAACATCTCCATCACACCATTAAAAGGTTCTTTTATCTTAAAAGAAGAAAACACAAAGAGAGAAGCAAATCGGCAAAGCATCCAAAATCAGCACAAAGCTCTTTAGTGAGCTCTTTAGTGCCCACCCACTTTTTCAGTGGCCTTGGTTCCAAAACTATTTTTCCCACTAAATTCCCCAAAGAGATTTTAAAAATAAGTTCATAAAAGAGTTATAAGCCATGGATAAAACCAACCAACTGCAAAGTGAATCACAACATTACAGACGATTTTGAGGCCATTTGAAGCAAAAAAAAAAGTATTTGAGAATCACACAAATCCAAAAAGGTACAAGACTGTGTGTACTTAACAGAATTAATGAGGGAAAGACCGACAATTCTATGAAGCATTGCGAATGACAAAATATGCACATTATGCATTAGGGCTGCACAATTTATCGCACGATATGAAAATAACATCGAACTTAAACGCGATTAACGCTTAAATGCGATTCTTAGGCTGATGGCATATACCTTTTAGCTCACAGTAAGGGCTCGTTCACACAGAATGCGTTTTCACTTTGATGAAAAATGAAAAAATATGATCAGTGAATATCAGTACTGATCAGGAGTATCAGTGAATGTTTGCAGTTTTTGTAATAGTTTTGTTTTAGTCCCTCAGTTGTCCTCAGTGTGAAAAGATGGATCTCAAAATCATTAAGCCATTGTTGGAAAGGGTTCAAATATGCAAAGTTGCTGGAAAATCAAAGAATCTGCAGGACCTGAAGGATTTTTATAAAGAACAGAGCTCGGTTTAACTGCTCAGGACAAACAAGGGACTCTTGAACAACCATCACAAAACAAACAACCAGTCATGGATCATCCCGTTAACACCACACAGTGTTAAAAATCAACAAAGGACAGTTTAAATCTCTACATTAAAAGTGAAGATAACCTGGCGTCTGTCTGACACGCATGCGTGCGCCTGTGCTCATTCAGTAAAGTCTGAAGTTTAACGCAGAATGTCAGGAAGAGCCTTCATGCAAAATGGAAATACTTGCATGAATTTGTAACACTTACAGATAAGGATATAACCGTAAATGAAAGTTTTGTGCTTTCAAAACATTTCACTAAACAGCTTGAATCGCATACCTTTCCCGCAGCAGCTCACTCAGCAACTCACTTCCTCCATTATAGATTAAATGCATAGATGCATTTTGTCCATAGAAATGCATTATTCCGTGCTGTAATTTGACACGACTGGCGGAAGTTTTCCATGACCGGCGGGCGGATGCAAATAATCGATGATGACATTCGTTGTCAATGATTTTCATTATCAATTATTATCGATTTTATCAATTAGTTGTTGCAGCCCTACTAGAAACCACTCAAAACATCTTAGCAACTGCACAGATGTGCTTTAGCAACCACTTAAAACATCCTCCATTCACATTTTCTTCAACCAAATGTAGTTAACATTATTGTATTTGTAGTTAGGATTATAATAGATCAAGTTATGATTGTCACATCGATCAAGTTCATTGGGACAGCTCTGACGTCTGGAGTGTTATTGAAAGTAAAGCTCTGTGACAGTGTGTGGGCTGGTCTGTGGGTGGTCAGAGGAGAGCGAGTGACAGGGAAGGGCACCTGCGTATACACACACACACGCTCACACACAGAGGTTTGTTTGTATTAAGCTCTGACCGCCCGCTCAGCAGTGATATTAAAAACAATGCCGACAATCTGCGGTCTAAAGCGTGCACGTTTAGTGTGTGTGTGTGTGTGTGTGTTTACATGAAGGAGGTCCACTGCTGCAGCAAAACAGAAAACTGGTCTACTTCCATTACATTAGGCCTGACAGGCAATTTAACGATGAAACTAGATTTAAGTGGCCCATCATAATATTGAGAACATATCAAAAGGTCTGTGACACACATCTCACATTACGACCTCTAATTCCCCATATCATTAGTCGTTTTATTGCCATAGCTTCTGCGAGACGCTGGAAGACTTCGATATCAGAATGTGTCAAATGGACGGCCACATTTAAACATGCCCCCACACCAACGGGATTGAGAAATATTGACACTAAAAGCACTGAACACAAACATAATCAGGCTGTCAACATGAACAGCTCCTTTTGAGGACAGACATTCTGCTTAGCTACAGCCTTCACATAAATCAGAGATTACAACCAATTATGCAAGCAGCGAAAGTTTTTTCTGATGAGGGAAAAGGCAAGCTTCATAAACAGGACATTCAGAAAATATGCAAACAGACTGGTCGAAAATCTCAAAATCTATCATAGAGCACATACACACTCCAATATTTCAGGACTGAGTTTGTGGGAATGAATTGTTTTTATGCAATAAAGGAGTCACTTCGACTACCCTGATTTTGTCATGGTTGTCATGGCAATATCAATAGCACCATCTTGGCATCTCATTGCTGTAAACAAGAAACATAGATGGCAATAGTTTAACTTGTTTGGTGGTTGCTATTTTAGACCAAACTAACTTTAGCAAGCTGAGAGGAGTTACAGCATGGCTTAAAAAATTATCTGAATGCACATTTTCTATGATGAATCTGATGAACCAATGCGGAAACATGTGGAAACACTCATTCGGCTTTAAAATGTAGTTAAGCAATTATTGCTTAATTTTGTTTAATAATTCCTATATTTGACTATTGGTAATGTCTATATATTATAAATTGTAAATATCAACATTTCATATATAATTATAAATAAGTACAACATGATGTAAATAAGAGATTTATAAGAATTGCTCTGGTTGGTACTAAAAACATTTTACTGGAATTGGTACGAGCTACTGAAATTTTGATATAACACTAGTCTTAATAAATGTAAGAAAAATGGGAAAATAAACTAAAAACATACGATACAGTATATTGTAGCTAGCAGAGATTTCAATAATTATCTAATCTCCTGTTAACTAACTTTACATTTATTAATAAAGGCATTGGCATAGTATTGATTGTAAAGTGCTTGTGTCTATTATACAGATTCATTATCCGTTAATAGTGCTGCCATAGAAATGCATAATTCCATGTAGAACCGTAGAACATCCCACATTGTCATCTAGTATTTACAGTAATTATGACATTTGTTCAGGCCAAACAGATTAAACCTAAGCAAATATATTAATACTGAATACACTCAGCTGTAGAATGCAGTTTGTCACTCAATGACATGTAAATGACCAAACTGTGTGTACAGAAAGAGTACACTCAGAAGAAGGATAACCATATTAAACTGCAGTTTGTATGTGTCCATAGAGTGTCAATCAGTCACCTATATAATGAGGATCTCCAGGACGGACAGGACTCGTCTTTAAGACAATTTGTTATAAAAGTCAGATTTCCTGTTTTCGGACTACTACTGCAAGCTACATGAGAAAATTAATGAGCAAAATTTAATAGGGTTTGTTAGAGTCGATGCAGTCGATGTGTGTATCACAGGGAGAGAAAGAAATAAAAAGACAGAAGAATTTCTGCCGAATCCAATTAAATACTTTTCGCTGCACCTCTGGAGCCATGTCATTCCCAAAAGGCACTACTTCTCTTGCCTGCCGATGAGACACACCAATTAACTCTGTCTCTCTCACACACACACACACACACATCTGTGTTCTCAACGTGACTGCAGCTGCTAGTGCCATTAAAGCCGAATAAAAGAGCAAGACCACACCGCTTTGCCTTTGGTCCCAGCACAGCCATCATTTAACAAACAATTAATACAACTAATGACACCAGCTTCCCTTTGAGCGCTGGCGAAGGTCATTCATTTGTTGCTTCAATCATGAATGCTGTCTGAAAGGTGATCGTTTCCTAGCATGTTGAGCAGGTACTAGTATGTTGTGTGCATGGCAACTAGACTGGGACGCAGGTTTCTGGTGTACATGTGGTGCATACAAATGACAAGCTCGTCACGCCACAGGAGATAAGGAGCGGTTTCCTGATCAGTGAGAAATAGCTTGTCATCATTCTTGATTATTAGCAGAATATGGACAAAATGTTAACATACTACTACGATACCCAAAACAGATCAACCGAATAGTGAAATAAATGCAGTGAGAAGAATGCGGCCATTTCTGGCATTGCTGGCTGCAGTGCAAACCCATTGTGTCTGAGCGTTTCCTGCTTGGCGGAGGCAGTGCTGGCGAGGTTGGTGGTGGGCAGGTCGCTATGCTGTTCACCGACGCTGCATATGAACTAGTGCAGTTCAGCCAGCCGAGTCAATGGACTTTAAAACATAGGTTTTATTACACTAATAATGACACCATATCCTGCATGAAACTGATCCATTTGCCTCTACACATACCGCTCTCCAATATCAGCCATTAACAAGCAACCGCAGATAAACAACACGACTAACTTTGAGAGTTAAGATTTAGAACAGTGCTTCCCACACAGACTTTACTTGGGAGGGTCGCCCAGGTATATTAATGACCGCCCAAGTATAATTGGAGACACATTTTTGCTTTTATTATTTTTATCCTCTAATACTTTTTTTTTTTTAATCCACCCAAGATGAGACCATCCGCGATCGAATAACTAGTGGAAAATCTCCCCCCGCCCTACATGTTTTGTACCTGCTCGTTCTGTGTTTGCGAGAACTGTGTACTTGCGCTGACATTTCCACCACGTGCATTGCAGAGACGTGGTGGATATGTCACAAAGGTTGCGCGTTGCTTAAGACAGCTTCAAAATGATTCGCAATCAAAGAATAGTGCACATTTATACCAAGTGATTGCTAATGAACTCAAGTTGACGAATTATGACAATGTCTACTTTATGGCCTTTATATAATGTTTTAGAGACGGTTGTAAGAATGCATATTTTATCTCTCTTATCTGAAGAATCAGCCCGCAATAGAATAAACATTTCAATATAAGAGTCCCTGTGTAGTTTTTTTTTTCTTCTGCGTTTTATTGGTATTTTGGTTACACAAATTATATTTAATTTGATTTCCATTGAATTCACAGTAAACTACTGTAGTCTGGGATGCTCCTCCAGAGGAGGAAAAGCCTAAGAACATTTGACACATTATTCAAAGTATAGATTTTACTGTATCAGTAAAAATCTGTCCCATTCACTGAGAGACACTACACGACAAAGCAAGGAGAACTCTACTATTTAAATGCTGTAATTTTGCATAATTTACAATGCATAAGAATGCATAATATTAATATTAATATAAATTTAATAGTAGCCTATGTAATTAAAATGAATTTCAATCAATAAAAATCACCCATTATTTGTTGTTTGTCACATGTTGTAGACCATTTTTGTGCCATGGGTAATAGGAGGATTTTTCACCTGGCTACCACTGTAAGTGTATTTCAAACCTGTGGGAAGCGCTGTAGAAGGACGCAAGACTGGACATTAGATATTACCCTAATACACACAGCATTATGTTACAGGAATATTACTTCTTGTAATGAATTACAGTATTCCACACTTACAAGATGGATAAAAACATCCGCCAATGTAGATGTAAAGGTACAACACTGGTAAATCTGTCATTTCAGGTTAATATGCTGCCTATCAAGTTTAAACATTTACATTCTGTCATAATTTATTAATTCATGCTGTTCCAGACTTCCTTTGGCAGAATATAAAATATATTTTGAAGAATGTTTCAACTGATTTTGACAATCTCTGAATTTCTAAATAACATAAATATAAAATAAACCTACAGGTTTAAAGACAGCTTCTAGGGTATAAAATAAGTATAAAATAAAAAAGTTTGTCTGACCATTACAGTCAATAATCTACAGTTTGTGGTTGATTCATTACACCGACTGCACATTTACTTTACACTGCATAAGAGAATGTAGATGTGAAGGTTTGCAAAAGTAACCCTTTGCCATTCAACCAAAAGTTGAGAAAATGTAAACTTTCAAAGCAGGTGTGCTTTATTTCAAACCGATCTTGCTTTCCATCAATCAGTCCATAGTCTCTTCAGAAATCATTACTGTGATTCCTGAAGACAGGCTGGATTCATAGTGCCAATGCCACTGGTGAAAACACTCCAGTGAATTCAGGCAATGCTGAAGAGAAACAGACATGCTATTCCATTAATATAATCCATTCTATCAGATTTAGCATATGTCTATAGCAACAGGAGAGTCAGTAGGTCATGACTGAGAAATTAGAGATACACAGTGGAAGATGAGTACATTTGACTGTCCTGTTATGTGGGCTGCAGCACACTATTTATCCTGATAATAAAAATCAATGAGAAGTGCTCAGAAGAAGGATTGTCTTACACCGTTCAGCCCAGCCTCCTAACACTTCTCAACTCGGAGAGTATAATACAGCAAAAGACCACCATGACAGATCTGCCTGAGTGTTTGAGAAACAATATCTTCCTTGAAGGTAAGTGAAGGCACAATTTAAATAGGCACATGGAAGCTTAAATAAAGCTCAAAGCAATGAAGAAATTTCATTTGAGATATTCAAAGACACAGAGGTCATCAGAAAGCAAAGACGTGTAGTGATTCTGCCAAAAACAAAACAAAAATAAATGCAAGAAAATGAAAACAGAACTCTGGCAATGTTTCTTCCACCATCTTCGCAGTGGATTATGAAAAATGGTGTTAAAAGCATTTCTGGATGACATGTCTGGCGCAAGAAATGCTTTGCGACAGCTTCAAGAAGCTTCCATTTAGCATCAAGGTCAGACGTGTCAGCCCATCTCAGAAAACTCTGAGAGAGAAACACAGCCATGAGTTGCTGTTGTTAGAGCTGGTAAACCCCTGGGGAAGCTCTCCAAAAAAAACAAAACAAAAAAAAAAAAGAATACCCTTGACTTCTGTAGCTTTGAAGCTCAAACAAGGGTGCAAAAGGAGCTTCTGTTATTATAAAATCTCACTGATCCCCTTGATTCCGCTGATGTAAGCCTTGATTCATCACAGTTCTGTAAGTCTGTTTTCATGAGAGTCTTGCATAAAATAATGTAGAAACCGAACATGTAGAATTAATATCTGGGCTACAATGTGAATAATAAACAAAAATATTATCCCAATAACTTTAGAAATGCAAAAGACAGGGCCCAAAATTACTCACCAAGAATTGAAAGTGAGCACACATTTTAAAGTGTTAGTTCACCCAAAACTGACAATTTTGTCATTCATTTACTCACTCTCATGTCGTTCCAAACACGTAACACTTTCGTTCTTCTTCGGAACACAAATGAAGATCTTTTCGATGAAATTTCAGATATTTATGTCCCTCCAGCTGCCAAACTACTACTTTGATGCTTCAAAAAGTTCATAAAGAGATCGTAAAACTAGTCCATATGAATTGAGTGATTTAGTCCAAATCCTCTGAAGAGACACAATTGATTTATATGATGAACAGACTTAATTTAGGCTTTTATTCACATATAAACATTGATCAGCGAACATAAACAGAAGCTCAACTGAACCTGCTTGTTCTTGTGTGTCAAGCAAACATGGTGATGAAAGGTTATATGTGAATAAAAGCATAAATTAAATCTCATCACAGAAAGCGATCGAGTCTCTTCAGAAATTTCTTCTCAATTCAAATGGATTAGTTTTACGATCTCTTTATGAACTTTTTGAAGCGTCAAAAGTGGTAGTTGAGTAGACTGTCGATGGAAAGACAAAAAGCTCTCCGATTTCATCAAAAAGATCTTCATTTGTGTTATGAAGATAAATAAAAATCTTACAGGTTTGGAACGACATGAGGGTGAGTAAATAATGACAGAATTTAGATAATTTTTTCCCCAAAAATGATAACTTAATAATAATAATAACTAAATATAATAAATATATAAAATATATACAAAACTGTCTCATTGCCATGGAATACTTATATCCATAAATTCTTAATGTGCCAACAATGACAGGTGGAAAAAAAAATTTATTCTGGACTCTGGAGCCTGTCAGTAGAGCATGTCATTTGTTTAAATATTGCATTATTTACACATTTACATCATCTGTCAACAAAACAAAAAGGCTCACCAAGGACGCTGGCGCTGTTCATATGCATTTTATTCCAATGTTTATTACAAAGTGCTCTAAAAATAGCCACCTTTATATCCAGATGAGATGCTGCTGAAATCTAGGGCACACTCAACATAAAATGGGAAAATACTGTCCTCCTCCACCAGGATACTTTTGTTTTGGTTTGGCCATAAGACAAAAAGCTTATTCTTAATGTAAAACTGACTCTTCAAAACAGTTTGTACACTGAATGTAATATTTCCTCTGGATCAAGGGAGTGAGTTAGATAGTGCTCCTTCCACAGGAAGGTGGTCATTATTCTGACCAGCTGATAAGAACCAAATGTAAACTAACTGGCCACACAAGCTCATCTCATTACAGTACATGCCCTCACTATGGCAACAGTGCTAGGGAAAAATCAGAAAAGTATTCTCTAATCTGTTGTTCATTTAACAACAGTGTTATATTTTGAGATCTTCACAAAGAAGGGTAACCATCTAAAAGTAATGAGATAAGTTCAATGTGACATTTCTAACTTTGAAGAGTTGTCTAAAACTATGGAGACAAACAAATAATTCAATGGAATCCAGTCAAGCAAGCTTGAGCATGGTACGGGCAGGACTCAGCTGATTACATTATTCATGGGCCTTTCCCATACACCCATTCAGACAGATCTTCAGGAATAACCTGTAAAGGGAAACTGAAAACCTGTTTCCTACCAGACTTGGACAAAATTCACAAATTAAGCAGTGACTTCCTTTTAATGCATGAGTTGGAATTTGAATTGGAATGACAGGATTTCAGTTTTTATGCCTAATTAGTTTGACTTATTATAGTGTCATACAGCAAAACAAACTGTTTTCTAACAACTTATTGAAAAAAAAAATTAAATTAGTATTTGCGGAAAATCAGATTTAGGGAGATTATGGTCCATAAAACAGGTGATTTATTATTAAATATGCATATAAATCTCATTATATTTAATACGATAGTACCATAGTGAAAAACAATTCATTGTTCTGATTATTATAACACAATATTCTACAGATGAAATCAAATAATGTTAATTCATCCTAAAAAAATTACTAAAACTACACATACAGCAGTAACTTTCATTGCATCATGTTTGCTCAACCAATTTAAATTCTGGCATTCTCAATTCATTTTTCTACAGAAATCTTTTCACAGTGGAGCAAATATTCCATCCTCACCTGAACATTACACATATGTAATTTAAACACTGCTTAAAAAACAGCAACACAGTACAGCAAGCACTGTACTTTAAAGAAAATAATGATTTGGTGTTCAATAAGTGAGTCAGCTGTTAATCAGTAATCTCTCAGACTGATTCTGATAATTACTACGCTTGATTCAGACATTTTAAATGATTCATTAAACATATCCAACTGATTAAGCAATCAGACATGTTGGTTTTTGCTTGCGACCAGCAAGAACAATACAATAGAGAGTTAGGTAATGAGTTTATCACTGTGTAGCAGTCCGTCTTTCTGTTTCAACACATACAATTTAGACTACAAGCCTACAACTGCTGTAAAGATGTAGATCTGGCAGCAGGGCAGCATCACCAGTGAATAATAGTGTAAGACCCAACAGAACGTCAGGTTGTTGACATACAGAAATATCTTAGCCGTCATTGACAGGAAGGACCTGTAGAGAGAGTGTATTTACTAAGAGGAAATGACTGCTGTTATCTAGGCGAGACTTGTGTGATCACCATTATTTTCTAATCACCATTTAGTAGCGCAGCACCAGGACACACACCCCACAGAAGCAGTCTGTTTACCTTCACTAAGCTAAACAGCTATACGGCACACATCAAAGCTGATCATAACCCGCTGGATTCAGAATTAGGATTTAATCATCTCCATTTCATGAAATGCTTCCATAAACTAAAGGTATGAAAGCAGTCAAATGACTGAAAAATGAAATATAAGATTTATATAAGAATAAGATGTGGTTTAGAGCCTCAAAAGAGGGGAGAGGTCCATCTAAACTGACTTTCCTTCATATTGAAACACGTATATGGCATATGACATTCAAGGCATGTTTCCATATTCCATTTTCCAATTTCCATTGTGTCCATTTTTTCGCATGCTCTTTAATTTATAGCACTTTATGCTTACTGACGATTTACGGCTGTACTAGGCCGGTTATTAATCACGGCTTTAGCCGCTGGGGAAGTGGCGCTCCTTTATGTGAGCTCAAGCGAAGCTGCAATCACCTTTCCCTAATAACCTTGACCCCTTGCGCACACACATGTAGGTGTTTTTCGACAGGTCCACCCCCTCATATGAACAGACATCTCTTCTGCACAGCCCTAAACAAGTCCGACCTGTCCAGTCATGCGTGTGCGCAATGGAATGGCCATGGATGAGGTGCCTCTGTCTCTCTGAACAACAATTCCCAAACATCGACCCCTGAAAGGCTTACAAAAAACACTGTCATCATCTTCCACTTTGACCTTTTTGAGCCAAAATACACTGATGCATTTCACTCTAAAAAGTAATGTTTTGACTTAACAAAAAAAAATTCACGCAACAGTTTGCATCAGTTTGAGTTGACAATTTTGAGTGAATTTATGTTCAACCTACACGCTACATTGAGTTAGAGGAACTTAAATTGTAGCATAAACAAATTTTTAAACTGATTACTCAAAATTAAGTCTCTCCAACTACCAGAGTTGTAATACTGGAACCAGTTAATCTGATCTATTTCAATTCAAATCAACAGCTATCATAGCACATGACTTATTTAACATGTATATTTAATGAACAAGTAACATTACTTGTCACTGGCATTAGTGCAGTCATTGCTTATAGAGTCAATAGAGTTTACCTTCATGTGTACTCTTCAGCACAACGGCAACCACAAAAAATTCAACATTATAGAAACTCCCTTAAATGTAGAACATAACAGTAATAAACACTATTAGGTCTTCTCCTTCACTAAACACCAATAAATTAACACTTAGTTTCAACATTTATTCTCCTTATCCAGTCATGCTGGGAACTAGAAATCCACTGCATAATTTCTGAAGTTATCAAGACAATTGCATTAAGTTACGACAACCTAATTTTTAAAAAAAAACAATTAATGCAGAAATTTGAATTACAGACGATATTTTGTTGATGTAATGATCAACATTATTATGTCAACAGAATTTAATAATGAGAACAAAATAATTTTTGCAACTTAAAAGGATTAATTACAACAACAAATTGGAATTTTTAATTTGCAACCATGCATTTATTTAAGTTGTGGATAAAGTCCTCTGAATTACTTTTTAGAGTGTTGGAAGATGTTTTTATCCAAAGCGACTTAAAATGCTTTCAGGGTATAAAATTTTTATGAGTTCATGCATTTCCTGGGATTGAAACCTATGACCTTGGCATTGCTAGCACCATGCTCTACTATTTGAGCTACAGGAAAATAACATTGCAAAAACACAGAGGGAGGAAAGGCAATGATTTTCCACATGGTGCATGAACAAAGAGGGCCTCTGTTTCTCATTACACATGTGCTCGCTGAGGAAGCATATTAGGTTAGTGTTTCTTTAAGCGCCCGGCACATTTATCAGGCGCCTTCCAATGTTTGGCTTTCAAACCGGGGCTGAAGAAAGATGATCCCCTGACAGCACCGCTTCATTATGGAACAGGCTGGTACAAGTGGAGGGAGTGGCCGACCTGTTTTCCCGCACCCAGCCCCCTGGCTGCCACACACTGCTGTCTCACCATGCCTGTACACACTCACACGAAAGCAGCACCTCACTGAAGAAGAAAAAAAAAAAAGTGCGCTGTCTTCCAGCAACTGCCCTAAACTCCACCTCCTCCCCCTCTTCCTAGCCTGGGAAAACAGATTCCTGTGTTATGGCTGTGAAACACAAACTTGAACAACTTCGCCTTGAGTCAAGTACAACCAGTTTCCTGGGTTGCTGTACAGGTCGTGTTAATTACACTGAATGCCAAGAGCTCAAGTCTCCACATGGAGATGGGTGTAGAGTTGCTGTAGCACATGAGAGGAGGAGTTCAACCAAGAACCAAGATACAGCAGTTCAAACAAGCGCACAAAAGGATAGAAACATAAAAGCAGTGTGAACAAATGGTCTTGTGCTTTTAACGTTTGGAGTTGTTCTTTGCACGTGATGTCAGAAAGCAGTCAAGCGTACTGATCAGGCCCAGTGGTTTTGCTCTCGAGATGAAGGCGTTCATAAATAATGGAAAGTGCATTGGCTCCAAGGTTCATCTCATTATTGCAAATGGCTTGATGTTCATCCTCCACCTCATCAGGCTGAATTGAAAGACGACGGCCCCCATGCAGACTGTGAATGACGGCTGACATCACTCTTGTTACCCGGCCAGCACCCATTAGCATCACATTACATGAGGCCCAACACAAGACACCAGTGTAACAACAGACCTTGATGAGCCTGTAGGACAAATAATTGTTTGTGTGGTGGTATGTAAAGCCATACACTACCAAAAGTTTGGGGTTGATAAGATTTAAATATTTTTAAAAAGAAGTCCCTTAGGCTCATGAAGGCTACAATTACAATAAAAACAGTAATATTGTGGAATATTATTACAATTTAAAATAACTGTTTTCTATTTAATATATTTTAAAATGTCATTTATTCCAGAATTTTCAGTAGCCAATATTCCTATCTTCACATTACCCTTCAGAAATCATTTTAATATGCCAATTTGGTGCCCAACAAAATATTACTTATGATTATCAATGTGACAAATAATGGTCAAATAATATTTCTGTGGAAAACATGAAAAAAAATTTATTTTGTCATCTTATTTTGTGTGCAAAAATATTTGTATTGTAAAAAAAATATATATTGTATATTAGTAATTGGTTGTTGATGAATATTTTATCCTGTGTCCTGAAGTAAATGTTTCTTTGTTTTTATGTTTCAGCTCCAAGCAAAGCAGTTAGCCTATTGATGACTTCTGAGGACAGAAAACTTAAAGGACATTAGTCAATTCAATTGCCTCCATGTTCATTAAAAAGACATTTTCAAAAGCTGAAGAGATTTCCTTGTTGTATTTATTAGGTAAAATAATGAGTTATACCTATTCAAACTAATAGCAAAAGCTAAATCGATCAAAGCCTACTGATTAATCTGTGAAATAATCAATGATTACTCGATTAATTGTTCCGATAGTCGTTAGATTAATTATTGATCAAAATAATAGATTGCACTCCTAATAGAAATTTTAAATGAACAGCATTTATTTGTAATAAACCTTTTTTAACATTAGAACGATTGGATCAATTAAATGCATCCTTGCCGAATACTCATAAGTAGTATTGTAGTATTGATAGTCTTACAAGTATTACAAGTATTTAAAAGTATTACTGATCCCAAATTTTTGATTGGTATATGATTAACATAAGTTTTATTGTATTATTTTACACAATATCTACTATATGAGTTTACAAAATTGGCTACCTACACTAAAACTACAGTGAAAAGCAAAGTGGACATCACAAAATGTCAAACACAGACCGACATGTCAGTCTAATCACATTTGCATCACTCGAATGGAACATGCTCAACTCACAGTCGTCTGTATTGGTGCATTCAATGGTAAAAGAGAGCCTACATTTCATTTTGCAGGATAAACTAGCTCTTGTAGAAGATTATTTTTTTCCCTCCCGCAAGGCTTTTGCAATTTGTAGGTTATGTAGGTTTGCAGCTAGCATGCCAGCTCCAGCATAGTATTGACTGATCATCACGCACAGCCCCTGTGAGCAAGCAAACAAAGCAGCCAGACTAATGATGTTGATTTATTCACATAAGCCTTTACACACAGAGCGGATAAATATAATAGCAAGAGAGCTGCTTGTATGGGTGGGATTTGCCTGACCACAGATGATCAAGATGTGTTTTGATTACACAAGACTATCAATACAGCAAGCCATTTGCATCAAAGAAAGGCATAAACAGTTTATTAAATCACTGTCATGCACAACAAAAGATTCTAATTAGTGGTCGAATGATATGGGGTTTTAGTGGACTGCTGGAATATTTATTTAATGAGATGTACATAAAATGTAAAATATAAACGGAATTCAAATGAACATTTATTTTACATTATATTTACTCAGAATTCCCCGAATAGATTTTAAAACAGAAAATGTGCCAAAAAATCCATTACCAAGGCTGGTAGATTTTGGCCCCATTATCAAAATAGCCAGTCTCTAAATGTCCAAACATTAGCCGACGGCTCTGTATTCAGAGGGAATATATATTTTTTATTTAATTTTCTCCTAAATTTTGTTTGCCTTTACATATTTAAAAAAAAAAATGACATTTATCATCTTTCAAAATATCGGAGCATATTTTTATATATATTTATTTATTTTGCAGAACAAAATAAGAGTTGTAGGTCAAACAAAAGAGTTTTGCCAACAACAATTTTGGGTTGCTGAAAGAACCTTTCAGTGAACAGTTTTTAAAGTCCCCCTGAAATCAATTTAGCATGAATATGTAAGCCTTAAGGTTGGGAATAAGCTGCTGGTTCCAAAACAATGACAAAATCCATATTTAGGAGATATAAGCATTTAAAACTTACAGTCTCTCATTTCCGCCAAAATGGATCACAGTTTCATGACATCACCGCGGACTTAAGCTTCTCATGAGATCTTCTGTCCAATCAAATGCTCTCTAGAATCTAAAGTGCCCCGCCCCCTTATTATAAAGAGATGCTGAAGCTGCGTCTGAAATCGGTTACTTGTTCACACATTTTTTCTACATAGTGAATGAGACATAGTGCACTATATAGGGTATTCAGACAGTTAAACATGCTTTCCACTGAGGCGAATGAAGTCTGGTTTCAGTGCCATGTGAACCACATCGCACACACAGTCTGCTCCAGTCCAGAGACATGACAGCACAGAGCAGATCATATGTACAAGTCGGCACAGACATCAAAACCTACAGTTGTGTTCAAAATTATTCAACCCCCCAATGCTGTAAATGGTTTTAGAGAATTTAGAGTACATTTGTAATTGAATTCAGAATGAAATCCTACAAGGACTTCTTAAAGAAGCATATGCAACTAAAATGACATCAATTGGTTTTGTAATACAGTAGTAAATGTTTCTTTTGTGAATTCTTCATTGACACAATTATTCAACCCCTTAAAGACTACCACTCTGAAGAACAGAGGTCCATTGAAGTGTTTTCAATCAGGTATTGAAAGCACCTGTGGATGTCAGGGAGCAGAAATAAAGCCTAATAAGCACCAATTAGGCAGCTTTAAAATGACTGTGATACTCAGCTCCTTCTAGACATTTACTGGTGTGGTTACAAACATGGTGAAGTCAAGAGAATGGTCCAGGAAGACAAGAGAAGAGGTGATTACTCTTCACAGGAAGGGCAATGGCTGTAAGAAGATTGCAAAGATGTTAAACATACCAAGAGACACCATAGGAAGCATCATTCGCAAATTCAAGGCAAAGGGCACTGTTGAAACGCTACCTGGTCGTGGCAGAAAGAAGATGCTGACTTCGACTGCTGTGCGCTACCTGAAGCGTAGAGTGGAGAAAAGTCCCCGTGTGACTGCTGAGGAACTGAGAAAAGATTTGTCAGATGTAGGTACTGAAGTTTCTGCTCAGACAATACGGCGCACCCTGCGTAATGAAGGCCTCCATGCCAGAACTCCCAGGCGCACCCCCTTGCTGTCTCCAAAGAATAAGAAGAGTCGACTGCAGTATGCCAAAAGTCATGTGGACAAACCACAGAAGTTTTGGGATAGTGTTCTGTGGACTGATGAAACAAAATTAGAACTGTTTGGGCCCATGGATCAACGCTATGTTTGGAGGAGGAAGAACAAGGCCTATGAAGAAAAGAACACCTTGCCTACTGTGAAGCATGGCGGGGGGTCAATCATGCTTTGGGGCTGTTTTGCTTCTGCAGGTACTGGGAAGCTTCAGCGTGTGCAAGGTACCATGAATTCTCTTCAGTACCAGGAGATATTGGAGGACAATGTGATGCAGTCCGTCACAAACCTGAGGCTTGGGAGACGTTGGACCTTTCAACAGGACAATGATCCCAAGCATACCTCCAAGTCCACTAGAGCATGGTTGCAGATTAAAGGCTGGAACATTTTGAAATGGCCATCGCAGTCACCAGACTTAAATCCGATTGAGAACCTCTGGTGGGACTTAAAGAAAGCAGTTGCAGTGCGCAAGCCTAAGAATGTGACTGAACTGGAGGCTTTTGCCCATGATGAATGGGCGAAGATACCCGTAGCTCGCTGCAAGACACTTGTGTCAAGCTATGCTTCACGTTTAAAAGCTGTTATAACTGTAAAAGGATGTTGTACTAAGTATTAAGATTGAATGTCACTTGGGGGTTGAATAAAACTGATAATGATGTGAGCAGAGAAAAGACATTTGTGGTTATTTCATTATAAATGTTATGTTATATTTGTCTGACCTACACGTGCCTCTTTGATTTAATTGTAAGCAGGATGACTGAATGATCAAAATCAATGTCAAACCGGCCAAAACAATCAATTTCAGTGGGGGTTGAATAATTTTGAACACAACTGTATCAGACCCATTTGAATTTTGCACAGAATGCTATATTTTAAAGAGATATATAGGAGATTAGGAGGAGAAACGGTTCGAGATTAGATCGAAAATGAGGTTTTACCAAGCTCAACAGCTCTGGCCAAGCTGTGAAATAAACAAAACGCTATTATCCATTTTTAAAAAGGGGAGGAGCTGTTCGATATGTCCCGCCCTGTTTCAGATGAAATTACGTCAACACATTTAATAATGCAACGTGTTCCAAGGCACTTCTGTGGGCCTTTAAAAGAGAATCTCACTCCTAGTATAAAAAACATTTTAATAACCTAAAGAACCATTTTCCACTATAAAAAACAACAACAAAAAAAACACTACAAACCTTTTGAGCACCATGGAAGTTAAAAGTTCTTCATGGAATCATAGATGCCCATAAAGAATAGTACTATTTTAAGAGTATAACATACTGTTAAACCCTTATTCAGAGGTTCCTTCCAGGGGTTTCCAAACGCTAACTGGTGCTTTCAGATATTGCTCAACTTCAGTCATGTCAAAAGAAGTCTACAGATTGAGAAACACAAATATGAAATAAATAGTTTCTGCAGGGCTTCAATGGGTCTGAGGTTTAAAATCATAAAACAGCACCAGCATTCTCGCCCTCTCTTTCTGCTCTGCTCTGTTTGAACATCTGCTGATAAAATGGAGTGTGCAGCCTATAAAAGATGGGAACGAACGAGCAGAAGGAGAGATGTTTGCCTAAATACAAGGTCATAAAACAGCACCCATACTACATCTGTCAGAACACAGAGCACAGGACCAGATGTTTCCATCGCGAGCGCAGTTTAATTTTGGCACGGGGCAGCGGGATTAATTCACCCATCTATAGCTCAGACTTATAGCCTGTGATCAATAATTCAGAGAACCCATGAGAGACCAGGCTGTATTACAGCACAGCTGATTTGAGACGAACACAACTGCATAGGCCTGGCCATTCACAAGAGGTGATGTGAGAACAATGATAATGTGACTCGAGAGCTCTGGAGCAGATACGGAGTAGCTGCGAGCTCTTGAAATACAGTGGTCTGAGTTATTGAAGACGGAAATGAGAACAAGGGGGTGAGATGGAGTCCGAGTGAGATCACGGCCTTCCACTTGACGAACAACACAGCAGTGGGTCTGTTTCAGATTACCTGATTAGCTGGACATTTCAATAAGTCCATTGAAGCTGGTGTATGGCTGGATTATAGAGGGAGAAAAAAAACATCTGCTTTAAGGTTAATCTTGTGAAAAGGTTCGCTTCCATAGCTAGGTCAACTGCATGGAGAACCCTAAACAAACATTAGCATTCTGTGGGAAATTTTACAGGCACCGTGGAAAAATTGACAAACATTTTTGTATGCTATTTTCCAATTCTAAAAAAATTCTTATGAAAATGAATACACATCAATAATCAAAACGTGCCTCAGGCCAAAAGTTACTTTAGATACTATGATGTTCTGAGTGTGAGTAGAGGTTTGTTCGAAACATCAAATCTAAATAAATCCGCCATACTATGTTTATACTGTGGAATATTTCAAATATTTCAAATGAGTGCTTGTGGTGTGAGCCGCACCGCTGTTTTGATGCACTGCTCACTTCACCTGGAAACAGTAAAATGGTGCTACCATTCTGTCTCACAGTCTGCCAATTGAATATCAGCATTAGTTTGTGTAAAACATCTAGTAGCCTATAATGCTTTTTTTTTACATACAATAAAATTTTTACTGTTTAAATTGTGTTCATTGATCTGTTTTGAATGTAATTTGTATTGTGATCGGGAACAACTTCATTATGTTATCATTAACTAATCACAAAAAGAAAAAAAACAAGCAATGGATCTTAAATCACCAATGGTAAGATGTTTCATGAATTTATTGGGTCGTGTCAAATATTAAGCATTACAGCATAAAAGTAGCCACGTGAATGCTCTGAAGTGACACCATAATTACGATTATGCATGATGTAACTATGCCAAATTCAAAATTCAGTAACTATACTCATATAGGGACCTTTTTTTTTCATTTTAAAGGACGACAATTTATAGGAAAAAAATTAAAAAAGGGAAAAAAAAATGTTTGAAAAGTGAAAAAAAACATGTTTGTAAAAGTTGAAAAAAGTTGTAAAAGATTTTTTTCTTACAATCTCACAACATTCTCCAAAACTTAGAATTTATCTTGAGAAATTTCTTAATTTCTATCTTAAGAAGAATTTCATGAATCTGGACCTATATTAATACAGATTAATAAAAATATTTATTCATAACATTAATTAGTGTAGCATCAGCTTCTCATTAAGTAACATGACGCAAAACACAAACAAAGCCTCAAAACAGTATAATTAATGTTATAAAAACCACAGTTTTGACTCTAAGAAACAGCTGAGAAATAGCCAATATATATATCACGGGACCACACATATATGTATTAAAAGAGCAGGGACTATATTCTATATTTATGGGACTCGTCCTACTCTATTTTTCCCATTACTCCATGTTTATTCTTCTCTATCATGTGTAAACAATGCAAGGAAGTCCTCCCTAATTATAGCAGTGAAAATATACCTACCACAGTATAAAAAGAACAG
Source organism: Zacco platypus (assembly GCA_038088235.1). Taxonomy (NCBI): domain Eukaryota; kingdom Metazoa; phylum Chordata; class Actinopteri; order Cypriniformes; family Xenocyprididae; genus Zacco; species Zacco platypus. Next base: position 8,505,003 of record CM076068.1, read on the forward strand.
TAAAACCTCTACAGGTTGACAGATTTTGACCATTGCACGGTATATACTGCCATACTGTCGAGCTCTAATTCCCAATGTTTTGACATGTAAGATCCTGGAATGTCTTTTGGGAATGCTGTCAGCTGTGGCCAGTCTCTTGTAAGCAGTAGACGTCGAGTCCTTATACGACACTAGGGAAAGCAGGTCAGCCGCATTCCTTCATAATTGGGCATTCAAACAGTTATCTAACCACATAACTAGAAGTTATGAATGAACACATGCAAGCACACCAAGAAACAAAGAATGACCTAATACAAGCTTGTTAACACAGAGCTATTCTGTCCTGCTTTGGTACAACAATGATATTGCAGTGATCAGTGGTGTCGTTCTGTCAAAAAAAGAGAGGATGATGGAAGGAAAAAAAAGAGAGTACTGGAACGAGACAGCCATCTGTCACAGCACCAGCATTTAGCTGAGCATTAGTACCACATGTGCGCTCTGCAAAACACGCCACTGCCTTCTTTTTCCTCACGATATGCCAGACGGAAAAACAGACAAGAAACAAACAAAAAAAAAAATGTCTGTGAATTAGCACATGCTGCCTCAGTAGTGTCCTGATGTGTTTTCAGGACAGGGAAATGTCACTGCAAAAATCCCTTTTGAACATGGTGGAGTCAAACATAATGGAGCTCTGTATGTCTGCTAGAGACCCAATAACAACAACTCCAATAATTATTGAACTGTTTGATATGGTAAATTTTCCTGGAGAATGCTTTCATATAAACTACAGAAAATAAAAAAGCTCTAAATTTTAAAAAGTGTTAAATAAATAAAACCTAGATAGACGGACAGACAGAAGAGATGTGACAGTTCTCGGTAAAAAAAAAAAAAAATCAAACCGCTCAGTTCTCCACCCACGGTTCGGCAGGCGCTTACACCGCGGTTCACCCCAAACCTGACAACGCATCTATAACAGGCCTATGGTTGTTGAAAATAACAACGTGTAAAACAGATTCGGCTAACGTATGTTTCAGTCGATGGATACGCATTCTGGTTTCCCAATATTTTACAACAGCGATGACCAATAGAACATGGACAAAACAGTCACTCTTTGTAAATAAATGTTCAATGCGAGCACCGTATGCTCTATATCAGACTTGGTAACAAAGTCTGTACTAGGGCTGCACGATTTATCGCACGATACGAAAAATAACATTGAACTTGAATGTGATTATCGCTTAAAAGCAATTCTTAGTGCAATTATGAAAACGTAAAGGTTGCGATTTTTTTTTTATGCACAGCTTGTCAATGAAGTACGGCTCCAAATGCTAATCCAACTGAAAGCACAGCAAGTTTAAAATAGTAACGCGCGTCAAACATCTTTCCAGATGTGAGAACCATTTATTAACATCTTGTCCAACAAAAGACAACATTAATAACATGTTTTTACTCCAAACTCACTTCATAACAACAGTTGAGAATCCGTCTGTGAGATGATGTGATTTCTTACACAGAATAAGGCAGTCGCGTGTTTATTAGTCATTTAATAAATCAAAGCGTTTCAATTTTCTGTTTTTGCAGCTACAGCGATATGACGCGAGTTATCTTCTTCTGCTGCAGGGCGTGTTTTGAGTTTCTGAGCAAGAGCGCCCTCTGGCTTTCATATGGAAAAGCATTTACTACTATTACATTAAATAATCGCAGCCTTTGCCAAATCGTGTATGATTTAATCGCAATAAATTGTGCAGCCCTAATCTGTACTACTGAACAGACAGACAGATATAGCAGATGAGATGCATTCATAAAAATTGCAATGATCCACAAGTCTTTTATGTTTTATTTATAGTCGTTTCTGTTTACCTTCTTGATGTGAATTTGCTATTAGGTATAATCAAACAACACAGACTCTGTAACACCAACTATACACGACGATTGACTAAATGCTTCCTTTACAATCAACAAGGTGTAGACAGTTTTGTTGCTTATAACCAGCATGCTTGTAAGTCCATGGACTGTGTGTCCACGATGAACCACAGAGCTCTGCATTTTAATGTCAAATTTACTAATCAAAACAATCACAATTAAAATATTATGGAAAAACAATTGACTGATTTAGGTCATAATCATGCATTCATAGTTTGTGCCCTGCTCGCAGCTCAGTGTGTTTGTTGATGACGGGACATTGGGTGACCTTTATCTGGGTGCGTGAAGGGAGGGGATCTGAAACAGGGCTCAGGTTCAACATGGCCTTAATGTCTTTCAGCTGTGTGCAGAAATGTGAATTCCTGCAGCTATCACATAAATCTCGACAAACTCAACCCAGTTCACATGCTCTTCAGCTCTTTTCATTTCTCTCACTTTTTCCTGTCATAGGGTGCCGAGCTTCTGCCATGTTCTCATGGTTACAATAGAAAACAGGACGTGATACAGGAAAGTGTCTGCTGGATGGACAATTGTAGTATTTTCTGAATTACAAGCAGTGAAATGACACATACATGTGCTCATCAAGCAGGTCGGGTGAACCCTGAAACAGGAAGCATGACTACTGGGACAACATGTGCACACACACACACACACACACACACACACGCCAACAAAGTATTTTAGTTTATTTCAGGGTTACATTTTTCACAATCATTACTGGAATTATCTGCGTTTCCTGTCGAGAGGCCACTGTATTTCTCAACAAGCAGCTCACATTCTGAGGGGCCGACCACGTAAATCAAGCTAAATGAATTTCAGCTGCTTAACCAAAGAGCTGCAGAATACAGTGAATGTTAGACGCTGACTTTTGCTAATCACTGAAGTGAATGATAATAAGGGCATTATGCATACACAAGAATCGCACAGCCCTAATTTCAATCTGATTAAATTCAATTCAATATAAATTACTTGCGGCCTATCAGGTACAGTATGTGGCAAATTTCCTCAAGGAAATAAAAAAAATCTCAACTAATGCTGTATGTTACAGTGAAACTGTAACTAATCATAACTATAATATTAAAGATGGAATGAACTGATTTGTAGGCTTCTTACATTTAAATTACATATAAGGAAGTTTTATAATAATAGCATTAAATTAATACATTTTTAAATGACAATTATATTTCTACTTGTTTTTCTAATATAAAATATAAATGGTGGCTGTCATAAAAACATAACATAAAAAATACTGTATCTTACAACATACCTTCCGATGTTCATTCATGTTTATTTTGTGCTGTAATTAGTAGTAAAGCAAAAGAGATGATCGGTTCACGTGTGCACTGTCACACCACATTAAAGAGCAGTATTTATTGTTCAAATTTCATAATAAAATTGACACAATTTGAAATCTGAGACTTTGTTTCATATCAGAAGTAACAAAGAGCAAAGCTTATTGCGATGTATCGGATGGGAGACACACTACAAATATTTGTTCATTCATCAACTGAAAACACCATAGACTGAAAGATTGCTTCTTGGGGGTTAAGGATTTGTATTGGTTCTTCAAAATGAAAATCGATTAAAATCGAGAAATCAATATTTTACAAATATAGTCCAAATATTAATATTATAATACTAACAATACTAATAATACTACAACCGATAATAATAATAATCATAATATTTGGGTTTTAAAAAAGCAACTTGAAGCAGTTTAAATGTTCTATTCACTGTCTGGACTAATTAAAACAAATGGCAAAGTGTCCCTCGAACTCTATTTAGTCAATAAATAAAATGAAGTATAGAGTTCACAGCATGCTTAAGGAAAAATGACTATGCAGGCCAGTTTGTTTGCTTAACAGGGTTCCAGACTGCGACTAAAATGGTCGCATATGCGATCATTTTTTGACGATGTGCGAGTAAAAATTTTATGTGGTCGCATTTGTGCGAGTCCGTGATCATGTTATTCGCGCGTGTGTAACAGAACGAGGTATCAGCAGCTGCTGCCGTCCGTAACGGTTTTGTTTCCAAAATGAACAAAATTTATATAATGAATGAGTACATCATGAATCCATTTTCCAAACCGTGTTTTTGTCTTATCCTGAATCACTACGGTGCGCCTATAATAAGTGTTTATATTCGGACTATTTCAGACCGGGCTCGGCTCGGCTGCGGAGTCTCACAGTACCTGCGTGACTCGTCATAGACAAACAGAGAGAAGTAGTTCCGGCTACAATGTTCTTCCGCAAGACACATGCAGTTCTATTTATTAACCCTAGAGAGCGAACGTACACGCGCACTGCAGACTGATGATGAAACGCCAATGAGGGATTCAGGAAATTTAGGAATTAAGCTTTATAAAAATGGAAAGGTCAATAGCTGAATACTTAAAAACAAAGATTGGAGGTCAAGTATGCTGGTGGAAAGGACGAGCCATGCATACAGACACATGATGATGAACACACAGGTAGAAAGGCATTAAGTTACTTCAACAGCAACGGCTCAGACCAGAGTTCCTCAATAGGCCGCGAGAGAAAAATGTTTGGCTTGCGCTAATGTCAAAAAGTGTTGTCAAGATAATGTATATAAGCACGTCTCTGTCGCGAAAATTCAAACGTGGCATCATTGCTTAAATTGCGTAATCATCGGTTCATTGATAGCGCTCGCGCTCCGCGCCGGTGGTCACGCGCAGTTAGTCTGTCAGCGACTCAAAAACTGACTAGGGAAAATAGACTCAAATGTGAATGAACTGAAAATGTTTGGTTAATTTTGTCTGACCAACCACAACAAAGAAAGCAAGCAAACTGAATGGGAGAAAGTATAGTGTTTGCTTTTATATTATTAGTTACATAAAGGCAAACTAAAGTTGAATATTTTCTCATTTACCTTCAACATTCAGCAAATACACACCTATATTAAAACAAATCTATGAATATTTAATTAACATTTAATTTCACAGACCTTGCAGATTTATTCAAATACAACAGTGAGATTTTCTGAAGTGTTTGTAACCCGCGTGAACGCCTGTATTCTGTGCGTGACAGTCGATCCGTGTGAAATTAACTCGGACTTCAGTTCAGCTTCACTGGAAACGCGATCGAAATATATATATTAGGTTTTATATATAATTATTATGGCTTTATATATATTCATTAATTTAATTTTCATACTTTTCATATTTCTAATTTTTTAAATAAGAATTAAAATAAATGTAAATTATACATATACATATCAGATTTATATCGGTCATCAGCCACTGTGATTTAATATAATTAAGACTAAGAGGACTATTCATCAAGCATGCATTGATTAATCCGATGTTGTAGCAAAAAAAAGAAAAGAAAGTGCGACCAAATCATGCGCTGGTGCGACCAACTGAGAAAGTTGGTAGCACTAGTGCAACCAGTGGAAAAATTAGTCTGGAGCCCTGCTTAACTATGTTTATCATATGTAGTCTACTGCTGGGCAAGAGGATGCAGACAATATCCCAAGATAATCACCATAACTGCAGACTGCAAACTACTGAAAACTGCAAAGTCATGAAAATACCCTGTGACCTCATGCAGGACAGCATTTGAATTTTTAATTGAAAACACTCACCAAAAGCTGCGGCAATTGCTTGCAGACATGTTACTCAATAAACAGGCAAACACCAGCCAAGCAATTTCAAAATGCTGAAGATGATGTATACATCCTGATTCCAAGAGTAGAAACACAGTGGGGTATTTCAGAGTCCTAATTGAAGACAGACGTCTGGCCACAGGACTCCCGCCAAATTGCAGCGAAGGCAAACAACTGCACCACGGAATGGAAACTTCATTTCCACTCTTTCCTCTTGGCCTCTCTGTCTCTTGCTCTCTTTTAATAAACAAAAGCTACCCTAGTCATATAACTAAATTCCCATATTTGATCAGGGCCCATTATGTTAAACTGCAACATGATTGCTGTGCAGACTTGTCGTGTTATTTTCACTCACTTACACACCTGTAATTACAGTGGCTTTAGCTGCTTGGTGATAAAGCGCTGTTTGTAATCAGTAACAATTACTCTATCAGTGAAGAATGTTTGGGTCCAGTCCAAAACGGTCCTTAACATCGGAAGTTAATGTAACCTTTTACAAGCATCGCACTTCACGATTGACATGTCAAAGCACTTGCATCTTACTGTTACTTGAGCGATTGCTGCATCTTGCACAGATACAATATAAGGATAAATAGAAGGGTAAATATAAGGAGTCCAAGTGGCAGCAGTCCAGGCTCAGTCTGGTATTAAGAAGCCTTCTGTCACTGCATTTATCTCAGGCCTGGCCTGATTCTCACAGATGGGATTTTCCAGCAAAGCACTGCAAATGAGTTCAGCCCAAGAAACTTACATTCCATCATCACATTCCATGTGGACACGGCCAAAACCGCAAGTGAACATTCATGCATTTTGCCAGCACGACAGCAGTCTCTGACTTTCCATTGTGTTTCAAATTATGTAGGGCCAGACTTTTGACTATTGGCATTATGTCTGGCCCACTCAAACACAAACACACTTGTTAGTTAGTTCACCCAAAAATGAAATTTCTGTCATTAATTACTCAACCTTTTACTTAATTACTCACCACAAGTTAAGATATTTTTGATAAAATCCAAGAGGTTTTTAACCACATTCAAGGTCAAGAAAAGTAGTAAAGACATAGCTAATATAGCTAACATGACTACAGTGGTTCAACCCTAATGTTATGAAGTGATGTGAATACTTTCTGCATGCAAAAACAAAACAACAATTTTTGACTTTATTCAACAATTCTTCTTTACAATTCTTTACCCTGCCATTCTCCTACGCCGTTTACGCTGTATAATCAGTGCAGCGCTTCCATGCTCTACGTCAGAATCAGCTCCTATGTCAACATCAGGTGAACGATGTCGGCCAATAATGAGCCGGCGTTCTGACGTACAACCTGGAAGCCTGCACTGTCTATACAACGCAAACAGTGTAGGAGAATAACAGGGTAGAGAACAAATTATTAAATAAAGTCGTTACTTTTGTTTTGCTCACAAAAAGTATTCTCGTCGCTTCATAATATTAAGGTTGAATCACTGTAGTCACGTTGACTATTTTAGCAATGTGTTTACTACTTTTCTGGACTTTGAATGTGGTAATTATGTTAGTTCTGTGAGGAATAGAAAACCTCTCTGATTTCATCAAAATATCTTCATTTGTGTTCCATAATGAACGAAGGTCTTACGGGTTTGGAACAACATGAGGGTGAGTACTTAATCACTGAAATTTCATTTGGGTGAACTAACCCTTTAAGGTATGGCCACATCAGCAAACTTTCTGTGAAATCTTGTGGCAAAATAGGTCTATTTTCTACTATCAATAATGTGGCAATGTAGGAAGCACAGCTTGCACAGAATTCACCTCCAAACCATTCAGTTTTGAACAAGTGGAATCTCCTTAGGGAACATTTTCACTTAATCAAGAAACTCCAGATAGTGCAGATTCCTATTTAAATGACTGGGAATTACTTTCAGAATTCCACCAAACAAGTGTAAGTCTGACTGTACCTTTAGGTATGAACAGATCATCTGATTGACATTTAAAGCAAAGTGTTTACAATGTCATGTAGTGTTAGGTAGCTCTTAGAAATATCATAGGATAGTAATTGTGCGGGGAAAAAACTGATTATTGTGCAAAAATCTCCACAATCTCCACAGAAGAAATAGGTGCAAAATGTGTAATCAGACACGCTGGAAATCAGAATAGAAACTTCTGCTTGTGGGTTACCTTCTTCTCAATGCATATTTCAAAGATTTGAAGCCATAAACCTCACAAATGTTTTCAAATCCAGTGTTCAATTCCTCCTCAGAAGCTATTAAATATGATTTTGTGTCCCGGCTGACTGATAGAAACCCATTCACCACGACTCCCAGAAGCTGAATAGCAGTCAAGCAATCTGATAGGAGCCTGTGATTTTCACACACGCTTTCCAGTTTTGTGCACACATGCAGCAGACAGTCAGAGAACCAACTGTGGGCGGCCCGTGGGCATGATGTTTGAGGCTGAGACTAGTATATTAAAGTTAGTGACAGTGGTAGAGTTCAGCTCAGGTGAAGTCTGCAGGCACCAGCATTTACATAATCCAGCACGGCAGCATTAAAACAGTATTTAAAAAGATCATTGTTGGATTAAATGGCACAGAACTGCGTTAAACATAAATGAGACTATCAGTGCATGATTACAAACCACTGTTGATTACAAACCACAGCCACATCTGAAGGAAGGACTTCAAATGCAAGTAGTAAAACAGAGGTAAGAAAAAGTGCTATATATGCATTAAAGAAAAACAAAAGCCACAGATGAAGACCCCGGAGGTCCAGGAGTGCCAAAAAAAGAGGTGGGAAGAGTGTGGGTGGAACAAGAGGCCTCCTGGGATGCCTGAGCTACAGCCGGGGCGAGACTGCCGAGACCTCCTGCCTATGTGTGTGAACTCAGGGATGTCTCCCCATTGCAGACTTAAATTACTGCCAAGTCCCACGCATCTAAAGGAAACGTCCCCCCACAGGAGGAAAAAAAACATTATTTACCATGTCTTTTGCTTCCTTTATGTACAGCAAAATATATGAGTCTGTGACAGCAATGAAGAGAGAAAAATAACCCTGAGTGTTACACTACGAGAACAGTCTGCTGCCATTTTCTCAAGGATGCGAGCGCTTAACGAAAGCACGGGACTCTGTGCTGTCTGTGTTCCAACACAAGGCCGCAGCACAACGGGTCTTTTCAGTGTGTCGCCCACGCTCAGATGAAACCGCACTCTGACATACTCCGAGCAGGCCCCCAGTTTCAGGCCCCCAGGGGAGCAGCAAGCAGAGGACTGGGTATTGCAAAAGCAAACAAAGTTCCAGATGAGGCACTCAGGCAGGATGTCAGCCCGGGTCTACAGAAATTCCATCCCGTTGCTACACGCAACCTTAGAAAATTATTCACAACTGTTCCCAAAAACAATACATTTTTTCAAATCATCTCCTGACAAAGATCAAAAAAATAACTGCTTGTGAAAATTTAAAGGTGCATTCAGTAGGTTTTTCTTATACATTAAAACACCACAATAGTATTAGACACTGCACTGCCATCTATTGACATGGATCAGCATGATTGTTTCTGAGCTTTTAAGTAGATTACACTGACATTAGTGGTCTTTAGAGAGCAGTCTACACAGAAATTAATTCCCTTACCTGTTCAAACCAAAAAAGAAGCAAATTTGGCATCACTACTAGGATTTTCTCTGTCATCAAATCCCTCCACCTTGTGTATGCCGCAACATTATTATACTTGTTTTTTTGGCTTTTAATATAAAGCCATCATGAGCACGGCTGCAACAACTAGGCCTATTCAATAATATCGATTATTATCGATAATGAAAATAACCGACAACAAATTTTATTATCGTTAGTCGCACTGTGCCTGGGAAACCACTAGCCAGTCACATCACTTTACAGTAGTGAATAACCCATTTCTACGGACAAAACGCATATGGAAAATAAAATATGATGATAATTCTGACAACAAGAGTCTTGTTAAACTTCACAGACCTCAATGAACGAGCACCAGTGGGCACATGTGCGTCAAACAGACGGAGCGCAGTAGAATAGCAGAGCAATAATTCTGACTAAAATACACATTTCTCTAAAATATTTTTTGTTAAATTAAAAATAAACATGTAACACCAGTAATCATAATTATGAGAGCAGTAACAGTAAAGGCATTATTGTTGGTAGCCCAATAGTGTAATATAATTAGCCTACTATAATCAGATGAGTGAATGTGTGTTCCTCATACCTCATACAAGTTAATATTTTGTGCTTTTGTTTTTGCTTCTTATCATTTGCAAACAACTGTTTTTTTTAAGTTTTAGAATATAATGTTTGTATGTTAACCCTTTTCTGCCAATATTGCCTATAGCAACATAGATACATTCACTATTTGTTTTCATAGGTTTTATATGTTTGGAGGACAAGGCTGGGCAGGAAGTGGAATAACATTATTTAAAATAATGGATTTAAATTAATTTTTAATTTTAAAAAAATTTAATGTATAATAAATTGTAAACGTTACACCAGATTAAATCAATTATCAAAATAATCATTAGTTGCACCCCTACAGTCATCATCTCATGTGAGTGTACACTATTTAGATGATTCTTCACAAAAACATTCAACATAAAATTTATTTTATAAGTGAAAAACTTTAAATTCACACTAAACTACTGAATGCACGTTTAAAGTGAACTGTTATTAATGAAATATACTGAATTTATCAACAAAGCTACATAATCTCATTCTTTCTGGTGAAGATGCATCCCATTCCCAATCCATAAGGATTTTAAGATTTGAATTAAACACTGCAGAAATGTTACACGCTTTTAATGCAGTGAAATCCTTGGGATAGCATGTAAAGGACAGGGCAGGTAAATGACTCATTTATCTCAATTGACTAGTTCATTTGAAGCAGAAAATCAAAAGCGTTGCCTTGTGATTTAAAGCAATAGCAGCATGTCAGTCATTTACTTTATCTCCAGTAAGTGAATTTATTTTGCATTAAAGAGACAATTCATCACGTGCAGAACTAGACCTATGCTGACAATGAATTACATAACAACTGACTATCAAAGGGTAATGCTTCTTTAATACATAACTTGCCTGAGGGATTTTGTTTTGTCTAATATTTAGGAGCACACATCCCACTCTCAGTTCTGTTTCCTAAGGGCTCTATTTCCACACTAAACGTTCCCATTTTCTCGTTCTTCAAAGTCTGTAGCAGTGGACAAACTCACAATAGAGCACAGCACAAAGCATGTCTTATTACCCATGGAACAATGGGGCCCATTTTTCATTCCATATTTTCACAGCATTCCTTTCTTTTCCTTCATGCCTGACATGGAGTGCCCTACTGCCAAAAACCACCTGCAGGAAAGAAAATTCCAGCAGCGGGTACGCGAATGCATCCAGACTGTTTTCCTGCATGCACACACATGCTCATGTACACACACACACACACACACACACTCACACAAAGACCTGGTGCTTTCCTGTGGTTCTGCAGCAAACTGGGATGAAGCAAGCTTGAGGAAAAAAAAAAAAAAAAAAAAAAAAAAGCAGAGCGCACACTGTTCATTCCTAAATCCCTCTACAAGGCAGCCGTGTCTGCTCCCATCCCATTAAGCCGGCCTTTAGGGAGCTGTGCTCACATCAAATTCACAACATTCTGCACACTGGCACTGCTCATGCTGCCAGACTTCCAAATGGCACGTCATAAGCAAGTCTGTTTGATTATCTGCTTTCCTCGGCAAACAAGATCCACACGGAGAATGAAAATGAATTTCGGGTTATGAAACAGAGATGCAAGGATGCTGAGAAAGACGGCAAATCCTTATCTCCGCGGCCTCTGCTTTGCACCGTTATGTGACGGCTCATCCATGAGAAAATCCAAGAGAAAACAGACTAATCCGCAGATATGACTCATTCTGTGCGAGTAGAGAATCCATAATCCAGATGGTGATATTTCTGTGGCGCATAATTTTATGTAATCTGCCATTAAAATGACAAACAATCAGACTTGAAGACTCTGAAGAAGGTGAAGCGCAAACAGCGTCATTCTTTGTGCAAGTGAATCTTCTGCCTTCGTAATGACTCCAGATTAATCTGCGGTCACGGGACGGGTTCATGGTACCCCTGAAATGTGTGAAATTTGCCACTGTGGTGAAACACTAGCACAGGCTGCTAAAGCGACACAGCAAACTTCAGCACCCATTTATCATGAGCTGGGAATGAAATAGGAAATCCACATGTGAATTCCACAGTGTTATTTCCCCTTTGATGAAGCATTAATTTGTCCTAATTAGATTTAATACTAAGTTATTGTGTTGTAAGCATCTTTGCCCAGTGGAAGTGGTCCTCTTGCTAGGCTTAAGGGGGCAAACGCTTTGTGTATTTGAAAAGCCTCCTTTAATCACACTGTAGCCCATATCACCAGATTTAACCCAATTATTACAGCTTATTTTCACCCTCAAGATGGTTTTAATTGCTAATCGCAAATAAAAGGGGGCATTTGCATGTGGAGATGGTGGAAAGGGAACAAAGCAATTAATTATCTGGGTGTGTTAAAAAATTTGGCACCATTGCATCCTGGGTTTACATTTACTTCATTCTACTAAAAGCATGTTTTGAGCCACCTGCCACTCAACAGTTACAAATCCGTCACTATACAATATTTTTTATTATTTAAAAAATTATACCACAATGAACAGTAGAACGCAACACAGCAGCATTGTGAATGTGAGTAGTACTCAGTAGTCATCTCGGAAATAAATGACTGTTATTTAATTGTTTTTATTTAAAAGTGAATGTCTCAAAAAGAGATTTAAAAAAAAACATAAGGCTGTAATTACATCTGCTTTATTTGTTACACTCTAAGTAGAAGGTCAAGTCGAGAACACTGCATTGTGGGATATAATATCACGTGCAGTGTACTCAGCAGTAGGTCATAAGGGTGTAGGGTGCACAATTAATCAAAATAAAGCAAACTTTGTGATATGGTACTGCGATTATTAAATTATAAAAATTTAAGTTTGAAAACAAAGAAATTAAGACAGCCATAAATATTAGTATTATAATTTTACTAGTTGTGAACTAGCTGTAAAACAATTAATGGCATCCAAAAAAAAGTTTGTGTTTACATAATATATGTGTGTGTGCCATGTATATTTATTATGTATATATAAATGCACATGTATATATTTACAAAAATATATTATATTTATGTATAAAATACTCATATTTATATATAACATAAATTATACATATATTATAAATAAATATATTTTTGTTAAAATACATTATCCACAGTAGACAAATATATTATGCAAGCAAAATATTTTATTTTGGATGCGATTAATAGCAATTAATCAGTTGACACTGACAGCACTAAATTTTACACAAGTGCATGATGGGAACACCAGTATCAGAAAAGTAGAGTAGTTTCATCTAATTTTATAATGTTGATGTTTACGCTTTAATTTCTACAAGCTTGAATTGAGTACTAACATAGGATTTACTAACTTTTTCCATGTAGAAATAACATTTGTTTTTTCTGTAGAATTTACTTCACCATAGAATCATTTTTATCAGTGCAGTTGTAATGTAAACAAAATTATTATAACATTATTTTTCTTAAATACTATTTTCACAGTAAAACAGTAATATTTCATTTTTTGTTTCTATTTAATAATAACTATCAGTATTATTATATTATTTTCATCATATAACCATATTAATATAGTCATATTTTATTAAACAGAGAAACTCCAGAAATCTTTCTTCCATTTATGCTACAATGCAAACCATTAGGATTAGGCATCATGCTAATCAAACAGGATTTGTCTGAGAACATCAGGGCTGTATTCAGGTCATCAGCCATGTTCATTACAGATCACCACCTCTGAACCCTGTGATGATTGAAGAACTTCCTCATTTGAATATGTCATTGGTTTAATTTTTTGAATCTTGTCAGAGATAAGCACCCCATGGTCGACATAACAAGGAGAAAGCTGTCTAGTGTGGGGATCACGCAGAGTCGTGGCAAGACCTCAAACATCTGCTAAAGGTCAGGTTTCCACTGTATGGAACCAATCAATGAAGCCCATAGAGCTTCCAAACAAAGAATAGTGTTTCACACCAGAGAAGGAACCTTGCCCTTCATTTAAAGGACACTGATTTTATGCACTCAGTAATCCCCTCAAGGCAAGACAACCCACAATCCATTGGACAACCAACAAAAAGACATGTGAAACTTGACTGAACTTATATTTGTCATAAATTGGAGCTTAAGTTGGATGTGCCTGATCATTCTCACATCACGTCTTCTGCTTCTTCTGAAAACTGACAATGACCTTTTGTTGTTGTTTTCGTATAAAGTAAAACAAGTGAGGAAAAGTGATCATTCGAATGTAAAACTTCTTTAATGAAGCATCTGAACAAATTATTGAATTATGCAATATTTTATCAATCAGAAAAAATATGTAACTAGAGTTGTCAAAAGTACAAATAAAACAAATAAATGGTTTTATATTTTAATAACCATGTGGTAATGAGTATTTTTTTAATGATTTTTTTGGATCTAGAAAATTAAATATTTTTCATATCTTTCTCTTTCTATTTGGGACTTTATCAATGAATACAAAAGATATTAATCATTAGAAATCAATGAGTCTGGCATCAGTGCACAAACAGCTTCACAATATATACCGCAGCTGCTACAACTAAATCAACTAATATTATAAAATGGGGAGTCCTGAATCTCAATTCTGATTGGATGGGCCCCATCTGTAGTCTCTGACCCCATTTACACCTGGCATTAGCATCTGTTTTTTGTTACACAAGTGGTTACACACCTGAGGACTGCACATTAAATAAATTCTGCATTCATATGCAAGTTATGTTGCTGCTTGAACGCCATAAACAACTAACTCTTCTTAATAAACGCATCCTCAACCAGCTGATACATTTCTATTGCTGCACGATATACACTGTCATACAACCTAGCCGTAATTCATTGTGGGAGATTCAGCCATTACAAAGAACAATACTGCACTCAAAAAGATAAAATTGGCACATGTTTGCATCAAAGGTTTCTCGAGAGCAGCAGACACAGTTCCACCACATGATGAATAGACCAGATTTCACCATTGTTCCTGGACGATCCTTTGCTCGCAGTAATTGCACTCAAAATTTCCCTGGAGATCTTGACTAAATCTAAAGTGCAGCAGCCACATGTGGTGCACTACATGCCAAAGGTATCTGTGGATGTGCGTGTGAGTATATCTCAAAGGCTGTCGCGGCTCCATGAGTGTACACACCTCCCACTGGGCCTCTCTTTAAAGGTGTGTCATGCTCCACAATGCCGCCTCCAGCTTGTGGGTGTTGCTTTTTAGCCCCAGGCAAAACAAAACTCAATAAATGTGGGCTCTCAGCAATCTCCTTCAGGTCCTGCCAAGCTGTCATGACGTTCAGACAAACCAAAGCAAAACAACCACTTAGACACAGATGTATATAAACTGGGTTTAGACACAGAATTTGTGCTCACAAAGGTCTGAGCAAAAACTCTTTCTGTTACATTTCATTTTAAGGTGTTCTTGTTACAGTGAAATTATATACTGAGTAATATTATGGTTAGGATTAGGGTTAGTTACATTTAATTATGCATGTTTTACAGTTATTACTATATGTAACATGCAAAATTAAGTAAAATTAAGTGTCACCACTCTTTCTACTACATCAAGCTATATTACGACACTTTCTCTGTCTTCTGCTTTCTCATGTCCACACAGCACTTCCACATACATCATTGGGAAATAAAATGTGTGACTAATCACAGAAGGAAGTTGAGGTATTGCTCTCTAATATTGCTATCCGGAAGTGGGACAATATTTCTCAAAGCAAATCACTCATGGCGGAATCATCCATGCCACAACCGCATTACCTTTATGAGCCAACAAGAGTTCACTTGTTCGGAGCGAATTTAATTAAGAGTACATTCCAGCAGGCTCGTCAAAAAGCATAACTGCCACCTCAGATGGAAGTGCTAAAAAAAGCCAAGCCCTTGGAGTAACAGTCCATTTATTTGATTTGTGAAAGTATGCACCGAAAACGAATATACAATACAGACTAAAAGGCAGACATCTGGTTTCGCTTAAGAGCGCATTCAACAAAAGCAGAGAAGGATCAGCACAAGGAGATAGGGCTGGAAGCCTGCGTTGGCTCAGTGGTCCATTCCCGCCTACAGAAAGCCTTGTTTGTGTTTCATTGCTGACCGTTTGCTGTCTTAGCTCGAGCTAAAAAGACTCTACCATCACAGACACCAACATTAACACTTCCAGTGCATCCAAAATTACAGGAAGTCCCATATAAATTGAGCAAGAGAAATAAATTTCCCTGCTTTCTAATGTGAGTGTAATTCAGAAATAGAGGAATAGTCTCTGTGTGTGTGTCACTGCTGAGTATAACAGGATATACGACACTACTTACTCATTGCATCACCCCAGAGCTATTCAGACCTCCATCGCTAATGTGTCCACACACAGAGAGAGGTCAGCCAATGCGGCTCCAATAAATACACTAACATACTTTGATGTTTGACTGTACCAAAATCCTAAATGATTTCACCTGTGTACGTTTAGCACAATTAAATGCTTAAATATGCATAATTGCACTCAACCGTTCTGTAGTGCAGCCATTTCACAGCAAGACATAGGCGCTGTTCCAAAACCTAGTGGGCTGCTTGCTACACGGGCAGCATCCTAACTGAATATGTACTGCATAAGTAGGGGTGTGCGATATAGAACGCTTACGATAATATTGTAATTGTTTTAACAATAAGTTAACAGACATTATCGCATAGCCTGTCACTCGCTTTGTGAAAAAAAAAAACAAGCCTTGAGGGTGGACGCGTTCTTATAGTATTATTTATGCAATTATAATGCAGTGTAAAGGTATTCAAGCCACCTCTGAGCTGCAGTAAACACTGATCTAATATGTAGTATTATTTACACTGTTTCTAAACTGGTGGGTTGCAACTCAAAAGCATGTCCTAAGACCGTTTTGAGAGGGTCGCGGAGTGTATAGCCAAAGAAACAACAACAAAAAAACGTAATTCGAAATATTTTTCTGAACCGAAGCTTTTAAAAAGTTGGTAGACAACCGATCCCATTACTGTCATGTCAAATGCGCTGTCACGTCATGCGCGCTGCATACACTGCAGATAATGAAATCTGTCTGTTTCTGCATTTGAAGAGTTAAGCGCAAACCTGCACAGTGATTCACACCGCTGGGCTGTTGTTGCTATGGCATACAGTCCAATCACTGCACTGAAATGTCACTTCATCTGTATATTAAAAAAATCAATTGCAGGATTAAAATTGTCTGAAGTGACATACTTCATGATCTAGGAAGTCATCACAAGACTGTACATTTAAAACAACATCATTATGCCTGGTCTGGTTGAACAATGGAAAATAATCAATTACATAGTGAGTCGTATTGCTACAACAATGCAACAGTGTTGAGTAAACATTATCATGTAATTGTTCTTGTAACAGAGGAGCTCAGTAACATTTGAATGGAGGGTAGTTTTTTCCAGAGAGGCCTGGCTGGTACAGGATAGGGGTCAGTCCAGGTTAAACAGGAAAGATTCCTGGAAAAGCATGCGTGTCACATGCAGTGGGCTAAAAGCATTTGGCATTATTTGATCTTCATTAGAGAACTTGCAAAAGAAACCATAAAGGTTTTGTCAGTGGAAAGATGTGAAAATGTAAATGTTTGAACTTTAAAATCCACAAGTTTAAATGTTAAATACACAGAAAAAATGAAGTGGTAAAACGATTACAAAATCATGCGATATTCTGCTAATTTGTTTTAGATGCACTACTAAATACTCAAAGTGAGCTGGTTCACATATGTATAGGGCTGGACAATTAATCGAAAAGTAATCAGACGTAATTTTCCCATGTCGGTTATTTCGATTTTTAATCCTGATAATACTTTCCCCTTACAAAAACACTACAGCATGTGTAATCACGTGACTCGGCCCAGTCCAGTCAGCGGCATGGAAGCAACACGGATGCAAACTCAAACGCCGAATCAACACACACAGATGATCTCCATAGTAAGATCATTTTCAATTGCGTCCTCACGAAAGCTTGTCAGTTGCATGTGTTTACAGGCTTGCCAGTTTGAACACTCAAGCGATATATCTTTATATTGAGCTCCTGCCCTGATGCATTATGGCACACGAACACTCATAGACAACTCGCACGTTACGTGAAGATTGCACGCACAGAGAGGAGCGCAGAAACTCGTTGTCAATGCTGTCCTGTGATTTATCACTAAAGTAGCTTAGAAACTCAAGTTATAGCATATATTTTTCTATTTTTGAAGTAACTACTTACAACCCACAGCTTCACAATTAATAGAGAGACACACAAATTTAGACACGCAATCGCTCTCTCATTAATGCGTTGAAATATGTACTGGTACTTTGCTAATTTATCTGGATTTGATTTACAACGAGCAGAAATCTGTAAGAAACGTTACAACCCACAGATAAAATAACTGCTGAAAGTGAGGTGTTATGTCAGAGCACTCTTTCATTAGGAAAAAATATTCCACCTTTAATAGTCAAGCATATTTATAGTACAAAACTTCTCAGTGAACGATGAGGGAAACAAAAGAGAAAAAAAAAAATAATAATCGTTCATTAATCGTAATCGAGGTAAAATGTTCAATTAATCGAGGTTTTGATTTTAGGTGATATCACCCAGCTTTATATATCATATCATATTATATTATATTATATCATATTCATCCCACAATGCAATCAACTTGGCCTTCTAATGCTGTATGAAGCAGAAACATCATCTATATTTAATCTGCATCATGATTATTTGATCGGGCTGACAAAAGCTATTTTTTTTTTTTTTACGTTGAATTAGACTAAATATAAAGTATGTCATTTCTAAAGCTCTAGTGTCACTATGCTAGTGCCCTATTGAATCCATTTTATCTTTTCCCAAATTCCAAATTTTTTTCAAATTTTTATGACTAGATTCAATGATTCCATCTGCGTTTTCAACACCATGGAAATCATAGGGCCCTACCAAACAGAACCGAGAACAAAACAAAAAAAGCAGGTTTCTAAAATATGAACAAACAATATACTGCAAGTAGTAGTCTAGTATATTCTATTTAGGTATTTATATAGTCACGGACTGTCCACTACAAGGTTCAGTCTTTAAAACGAAGCATTCAATGGAAGGTTTTTCGCATAAGAAGGCAGACAAGGAATGTACAGGAGCGAGAGGGTCTATATCAACTCAATAATAAAAGTACAAAAGTTCAATGTTTTTCCACCTCATTGGATTCACTTATGCGGCGTCCTTCAACACTCCTGGCAAACCACTGTCGCAATCCGCCTCCGAAAGGGAACACGCTGGAGTGCTCTGCATTCAGGTTAACACTCCCGGCCACCTTTAATGTTTAAACTCGAGGCCTGTCAGCCATAAACCTCTCTCGTCGATAAGTGTTATATCTCTCATTCTAAACCACTATTTTACAACCGCGAAAGATTACAAGAGGGGTTCTTTATATTATGTAAGCCTAATCCACTGACAATTAAGATAGGAAATGTGTCATTGCCTGGTCTCAGACAAAAAACCTTGTCACTCCCAAAGTAAAAGTGCACAAAGGACGAGTGCTCAATAAATCTTTTTAGAGAAGATATGGAAACGGAGACTCACTGTCAAAGGAAAACAGTGCAGGGTTATAGTGTCAGTCAGACTGAACAAAGAGCAATCTCTCTGTAGGTTAACTCTGGTTCAGGGGAATGGCTGAACATTGCGGCCTTTATGCTGTGCTGCAGTGGGGGAGGGCGGTGAACGACCACCAGTCTCATGTTACGAGCTGTTTTCTTAAGCCACAAATCACATGGCCACTTCCAGCTCTTTATAGCCAGTTGTTGCCAATGTGATTGAGGACTGTAAATGAAAGCTGCATTGGTATTTTTTGCAATCAGATACTTTTCCATCATCATCATCCATGACATCTTTGCAAATAACAGTGGTGCGATGTCACGGGGAAAAAAAGCTGAGGAAATTTGACAAATAAATGATATGTGGTTTTAGGCCATTGATAGTACTTGTTTACTGTGTACTAAATATACACTGGGTTGTACAAAAGTCTACTATTTCGTGGAAACACTTATGTAAATATTTCACAATATTCAGATTTGTACTATAAATGAAACAATAAAACAACTTGTTGGCTTTTACAGTAATATTGCTCATTTTAGTGCAATTTTTGGATTTTTTTGTTGCTTTTTTTAAATGACAATATGTTTCTGTGTTACCTATTCTCATCTCCCCACTAGACTACAAGCTAATTCATACAAAAAAAAAAAAAGGCAAACAAACAAAAGGGTTTACAGCTTGAACTTTCAGCTGCAGGGCAGCTATTGAGTGTGGAAAGTTCTGTGTGCTGATTAGCAGCAGTACAGTTGGTGACCTCAGGACACAGCCCTGAAAACAAACGACCGGCGTACTGTACACACTTACTCTATACACACAATGACAGGAGCCGCTCCATTCATCTTCGTTCAGTCTTACTGAACAAAGCCTGTGCAGGATTTTTGCTTCAACTGGACAAGAAAATAGAGTAACAGCCAATATTTGAAATATACAGTACCTGTCAAGAGGCATTTTTTATACTTTTTAAATAAGTCGCTTACATTCACCAAGGCTGCATTTATTTTAACAAAAATTCAGTAAAAAGGTAATATTGTGAAATATTATCATTACAATTTAAAATAATTGTTTTTATGTTTCATGCATTTAAAAATGTTATTTATTCCTGTGAATTAGCCGTCACATGATCCTTCAGAAATCATTCTAATACGCTGATTTGCTGCTCAAGAAACATTTTTATTGTTATTATTATTATTATTACTATTAATGTGTAAAACAGTTTTTGCTTTTGGAAACAAAGATAACGTTCAAACATTTGTAGATAAAATAGATAGAAAAGAGATTATAAATAGATTATAGATTAAAAGAGAAGAGAGAAATTAATACTTTTATTCATGAAGGACACATTAAATTGACCAAAAGTGGCAGTGAAGACAGTAATAATGTTACCAAAGATTTTTTTTTATACATGCTTTAATACATTTAATAAATAAAATGAATGCAAATAAATGCTGTTTATTTAACTTTCTATTCTTCAAACAATCCTGAAAAAACGTTATCACCACTTCCACAAAAATGTTAAGCATCACATCTGTATTCAACATCAATAATAATAATCAGAAATGTTTTGGGCACCAAATCAGCATGTAAGAATGATTTCTGAAGGATCATGTGACTCTGAAGCCTGGAGTAATGATGCTGAAAATTCAGCTTTGCCATCACAGAAAAAAAAAACATCTTAAAATATATTCAAAGAGAAAACATTTCTTTTCATTTATAATAATATTTTGCAGTATTGCTGCTTTTACTGTATTTTTTGGGCTGTACTGTACATTTAGGCTTTATTTTATTATACATATATATTCCCACCTTATACCTTTAACTTAAATATTTAGAATTTTTGTATTATTTGATCCTTTAGGATTTATATATTAGTGGGGGTGTATTTGATGCACGTTTCGACAATATTTAAATGTGCTTATCCATTAAAATATCAATATGCGTCCCGTTTAAATTAAGGGGCACTTAATAAGCTACCTGTACCAATTGTAAAGACAAAAAACATGAATAATCTTTTTTTTTAATTAGCTTCAAAACAGCTGATCAAATTAAATTAAAAATGCACATTTTAGAAAAACAGGGGTATAATCACGACAAACGCGTTGTTGTTTTAAAACTACATTTTATGGTGCATTGACATTTATGTTATTACATTTCGCCACTGACAAAATAAAAACTCTACGGAGTAACGGAGGAAAATTATGAAACTATATATATTCATGAATGAAGACTGAATGAAGCAGAATTGTTTTATGGCCCTGGCCATTTACACAGATGTGTTACATTTGGTCCAACTGTTTGCAAAACAATAGATTGCAAAATGTACCATCATGATTACAACAAGCTTGACAAAGGAAAAATACTATAAATAAGGATTTTAGATAACTCGATGAGAAATCCTGGTCAGAACATTAAAGCTAAAGAAGACCCATAATTATACATCTCGTTACTTGTCACAAAGTCAGCGTTCAAAAAAAAAAACCTGTTATATACAAATTGCAAATGTTTTAATTCAGATTTTATAAAGGTATAAAAGTCTCAAGCTGACAACTAATATTACAAGCCACCACCGTTGACTGAGATCCAAATATAGCTCTACTACACGACTCCATTGCCTGACTGACTTCCAAGCCTGTTTCCATGTACCAAACGATCAAAACCTAGAATAAGCTGACGTTCAGCAGGCTATTCAAAAATGCCATATTGTCACTAACATCTCCCGCTCCTACTAGGTATTTTTTGCAGCATGTTAGCCGTTGTCTTACCGTCAGTTCGGGATTGTCGTGGTCGCGGTGAGTGACGGCTCGGATGACTCCGGCTCGCCATGACCAGCGCGCGATGTGCGCGGGCTCCAGCGGCTCCTCTCCGCTCACGCACAGGAACCGCTTCCCGACCACCATGGCGAAAAACCCACGAAAACTTCAACACCCGCACCCTACCGACCGCACATTTACACCGTTAAACT
Organism: Zacco platypus; assembly: GCA_038088235.1. Classification (NCBI taxonomy): domain Eukaryota; kingdom Metazoa; phylum Chordata; class Actinopteri; order Cypriniformes; family Xenocyprididae; genus Zacco; species Zacco platypus. Next base: position 8,527,211 of record CM076068.1, read on the forward strand.
GCGTTCTGAACAAAAAGAAAGAAATAACCGTGATTTTTTTCGCCTTTTGCGTGTCAACCGCAACCCGGGGGATTTAAATTTCTCTCAGCCTCCACCCGCGAATGGTCGCTCTCGCGCTCCGTGAAACTGAACACTGGACCGTATCACTGCGAACGTAAAACTGATATCCCTCCGCCTCAACAACTCACAAGTCCATGTAAAACCGCAACAGGGAGATTTCTACGTCCGCCAGACAGATTCATTCTCAATGGGAGACTAGCTGCTTTTCTACTACACGCCAGTGTGTTGAAAATAGTGCTCAGTTGTTGTTTGTTGTTGTTTGTGGTTTATTAACAGGCTGCGCAGGAACGAACATAAAACAATTATTAACTGTTATCTATTATTAATTATTTTAATTACTATAAAATCTAACTGTCTTTTTTTGTATAATTATAATTAATTATAAATCGCAATGTGCGTGTGTGATTCATTCATAATTAAAAATAAATTATATATATAATACTTTTATAATATAAGATATGATTGATATAATAATAATTCTATACAGATATGATTTTGATGTTAATAATTCTATAAAAAAAAATACACAGCACATGTTTCTTTTTTTATTATTCTGTCATACAATCACACAGATGTAAATCTGATTTCCTTTGAACTTTTGCAAGTTTATAGCTGACCTGTGGACTGTTCGTTGATGGGCACAAGACGAGTGCTGATATGGGGAAGCACATCCAACAATCAGTCTGTGTCACCTTCGGGTCAGAGCAGAAGATGGAGACAGCTATCTCATGGCTGAATCACAAATCATAGAGTGCCGCTGTGATGGTTGCTGGTGCAGACACTCTGCTGGAAGCAGGATCGCTAATCTGTGCCAGACTGAAATGTTGAATGCAATATGGCACAATTCCAATTTGCAGCTTCTTGAACTTTGGAAGCAGCAATGGAGAGAATACAAAACAAATCACACAACAGTAATACATTTTTCTGTTTCTTCACGCAGCATGTAATACGTAATTTCAAGATGTACTGTACTATGACTGCATGGTTGAGTTTATTGTAGGACAAGGCTTCACTTTAATATATACTCATTGTTAAGTCAACATTAAACACATTACAGATGAAAGAAATAATTACCTTCTGCTAAGAGTAAAGCAGTGTTATTATTACCCAATATGTGCTTAATACCCAAAGAGAAAATTAGACACCTCAGATGTTTAATTAGGCTACATAAAGCTGCAAGAGGCAAAATATCTCTCTTCTTATAGGAACAATAAGATTACCAAGAGAGACCACAATTGACTGTTTGCATAGACCCGGCCCCTGTTGCTATGTCCGACAAGTCATGCGCTCTCACGCCACACATCATGTTCTCACGAAGTGAAAAATTCATCCTGGACCAAAGAAGACACTGACAAGTCGACAGACAAGACAGAGCAGGTTACTTTGATATGAAACATTTTCATATGTAAAATATTATAATTTTTTAAAGAGGTTTTAACAATAAATAGCGTATAGTGTCTCTTTAATGTGTCGTGACAGATCGCTGTAGCTCCTTCAAGCGGCTCGTGAACCGATCATCTCTTCATACTAGTTCATTTATAGCATCAAATAAACATGAATGAACATGAATGTTGTTTCAAGCGTGGAAAGACGTGAGTACACACAATTATTCAAGTTCAAGTTCACCAACGTTAATCTACTAACTCCCCTGACTGCTTTGTTGGACAAAATGGTGGATTTGGGGTTATGATTGGTTAGATCGCCTGTCAATCAAACTGCCGGCAAAGGGTCAATTCACAGATGTCATCTATTGGTGGATGTGTTCCACTGGATGGCTATACATGTAGAGCCTCACTGAGCCATCAGATTTCATCAAAAATATGTTAATTTGAACGTAGGTCTTACGGGTGTAGAACAACATGAGGGTGAGTTACTAATGACAGAAATTTCATTTTTGGGTGAACTAACCCTTTAAAGACATGTGAACAGAACAGTAAAACTGAGAATACATGAATTAAAAAAATAGATAAATACTGTTAAATACTAGTATTCATGTACAGAAATGTAAAAAAATATTATTGTAATTATGCTGGATGAATAGTGTTCACTGGATAAATTAAATATAGATCAATCTTTACATTTTAATTTTAAACTTTAATTTTTGTTTACACATTAAATCATATATTTAGCAGCTATAAATATAGATTTGATTTCACATTGATTCTTCTTAAAAAGATATAATATTGATTCTTGTGCAAATAGCTCAGGTCTAGGGTTCAAATCTGTCACTTTGCACTCTGATCCTTTTTAGGAATTAAAATCATATTAAAATACTAATAGTTGGTATTTAGGATTCAGTTTTTATATAGCTATATAGCTGCAGCAGATAGATAGATAGATAGATAGATAGATAGATAGATAGATAGATAGATAGATAGATAGATAGATAGATAGATAGATAGATAGATAGATAGATAGATAGATAGATAGATAGATAGATAGATGGATGTATGGATGGATGGATGGATGGATGGATGGATGGATGGATGGATAGATAGATAGATAGATAGAAAGATAGATAGATAGATAGATAGATAGATAGATAGATAGATAGATAGATAGATAGATAGATAGATAGATAGATAGATAGATAGATAGATAGATAGATAGATAGATAGATAGCAACAATATGAAGGCTGAGTGTTGTGACAAGTCCCAGTTTGTCTTGCACAGTACACGCAGCAGGTTTGTTTTTTTTTTGTTTGTTTGTTTTTAAAATAAAACATAGATAGAATAGAAATAGAATGGAATGGAATGTGTTTAGTATTAATAGGTAAAGTAGCCTAGGCAGACAAAACATTCCCCCCAGCTGTTTTTGCATTAGAACGCCAACAAGACCAAAGAGTTTTTATTATCAACGCTCTTATATTTTATTGGTCTGTTCCTCCTCGTGGTGTCTAAGAACGAATCAGCAGCGAAAGCGTTGAGAGATCGATGTTTGCGTGTTAGAAACGTCGTCACTTAACAAACATTTTAACTGGCCAACCCATGCCCGAGTTATATGTAAACAAATCATATTAGCCAATCACGTACAGGAAGAGCGGGCCGTTAAATCAAATTATTTCTGACGTCAACGTGAAAGCGCACCTTTTACAGAAACGGTGTTGGTCGAGAGCAAGAAGAAGATGGACACAACAAGAGTGCCTTTAGTTTAAACAATATTGACTTCATAGTTAGTTTTATACGAGATGTTTGTGTGTAAAACCGAGTAATGAATGAGTGGAGGCTCTCAGGAGACCGTTAATGTTTGTGTACGTTTCAAGTTGAACACTGTAGTTGAAGTAAGGTTAGCTTAGCTAGCATCTCTCCCAGCTCGGCTCAATCCTAAGGAAAATATGGTGTCCTGGATCATATCAAGATCTGTCGTGTGAGTTTTAATCCTCATTTTTTCTCATAAATGTTGTTATTTTTGAAGCTCGGGTGTTTGTTTCGCTTTTAATTTGACTGGTTAGTCTAGTAACATCGTTGTTTACGGAACATGGTTAGTCTACGTCCATGATTGCACATTGAAGATTGTAAAAGTAGCTTGAACCTATGTTTTTTTTTTAAACTTTAATTTTGGGAATGATCCATGTTACTCGGAAGAAAAGAACCAGAAGCAGCAAGCCAGTGTTTGTATGTTTAGTGTCTAGGACTGTAGAGGTGTAACGGATCACAAAACTCACGGTTCGGGTCATATTACGGATCAGCAAAAAGACTAATGTAACTTCGCTTAACATTTAACGTAACTTAAACACTTTTAAGTACTTTTAAAATCCTAATGAAGTTCAAACATCACTAAAGGGTTAAAATTCAGTCATTAATTGCTCACCCTCATGTCATTCTACACCCGTATGACCTTCGTTCATCTTCAGAACACAAATTAAGATATTTTTGATGAAATCCGATCTTTCAGTGAGTCTCTATTGACAGAAAGACAATTAACACTTTCAGATGCCCAGAAAGATACTAAAACATATTTAAAACAGTTCATGTGAGTACAGTGGTTCAACCTTAATATTATAAAGCGATGAGAATACTTTTGTACTTTTCAACAATATCTAGCAATGTGCAATTTCAAAACTCTGCTTCAAAGCTTTATGAATCTTTTGTTTCGAAACAGTGGTTCGGTTCGCGTATCAAAGTCATGTGAAATATTGAAATTTCGAAACGCTTATGATGTAACTAAACCTTGATTACTGAAATCACGTGACTTTGGTTCTCTGATTCACTGATTTGAAACAAAAGATTCGTAAAGCTTCGAAGCAGTGTTTTGAAATCAGCCATCACTAGATATTGGTGAAAAGTCATAATTCTGTATTTTTTGGCACACAAAAACTATTCTTGTCTCTTTATAATATTAAGATTGAACCACTGTACTCACATGAACTTTTTTAAATATGTTTTAGTAGCTTTCTGGACATTGAAAGTGTTAATTGTCTTGCTGGCAATAGAGACTCACTGAGCCATCAGATTTCATCAAAAATATCTTAATTTGTGTTCTGAAGATGAACGAAGGTCTTACGGGTGTAGAACGACATGAGATTGAGAGAGTAATGACAGAATTTAAATTTTTTGGAGAACTAGCCCTTTAAAGACGTGAACAGAACAGTAAAAATAAGAATCCTATTTTTTGTTATTTTTAGGCTGCTGTCATTAAATGCAAGGAACCAATGTACGAAAGCACGACCCAATGCACGGAACCAATATGATGAAACCCATCCGATTTCTTTCTCAAGTTATCTCAACTGTTTAGGTTCATTTAAGACTTTATAACTGACAGTATACGAGAATACTTGTCGAGACGGGGATTTTGAAGTCATTTTGTGTGTGTCCGTTCAAGCTCAAGGAGTCTCGAAACAGAGCGCGATTATTTGCTTTGAGTGTGCACGTAGAAAACAACGTGCAATTTGCGAAATTTGCCTCTTCTTGCTGTTGAATGGTTTAAAAACGCTTGAGTGTTTTAAATTGGTAAGACTTAGAAAAACGTGCAAATAATAAACTTTCACTATATAATGGATAAATGTAGTTAATCCACGAATCACATGCGTTCCGAACTGAGGGGGCTGGTTCATACGCATCAACTGCGATCCGTTACACCCCTACTGGACTGCTGCATGAAAGGTTCTCGTGTCAGTAGTGAAATCATTCATATGGCAGTGGACGTGTCAGTGAGTGTTTTTGTGTTGACGCCTATAACAAATGTTTTTATTAGGATTTTTGGGGTAGGTGGAGCTGTCACAAACTTCTGACTCATCTCTCTGAACTTTTCCTTTTCCCTCTGTTAACTTACGGTTGATGTCATTCGACAGGCCTGAACATAGAAAGTGTTTTTACCCCCCCCCCCCTCTTCTTCTTCTTCTTCTTCCTCAACATTAGATGTCTCACAGATTTACAGTTTTCAACTTAATCAGCTCTTAAGTTCTTTGATATCATGTCTGTCATTATATCACATCAAAATGAATTTGGTTAGGGTCATAAAGGAAAACAACAGTGTTTATAGGTTAGGTAATTTGATTATGTAATGTTTGCGTAATTATTTAACTTTTTACATCCGGTTATAATTAAGTGTTACATATTGAATTTTAAACTGAAAAGTTAGACAGACTAAAACAAAGTACAATACATTTGCACCCATTAAGATTAAACTTAGCGTAGCCATAAAGGCATGAATAATAATCATCATTAATTAATAATTATAAAATGATTAAAAAAATCATATTGACTGAATTGTACTGTTTTTTTAATGTGCTATTGTGTTGAAATCTGAAACCTAAATGAAATAATTATATTAATCAATAATAAACATTCAGTGTAAATCAATTATTGAACACTCAAACATGAAGAATAAACAGTATCAGTTTTAAAAAAATTCAGCCAATCTGTACAACAAAAAGAGCACATTTTCCTTTAGGGTTGAAAAGATTTGAGTATATGATATGTATGTACTTGTTTGTCTGGTAGCTCATTTGCAAACAGCAGAAAGAGGTTTATTTTTGTGGGCAAGACACATTTCGCAATGTTTTTTTCCATTACAGTGTACAAGAGCAGTTGGGAGGAGATGTAGTCAGTCACAGAACCCAGAAGTACCAATTACAGTCCACCTTGCTAGTTTAAGGTTATAATTCGGCGGTTAGGATTTTATAGGACATACGATGTAGAAGTTCAAATTTAGGACAATAACTAAGCTTATGGCAAGATGATGAGAAATCAAGACCATAGCGTCTGTTTAAAATGCTTTGGGCTTATGTGCTGCGTGGACACTTTTCATCGCTGTATTTTCTTTCCCAAAAAATCTCAGCCTTTTTTTCTGTTTGAATTTTAAAGCACTAATATGTATGTATGTAGCACTATGTAAACGCCCAAAACTCTCACTGGTCTTTAAAATGCAGTAAGCGGTGTGATATTAGTGGGTAAATGCTAACATTGAGGAGAAAATGCAGAAATGTCTGATAACTTCATGTTCGTTAAGCTGGCCTCTGAGAACAGGTTTGCCCTCATTTTCTTTGGTCAGGATCACTGGTGTTTAGGCATCAATGTCAGAGCTGTTTTTCTGACTGCTTAATTTTGTTGCTGTTTTTTTTTTTTTTTTAATAGTTTCTGTGCATAGAAAAGGCTATTTTAACTGCGCATTATAGAAAAATGTTCTTGCGAGTTTTCACAACATCTGATTGCTTTTCTGACCCCCGATCAAACTATATAAAACGAACGTCGGCCGATAATGATCAGTGCCCGATCAATCAATCATCCTTATAATATAATAAACTGTTTCTCTCGACTATGCTTTTACTGCTAAACAAAATTCTGACTTTACAAGAATTATGTTGTTCTGTTTCTTTCATGTTCTATAAATAAGGACTTTGAGCTTCTTTTTTTTTGCGCTGCCAGTGAAAATGGTTACAAATGAAACCAAAGCAGAATCAATTGTGAAATATCTGCCCTCTTGAAATGTCTTGTCCTGTTTAAATCCATTGCAGTGTGCAAGCTGTGGCTTTTTAAAGAGAATTTTGTTGGAATATTAAACAGTTCAAATGCCTGATGGCTATGTACCTTGTCAGGCTTTTTTAAGGAAAAGTACATTTAGTCCCAAGAGCTGAACCACATGTGCTTCAGCATCTGGCTCAAAGTAATAGTCAAATCAATAGCATCATCAGAGTGAGCATTGCCTTCCTGTTTCTTTACAGGAAACTCAAAGTTGACCTAAACCTGAGTGTCAAGGCCCGTCTGTAGATTTTATTTTTTCAGCTGCACACCCTGAGAATGATACCCCATTTCACAAAAATACTTTCAAGACCACTCGGTGCAGGTCCCGTTTCCTCCAGGGGCCCACTGGAGGAAAACCAACTCCTTGTTGTGAAAACAATGAAAGACTAATGTGCAGCACATTTATTTGTGTTTCATAGGGGCCGTGCAAGTTCTTTTGTGGGAGGAGAGGCCACAGGCCGACAGTGAGAGAATCAAAGCCTTACAACGAAGTGATTGCTAAACCTACAAGTTGAGCAGACTTTATGGCTTTATTGCTCACTGTTAGGGCTGGGCAGTCTGACAGTATATACCTGTCAGACTATATACTGCAACGATAGAAACCTCTTAACCGGTAGAGCGGGATGTGTCCCAAATGAGTGTAGAAGGGGTAGAACCTGTTATTAAGGGGTGTTTTTTAGGCATAACACAAAGCATTTTAGTTTATAGTTGCTTAGCAGCAGCTTAGTGCATTATTAATGAATGAATTTTATATGCAGTGGCAGGTATATCAGCTACTTAACAACAACTTTCATATATTTCAAATATTTTTAATGTTTTTCTTTTATGTTTAACTCGTGTTACTTCATGTAAGACGTATTCATTTATTAGTCTTTTCATTTAGCTTGCATACCGGTTCCAAATAAATGTTGAAAATAATCAAATGAGTGACTTTATAAAGAATTTAAGTATTTGATTGTGTAAAATTGTGCATTTGCCTATTTAATATTATGCATGAAATAAGTCTGACAAAACACACTGATCAGATTTTTCCATACTAGTAAAGAGAGGATAGCCTTTTAATATATTCCCTTCTGCATATTTAATTATTCATTGTGCCAGACATGTTTCTATAGTCTTTTTTTAAAAATAAATAAATAAATGTTGGTTCCCATGTCAGTTGAATAACAAATGAGTCAGCAGTAACTTGCATGACTGATATCTAACAATTTGCAGAGCTGTTGGCTTGTTGCTGATAACGCCAGACTACAAGTTTTGCTTGGTTAATGGTAACCGTAGACTATTTTATTCAGTTAGTTCATTCATTAAACCATAAATGTATTATGAATAATGACTCCTCACAAGTTTCTGTCTTTGTTTAGGCAGCTGTCTAACAATGTCCTAAACAAACAGGGTTATTACATTTTTTGTAACAATTTCAGTCTAGTTTTAGTTTTGTGTGTAATAGTCAATTATTTATAATAGTAAATTATTTATTTGATTCTTTAAGGGTGTTCTTGGGTTCTATTTTAGAGAGGACTCAACTCAGACCCCTTTAAGTGGATCAAAAGGTGAACCAAGTGAAAACTCTCTTTTTCTCTTCTCTTTACGTTCACACTGTCCCTGTCCTTGTCCCTGAAAGAGTCCTCCGATCCTTTTTTGTTGTACTTAAGTAGGAATATGGTCTCTTTGTGTTCGTACTGTAGCTTGTTGGATCTAGTCCAGTTCAGCGTTTGATTCAGTAAGACACTACAGATAGTTCAGTTTTAATACACGCGCTGTGACAGTTTGTTTTCTGTGCATGCGCTAGGTGTGTATGCTCTTAAAACTATACAAAAAAAACTGGCAAGCCATGCAGACACATCTCTCCATCAGTTTGGAAGTAGGTAGAATCACAAAAAAAAATCACAAAATTCACATTGTGAACGAATAATTTGTAGAGATCTGAGAGAAGCAGCCATGATGAATAGCTGATTTGTACGGAGGCTTCTGATGACCAAACTACGTTGAAATCAAATCAAGAAAAATCAAGTGAGCGCAGAGAGGTTTGAGTTCAGATTGTGTTTTTAGCAAACTGTACTGCAAGAGTAAATCGAACCATACTTGGACCAGCTCCCGAGATGGTCTCTATTCGGCTGGTTTTTAAGGGGTCTCAGATTGTTTTGAGTGTTCACTTATGGGCCAAAAATCGCACAAACCGTGCTGGGTGTTCCATCTGCCTGTGATGACACAAACATTTCATTAACAAATGCTACAAGCAGAAAATATACTGTAAAAAAATGTTACATTTACGGTAAAATAAGGCAGGTGTGGTTGCCAGAAGTTTACTTTAAAAATACACTAGCAACTAGGGTTGACTACCAATATCGGTATTACTCTGCACTAAAAAAATTGGTACCAGCATTTCTGTAGTACCGAGTACCAGGTATATGTCTATGAGTCATGGATGAGGAATCAGTTGAACTCCTGTTTTTTTGAATGTCTATCAAGCTATTAAAGCTATTTATTTACAGTTGTTGCACTGATGCACAATTATTGAATAATTTACTACATTTGTGTTTTTGTTTTAGAAAATTAGGAAAGTAATGTTTAAGTCAAGCCTGATGCCTTGCACAAAAGAATGATCCCAGTCTCTTCCACACAGTGACGCATACAGTTTATTAGGTAATTTTATTACTACTGTAATATCGGATCGGTACTCTGCATCGGCCAATACTGAATCCCAGTTATCGGTATATATTGGATCAGAACATCCCCTAGTCACAATGTGTTGCTCCACCCACAGTGGCACCTCATATGTTGAATCCCACTCCGCAATGTTCTGATTGGCTGAGATTATGTGACATGTGTCAGCGTAGAAAGATAAATGACTTGCCGCTGGAAATATGCCACTCGTTTAGAACACAGAACCACGGTTTGTTCATTCGAGTTTGGTTCATGGTCCACAGACTAGAATTGTGGGAAAACCCTGTTGTCCAGCATCTACAGCCAGTCCAGCCTACTGCAGCTGCTCATAAATTGCTGAGCAACGTTGTAGGTGAATTTCCTCATTTGGCGCTGATTAAAACAATCGTCCAATGAAGGAAAAATACTAGTTATTAGGTGCACAGAGCCACATGAATGCAAGTAACAGATCTGTAAATTACAGTGCTCCAGGGAGAGTGGAGGGGGGAAGGGTTGAGAGATGTGTGGAGCCGAACACCATTGTTACAGCCTGGTGCCTCTGCTGTCTCTATGGCAACAGGAAAATAAACTGCTGCCAAGGTGGATCCTTGGATGAGGACCATGCAACAGGGAGAACTTTGTGAACGTGTGCTGTGCACATCCATTGCACAATATTATAATTCTTGTGTATTAAAATGCTCACAAGCCCCCTTGTATGTTTGCTTAGACAAGCAACACTATTATGTTTCATACTTGGGATTAGTGATCTGAACAAACCCCTAACGTTAAATATTATACAACTAAAGGTTATGATAGATTTGTATTTCTTTGAATAATTGGGTTAAAAAAAATCCAAAAAAGTATTTATGACAGAGCATGCTGCATTAAACTATATGCGTTTGTTTAAAACGTTTAAATATGACGCATTCTCATGTTTAGGACAAAGTGGACAGCTCACTCTGGGTCCAAATGTTTTCCGAATGTGTTTTTTACTACTATATTTATGCAACTTTATGCAGATGTTTTCCGTGCATAGTGCGTAGACATGATTAATTTATGATCTGATTTGTTGTCGATTAGTTGTTGCAGCCCTATATTAAACCCATAGACTTCAAGTGAAAGAGCCACCCAAGCCATATTTAGAGAATTAAGCCGCAGGATGTGATCGCCCAGAACACCCTAGCATTGTGACGCTGAGTTCTGCATGTGCAAGAACCACTACTGAAAATGTAAAGTTGTTTTCATTGTGTTGTTTTCTCATGTTGCTGTTTATTAATGCTCATTGATGTTCACTGTACAGTCCCTCCAGAAAAACGCTGATTTTTTTGGGGATTGTTGCGGGCAAATATTCTTGATTATGCGGCGCGTTTTCTTAAAAAATGTGATGGAATATGCGGGATATTTTTGCAATTTTATGCGATGAAATTGCGGGAACTTGCAAAAACTGAGGTTTGAGGCAAAAGAGGAAAAAAGGTTATTCCCCAACACCCTGTTCTCACTAGACTACTACCTTCATGTAAAGAGTCATTTCTTATTACTTCATATGATAAGCAAGCACACTAAATCACAGAATATTGAAGTTCTCATTCTGATTTATTTCAGACCTTCATTAACACATGGATCAAACTTCCAAAACATTGAGTCAAACAAGTTCTGTAGCTTTACAAAAGGAATATTCAACAACTTCTGTAAAAATGAATAAATAAAATATAAATAAATAAAATGCGTACTTCCTGTTTTACAGAGGTAGCTATACAAAACAGACATGTTCTGTTAAATTAAGTGCTTCCTATGGACAAAGTGCAATCTCTTACTGCAACGTCAATTATTTTACATAATACTAATATACAGCGTCGTCTGTGGTCCAACACGCAGTTGCACGGAGTCCAAAATAATTTGTCCCCACTGTCATGTAACACACCGGGAAATCAAGCGATCGCATAATCGGGTTTTTCTGGAGGGACTGACTGTAGAAATAAGTGACAGATCTGTAATAGTAGTCAAATTTTTGGGCTGATATTGGAGTGGCTGAGTTTCTGGGTCACACATTGTCTATAATTGGCAGTGGAAACGGCACAAGCTGTCCCCAAATTTAGCTGCTCTGCTGAGTCAAGAAGCCTGTCTGTCTGCAAAGACACAGTACTTCCAAATCACTGGGAATGTTTACCAAAAAGCTACTTCGAAGGACTCTTTTAGTCCTTGGGGAAATGCCATTTGTCAATGCACAGCTTTGGTATGAAAGTGAAACACTGGTTTTAGAGAGCAGCATTATCATCTGGAAAACATCAAGGCTAGTTCCTGCCTGTGAAACCTCGGAAAGTCTACTGGCATGTCAAAACGAATGCTAGTAGTAGCTTTCCTCTGTTAGCTGCTCCACGTCTGTATGTCTCCCTGTTTTTGCATTGTTCATCCCCCTGAACTTATTTGTGGGGGTCCAGACAAGAAAGGGATTTGTTTTGTGTTTGGCACCTCTGAGCATGTACTAATTGCTCTGTGACAATGGGAGTCTTGCACAAGGAGGAGGTTAGTATGTATTCTTCCGCAAGATCCTCAACAAATTTAGCCAAGCGGAACATAATAAATGGGACTCGTGTGAGAGCGACAGGCTGCAGATGAAGGGCTGGCACTGGGCCCATCTGCCGGTTTATTGGCTTGTCTCAGGTCAGTCGCTCATAGGGCGACATGGAATATCATAGTGATTCACGGAAATGAACATATCGGTGTGACCTCTTTTTCATCTCCAGCCCAAGTTGATGTTAAATCCAATTAAACAATCATTCTTCAGTTTAATCATTGGTTAAAGTTTCTGTACACAGATCTGTTAAACTGTAAAGCTTAAGACTGGAATACACTTCTGCCCGGTTTCACAGACAAGGCTTAAAGGGTTAGGTCAGCCAAGAATGAAAATTATCCCATGGTTTGCTCACCCTCAAGCCATCCTAGATGTATATGACTAGCTACTTTCAAACAAACACAGAGATGTATTTAAAAATATCCTTGCTCCTCCAAGCTTCTTAATGGTTGTGAATGGGGGGCCACATTTTGAAGCAAAAATGCATCCATCCATACTAAAAGTAGGCTAATCCATACGGCTCCAGTGGGTTAATGAATGCCTTTTGAAGTGAAGCGATGGGCGGAAATATCCATATTTAAAACTTTATTAATTATAAAAACTAGCTTCTGACTGACAGCCGTATGCCTCGATTTACGGCGGCAGAGCAACCTCTGACCAATGGCGAACATGGAAGCGCAGAGGATAGAGCAAAACAAAACACTACTTTAGAAAAAGCTTATAAGTTTATAAAAGCTAATTAAATGTCCTTTAACTATGGCTTTAACCGATTTTAAAACCGTTGGTATCATACACTTGCAGACTGGGGATCTCATTCTAAGACCAAGTTCACACCTGGTATTAAGATGCATTTTGGTCGATCGGATCACAAGTGGACGTGCTAAATACAGTTGTAAACCGGGTCTAAAATCTTTTGAGCTTTTCCCTTTTCGACCAATTTCAGAGCTAGTCGACGACTCATTCGACTGGATTGTAGTGTAGATGCTCATGTGGACAAATGTTTTTGAACGGCCACAAAAGACCGCCTACTCTCCGCCTACTGAATTAATGTGTAAACATAATGGGAAGCACACTAGCCAGATGGGATTAAATTTTGCAGACTGAAGACCCATATTTGGTTTGAAGACTGAAAACGTATCAAGCACATTATCTCACCATTCCTGATTTCTAACACGCACTCACAGCGTTACCCGCCCATAGACCTTCCCTCGAAGAAATCAGGACAGAAGAGGATGAAAGTGGACAAAAGAGACCGATTAAGCCCCCTGATCACACAGAACGCATTTTTCAGCTCTGAAAATGCGAGACGCACCGCACTATCCTTTTTTGTTGATTTTAGAAAAAAAGGTTCTTTGTTGCTAGGCAACCACTGAATCAGCTGTCCTGTCAGTGTAGCGAGAGCGCTCTTTGGTTTGCTGTTAAACTTTCATATTAGCAGAAACTTAAAAAAAAAAAAAAGTAAAGGGCTCCATCTTTGCAGTGTCCAAAGAACTTTAAACATTCGTCAGTATGACGGAAAGCCGTCTCTCCATTCATTCCATTGGCCGATGGGAAAAAAACGCGAATGATGTCGGGGGCTTTTCCGCTCATAGTTGATTTTATTTTTTTCAACTTCGGGCGCTACGAGCGCTCCTGCAAAAACGCGAGGTGCAGCAGGCGTTTAAAACGCGAGGCGCTAAGGGCGCATAAACAGCGCGCAGAACGCTCACTGCCATAGAAAACAATTCAAAAAAGGCTCCTCCCACTACACAAAAAGTGTTCTGTCTGATCGGGGCCTAAAACACCAGGTGTAAATGGCAATATGTTTCCCTCGTCTACTTGTGGTTTGATTGACCAAAATGTATCTTTAATACCAGGTGTAAATGGGGCCTAATAGACTGTCAAGTTACTCCAAACACAACAAAACAAGTTTGTTGCTAGAAGATGCATGAGAAATGAAAACAATGCGTTTTGAAAATATCAAACATGTTTGATGTCCTCCAACTGGATCTGTGCCCATCATACACTACACAGATTTCACAGAAAATTGTCAACTCAAATCTACAGACTGGCTCTGACTTTTTCCAAATATCAACAACCCGTTCAGATTGTAAATTGGATATGAAACGTGGAAAAGTCATGTAATGTATTCTAGCCTTTAGCTAATATTTCAAGGACGACTTCTATTTGAAGAGTGTTGCTTAGTGAATTTGCTTTGCAAAATAGCATTGAGATTTTCTGTCCTCAATATTATGTAGTAATTGTTGCCATTTTGGCATTTTCAACCAAAAAGAGCTTTTCTGCCCTTCAAAAGCACACACAGCCTTGCTCTCTGTGTCCATGTCAATTTAATCTCTTTTAGGACATGTTTTAAATTTGGTGTCTTCTGTATTTTTGTCCCCTCTGTTTCCCTATTTTTTCTTTTGGAAAAGGAAATCATTGTTTACCTTGTAAACATTCAAACAGAGGATGTAAGTGGCTTTTAATAGAGCTGGACATACGGACAGGAATATCCGAACCCATTCATCTTCCTGCTTTTGAAGAATATCTGGAGTGTTACAGTTGTTTTTCCTTTATTTATTTTATCCTCTGTTTCTTTACACAGGCTGGTTTTTGGAAACCTGTACCCAGCGTACTATTCCTACAAAGCAGTGAAAACCAAAAACGTCAAAGAATACGTAAGTATATACACCGTGTCCATTCATGTACATTTCTGGTTGTTTTTGATTTAGCAGGGATTTGATGACTCAATCCGTCCTGGAATAACCTGAGGTTAAGTGTCCTGCTCAAGAGCTCAGTGATCGTCATTAAACGCCACTTGTACAACTTTTGGGTTACTAGTCCAGATATTTAATTACAAAGCGACGCCACACCTTTGAAGGGGACGTGAACAAAAAAGCACGTTATTGTTTCTGTGCGTGTTCAAGCATGTTGGGAGGGAGTGTGTGTTGGCTTCTATGTCCGGATCTGGTGTCACATACTCTCCGCACTTACTTGTTTTAAAGGACCCGCCCTGTGAGAGCACCTCCTACTTCCTCAAGAGAGAGATCAATGCAGTGAAATGCAAATTCAGGTCTGGCCAGAATCAGTGTCATTTATAGTCAACAATACCTCTAAGCAACATTGCAGGGAACCTGCAAACCAGGATATAATGAAGAAAAATATGTTCAATGTGGTTTTACCCCATTGAGAACAAACTGTCATGATCTTCTGGAAGGGTTCCCTTTGTTCTTGTGAAATGATTTAATGGAATGTTTTTTTTTTTAACTGTCCCTTTAAACATTTCTTTGCTTGTATGATTTTGTCTACTTCAGATAGCTAATTTTGGGTTTCCTTAGTGGTTGTACTGGTGGTATTTCAGTACCTTAGTAACCTTAGAGTCTGTTTGTATCAAATTAAAGTTAGAGTTACTTCTGCTTGTGAAACGCATTCCACTTCTTATTTGTATAAACTACACCAACACTACCTCTCCTGAACAGGACTGTTTTATATGTCATTCATCTCAATATTTCAGAAAGTCCTAAAGTTTCAGAAAATATGCAATGAACCTGTGTGGAGTTGCCAAACCAGGTCTCACACTCCTATATTAATTTCCAACTTCTCCTGTTTACTTACATAATGAACACAAATCCCAGTTGAAGCTGTTACATGAAGTAGTTAAAAAGTCTTTTCTTATTTTTAACAAATCTTAGCATAACTGTAGCAGTCTGCAGCCAACAATGATGTCAACAAAAGTGCTCTCTGTATGTGTATATATTATATCTGTAATCTAAACAGCCAAGGCATCAACAATAATAATTTTCTGAACATTCTTAGAAGATGGTTCCTAATGAAAGGCTTCATCTATGGAAACCAACAAAATACTATGCAAAACATTTCAAATTTGTTTACATTCCGTCAGGCACATGGAACAGAGTGAAGATATTCCTAGAATATTTCTCAGAAAGTGTGCTTAAAGGAATGTTTTGTTCAATACAAATTAAGCCCTTTCAAAAGGCGTTGAGCACACTGTTGCAAAAAATTGGTGAAAAGATTGGCGACATTTTAAGTTTTACGAATTGAACTTAAATTTACAGTTTAAAAACTTATGTTTGATTAACTGATATAATATTAATGTGCCAAAGTAATAAAAGCTGTTTTATACTTTTATAATACAGGGAGTGCAGAATTATTAGGCAAGTTGTATTTTTGAGGATTAATTTTATTATTTAACAACAACCATGTTCTCAATGAACACAAACTCATTAATATCAAAGCTGAATATTTTTGGAAGCCTGCCATCCATGGATTCTGTCAGTGTTTTGATCTGTTCACCATCAACATTGCGTGCAGCAGCAACCACAGCCTCCCAGACACTGTTCAGAGAGGTGTACTGTTTTCCCTCCTTGTAAATCGCACATTTGATGATGGACCACAGGTTCTCAATGGGGTTCAGATCAGGTGAACAAGGAGGCCATATCATTAGATTTTCTTCTTTTATACCCTTTCTTGCCAGCCACGCTGTGGAGTACTTGGACGCGTGTGATGGAGCATTGTCCTGCATGAAAATCATGTTTTTCTTGAAGGATGTAGACTTCTTCCTGTACCACTGCTTGAAGAAGGTGTCTTCCAGAAACTGGCAGTAGGACTGGGAGTTGAGCTTGACTCCATCCTCAACCCGAAAAGGCCCCACAAGCTCATCTTTGATGATACCAGCCCAAACCAGTACTCCACCTCCACCTTGCTGGCGTCTGAGTCGGACTGGAGCTCTCTGCCCTTTACCAATCCAGCCACGGGCCCATCCATCTGGGCCATCAAGACTCACTCTCATTTCATCAGTCCATAAAACCTTAGAAAAATCAGTCTTGAGATATTTCTTGGCCCAGTCTTGACGTTTCAGCTTGTGTGTCTTGTTCAGTGGTGGTCGACTTTCTGCCTTTCTTACCTTGGCCATGTCTCTGAGTATTGCACACCTTGTGCTTTTGGGCACTCCAGTGATGTTGCAGCTCTGAAATATGGCCAAATGGTGGCAAGTGGCATCTTGGCAGCTGCACGCTTGACTTTTCTCAGTTCACGGGCAGTTATTTTGCGCCTTGGTTTTTCCACACGCTTCTTGCGACCCTGTTGACTATTTTGAATGAAACGCTTGATTGTTCGATGATCACGCTTCAGAAGCTTGGCTATTTTAAGACTTCTGCATCCCTCTGCAATATATCTCACTATTTTTGACTTTTCTGAGCCTGTCAAGTCCTTCTTTTGACCCATTTTGCCAAAGGAAAGGAAGTTGCCTAATAATTATGCACACCTGATATAGGGTGTTGATGTCATTAGACCACACCCCTTCTCATTACAGAGATGCACATCACCTAATATGCTTAATTGGTAGTAGGCTTTCCAGCCTATACAGCTTGGAGTAAGACAACATGCATAACGAGGATGATGTGGTCAAAATACTCATTTGCCTAATAATTCTGCACTCCCTGTAGACTGAAAACCGCCATAAAAACATAGGCGGTAAAGAGAAAATTACATGAATCAAAGTTTATCACAAATATAGCTTTTGACTTCAGTGCAGTGTAAAAACGCCTACAAAACACTATTATGGTAACATGCGACACTAAAATAATACAGTAAACATTTAACATAAGATGTAACAAACTGACTCAAGAAAAACTAAGAAGAAACATAATTATTTAAATGAAAAAACATAAGTGTCACACAGGGAGGTCTGGGAAGCTGTTAATCTAATCTTCTTTTTCACTTATTTTATTTTTTTCATTTTTCTTTCTATAGTAAGCAAACCTTTTACCAATTAAGTGTTTTTTTTTTTTTTGACAGTTCTTTACCGTTACAATTATGAGCATTTTTACATTGCAGCACTGAAAATCATGTTGATGCAATATATTTTTGTTACATAAAAATTTCAAAAATCTTTGTTACAGTATCACATTACAGTAGAAGTAAAGCATGCCATTGTTCTGGAGTGTTTCAAAGCAGAAATGTACTGCTTGAACGTTTGTTAATGATTAATAAATGATTCTGTCAAACTAGTCGCATGTTATTGTACTAATATTTAAAATATACTGGCCTGAATCGCTCTCAGACCAGCCATTAGGCCAGCGTTACTGTCAAACCCATAATATATTTGATCTGGAGATAGATGCATTAAACGGTATAAAGACACATTTATGTAAACGGCAGTAGCGGTATCGCTCAACTCAGTAGAAGGGACACCGGCAGCCCAAGATCACGGATGTTTATATGCTTTGCTAGAATGTTGAATGTTCCAGTATGTTCGAATGGAAAGTCAATTTCGGTAAACTTAAACTTTTAATAGCAAACCCTTGGAAAAAAGAAGAAAGCTCAATCGACCACAAAGGCAGCTTTTTTGAAAACATGTCATAACCGTTTCTGCGTTTGCCTTTGAGTGCAGACGGGTAATTGAGAAACCTCTTTCAAATCATTTTCAAAATAGAACTGGACAAATGATGCTTTGTGCTGCATTCCTTTTTATAGGACCAGTCGACTGGAGTTGCTGGTTTATGTTGGACTTAAAATAAAGTTTAAAGGCAGGCTGACAAAGCCTGTGTTTACTAGCATAGACTATAGATGCTCTTAGAAACCACACTGTGGTTTTTCCATTCGGAGCAAATCTGTACAATGCCTACAACTCCTGTTTGTTAGATAAACAGAGTGGGTCAGCTCATATGTCTCACTGCTTGGTTTAAATGTCGAACAAAGAAACCTCTCCATGGTGCACACACGGAGCAGGAAAGGAATACGTCCATTCACAATCAGGAGACTTCAAAGGCTTTTATTTCCATTGGAAATCCAGGCTACACAACTCCTTATCCACATGCAGCGCTGAACAGGAAAGGCATGCTTGTCTTGGGCTCCGGCCCATTCTCGAATCGCCTTTAACCCAGTTTTACAGTGAGGTAGAACAAAGCTGTTGAAATTCTGCTTACATCTCACATACTTTTCTAATTGAAGCCAGGTAATTGCAGACTTGTAATAAATAGGATTGTCTGGAGGATTATGGGAGGAAGGCTTCTAGATCTGATTAGATTTCATGTATCGATGCGGTCAGCAACCAAAGCGCTCTGGCAACAAGAAAAGATCACCGCTGGTGGATTTCGATTGACAGTTTGTCACGGAGCGGCAGCTTTCCAGCGGCTGATGCAACGCATTGATCTCTCTCAGACCGCTGAAGGTTCATTGGGAGGACACCAATTAAATCTGACACCTCCTGTCAGGCTGGTAATGCTGCCTCTGCATGGATTCATTTGACTTTGTTCAGTGAGGCTGAAAATATCACCTAATACCTCCGAGAGCTGCAGCTCAAGGCTGGGGATCACATGACTGTCTGCACGGGCGTTTGAAATTGAAATGCTAAGAAGCTGGCTGAAAGCGCGCTGTGGTTGAGAGCAGAGGAGAGGTAGAGCATACCAAACAGGTCTTGCTGCAGAGAGACACACACCGAGAGCTGGGATGGAAATTAATGTCACGGCCATAATGATTTTTTGTTACACTCGACTGTGTTTCCGTCTCCTCCTAGGAAAAGGGGTGTGCTTGGATTTGTGTTAGCGAGCCACTCTGTGTGGAAAGATTTGGTGTTCAAACTATTGAACAGAATAAAAAATGCATGTTTTTTATATATATTTCTTTAGCATGTTTTATGTTTGGGTGAGTGTGATACATCTTGGTGATAGGTGATCAATGCTGCATTAAGAGTAGCTCTTATGGCATTTTGGGATGCACAATATATCTGTGCACTGTATCAGTTGTTATTATCATCCAGTATGAGGCGCTTTTGTTTTGTTTTAATCGCATCAACCTATTGGAGGCGGATAGTATCAGAAGTAAAAATATCAGAGAGCTTGTTATTTTGTTTAACAAATCATGGATTATCAGTCCATCATAGTGCTTTTTTTTTTTTAGCAACCTTGATTCCGAAGTAGGAACTTTAAGAGTCTTCATTAAAATGGTTATAAGCTATGAACTTAACCAGCCCTCTACAAGGTGAATCATTACAAGATTTGATTTAAAGTAAAAACATATTTGAAAATTGGTGTTGATGGTAAACTGTAAATTGTCATGGACATACAGTTTTCAGCATGGCCATGTTGGTTTCATGTCTCTCAAATCACTTCACGTGCCTATTTCTTTTTACGTAATCAATATTTCCATTAGCATGTTGCTAAGTTAACGCCACAGTACTTTAGTTGAAAAAAATACACATTTATGTATTTGGGAAGTAGTGGGATAATAGGGCTGGGACAATACTATCGATGCATCACGATTCGTGGATTGCTTCTGATATTTTCCAAATGCATCGCAAATTGATTCTGTGCTTAGTTTTTAACAGCAGATGAAGCTCTAGGCTTTTTAACTGCACGCTCAAAAGCTCACGAAGAAGACCTTGAGCATTCGGCTGAGTCTGACAATGTACTTGCACCTCAGAATGATTTTGTGACGCAAGATTAATGTAAACAGCCCGCTGCAAACACCCTTGTAATTCGCTTCAACCTTTTCAAACTTTATGAATGATTATTTTATGGAAGGTTAAAGTGGGTTTGGAATTGGAAGGAAGAATACGTCTGTTTCTATAGCATCCAGTGCCATCTACTGTTGAAAACGAAGCTCAGAATCGATTTGAGAGAGAATTGCGATCCATACGGAAAATATCAGAATCGATCCAGAATCATAGTTTTGCGATGTATCGATGTATTTCCCCAGCCATATGGGATAAAGTACAGGTTTATTTTGAAGTAATGACCACTTTTCATCATTTTGCAACAGTAATTTAATTTATTTATTTAAACAGGTTCTAGGAAAGGTTGATGACCAAGAATAGTTTTTATGCTATGGAAAATAACTGTGGTGGTTGACTTCTATATGGTTTGTTAGTTTGTTTTTAGGAATAAAATAAAATATATACATTAGTTGTGTTACTTAAAAAAAAAGTGCTGTCAAGTGATTTAAAATTTTAATTTAATTAAATGCAGGATATGGTGATTAATTAATCTAACTGACCCTTCGGAAAACCCGCCCCCTCTTGCTATACCCGACAACCCATGCTCTCACACCAAACATCATGTTCTCCTGCAGTGAAAAATACATCGTGAGGCAAAGAGGACACTGTCAACGTATGAAATTTACTTTGTCAGATAAGATGACGGATTTGGCGTTATGATTGGTTAGATCGCCTGTCAATCAAACTGTTTTGCAAAGGGTCAATTAACCGCAAATTTATCGCACATCAAGTTTGACTGAGAAATTACCCCCAAAAGATATTTTAATTTAAAGACATTTTTGTTAAATGAGAAAATCGTTAAATAGACTTTACAAAAAGAAATATATGTATAACTTTTTTTTTCAACATAGAATTGTACTTTTAGGCTTCGATGGTTATGAGGGTGAGTAAATAAAGACAGCATTTTAGAAACTATACCTTTCGTTTTTTTTTTTTGTTGTTAATTTATTATTAATATGGAAAATGACTTTTTATGAAATTATTCTCTAAATAAGAATCTAAAACTGCCTGTAAATGTCTTGAGTAATTCATTGAATCATTTGTTCATTTGATTCGTTCAAACCGCTGATTCATTGTTCATCCGATTGATTCGTTCAAAACATGGATTTATTCAGAAATAGAACACTGCTGTGTGTTGCTCGGAGATGTATAAAGTTCTGCTCTGGCTTTATAGGAAATCTCTTGGTTGGCAAAATTGAGCCTTTTTTGTGTCAAAATTGTCTAAAACGCAACACAATATTACTCATTTATTGAACTGTTGTATCAAATCAGTTTCACATTTGGACTTGTGCTATTGGGGATATCATGATATAAATATGAGAACTCGTACAAGGGCATTTTCCCCTGATATCTTGAATTTTAGGGGCATATAACTGATTACTGTAGGCTTCATCATGCAGTGATGTTCATCAGCATCAACTTTAGTAAATGTCAATAGGCCTGAGTGTTAAATGCGTTATATTTATTCCCATAACTAAGTTGGTTCGTTACATCAACAGACCTTAAATCGATTATTGATTATTTTTATTATAATCATGCACTTAACATAAAGATTGTATTTATTTAACATTAATTGTTTTTGTTCTGTTGCTTTTTCAGGTGCGATGGATGATGTACTGGATTGTCTTTGCCCTGTTTACAGTAGTGGAGACCATCACAGATCTAACCGTAGCCTGGTGAGTCTGTTTACCTGATTACAAGTGATTCATGTCAGGCTAAAGAAGCAAGCCGTTTCATTTAAGATCTTGTTCTTGTTTCCCTAGACCAAGGAATGCAGGGAAGCAATCAGGGTTTAATGAAACGAAGTTGCTGTTTTAATTTAGAGTAGCACAAATTAATTTGTTGGAATACAGCTTTAATGAGTGTAATTATGTCAGCTGATTAATCTGATGTAACGGGGATCCTTGTATCTCTCTTTCTCTCCTCTGATCTAAAGGTTTCCCCTCTATTACGAGATCAAGGTAGCGTTTGTGATCTGGCTTCTGTCTCCCTACACGAGAGGAGCTAGTGTCATCTACAGAAAAGCCCTCCATCCTCTGCTTTCCTCCAAAGAAAGGGTGAATCTCTTCTTCACATTTATCCTCTGGGTTTGCAAAGCACTTGGACAAATATTGTATTAGTATTCATCGTACTGGAAAATGAAAGATGGATTTCGGCATTATTTTTTTTCTGTTTTTCTGCGACCATTTAAGAATAGACCTCCAGTTGAGAACCACTCTTCTAGTACTGCTTTTATTCATTTGCAGTTCCATATCTGCGTATTATGTTGTTTGATACTGTGCCTGAAGACCAGAAAGTGCTCAATCTTGTTCTAATGTTCTTGAAGGAAATTGATGACTACATAGTCCAGGCGAAAGAGCGAAGCTATGAGACCATGGTGAACTTCGGCAAGCAGGGCCTGAGCATTGCTGCAACTGCTGCCGTATCTGCTGCAGTCAAGGCAAGTGTGTGTGTGTGTGTGTTGATGATAGACAGACCGGATCAGAGAGAGCCGTTTTGAACACTATATATTTGTGCTTCTGATATGCAGGTTTATTTTGTGCTGGTGTTTTCAATGCCGATAATAGCTAGCCAGAGTCCAGAATGTCCTTATTTATAAAAAAATAAATAAAAAAAACTCAACATTAAATGAAAATGAACCCTATTTACTTTTATTAATGTAGAATAAAAAACATGTCTTTAATCTTTCATCATTATGTAATAACTTGATTTTTCCGCTTAAAAATGTTAACCAATAGCCAAATAGCTATTTATGCATTATTTAAAAGACTGCTGTAATTAATGGAGCTTTTCTTGCTTATAGTAATAATATTTTGCTAATAGTTAACGCACAGTAAGTTACCCTTTTAATATTCTGTTTCACTCAGAAATAAACTACCATTTAAAAGGAGGTCAGGGGGTTATTTATTTTGAGGTCTATAAGATTTTAAATAAATTCGTTCTTTTAGAAGAATGAATTTCAATACTTTTTTATAATGTTACAAAACATTTGTATTAAAATAAATGCTGTTCTTCAGTTTCATGCTTTCTAATCATCAAAAGCGCTCACATCACCGGCAAAAATCCGCTCAAAGTTGTCAAAGAGCCTGTATTTTAGAAACATAACCCATGTGAGTCTTATATTAAATTTTTCGCCTATATTTGGAGCTTTGGTGTGTCGACTTGTCTCTGCTTTTTTTCTTGAGATTCAGCCAATTCCTTTCACCACAGGAGGAATACGTTAAATTTTAAAATATGGTTACACTTTATATTTGGTGTCTTTAACTACTATGTACTTACATAAAAAAATAAGTACAATATACTTACTATTGTATTGTAAAACACTTTTGCTGCTATTGAGGTGGGATTAGGGGTATGAACAGGTTTGGTGGTATGGGTATAAGGGTGGGTTAAGGTGTAAGGCAAGGGCAGTAGTGGTGTTATAGAAGTAATTGCAGAAATTAACTACATCTGTAAGCTGGCAATTTTTAAAATATAAGTACAACGTAACAGTAGGTGCATTATGTGAAATGATTAATTTAGATGTTTGTACATAGTACTTAAAGACAGTTGATATAAAGTGGGACCTAAAATATATTAAAATAGAAAGCATTTATTGTAAAATGTAGTAATAATTCAGAATATTACACTCAATATAAAACTCTTACTAACCCCAAACCTTTGAATGGTAGTGTATATCACATTATGAAAAGTGTTGCAAATGATGTTTTGCATCGACCTCAACCTCTTTGCTGCAATGGGAATTGGAAAAGGTAAAGAGCACAACTGCGCTGGCACATACTTGCAATACCAGCAATAAATGAAACACTAATGACTTTCATTTGCAAGCAAAGGTCACTGTTCTTTTGTGAAACCATCCCAAGGCCATTACTATTAGTGCAGTAGGAAATCATGCTGATATACTAATCAGAAGCAGATCACAGGGCTGCTCAACAATGCTCCAATTTTCATTCGGCCACTGTCCTGCCCAGTCTCTCTGTAAGGATGCCGTTATTGAAAGACATCTCCTAAAGTTGAGCTAATAAGCTAGTAAAAGGCTTGTCAATCTCTATTTTTGAAAGCTGCTGTATTTTCCCCATCTTACCTCCTTTTCCTCTTCCCCTTTTACTCTCTTTCTGGCATGTTCTTTCTGTTTTATTTGTGAAATCCTCTTTGGTGATGATCTTTTCTTGATACCTTGTACTGACATATTCTGCCCTATAGGAATACTGCAGCCCTGCTCTCTCCAGTGCAGGTAATTCCATAGAGTGTCTACAGCATGTGGAAAAGCAACATCATTTTAACAACTTTTAGCTCATGGTTTCCTTCTTCTGTTTTCGCTGACTCAAACGTTGATCGTTAAGCACTAGTATTGTCATTATATTAATTTAAAACGTGTTTTGAGGCCTAAAATGTTGCTATAAAAAATGTATTTATTTTTTAAAATCTTTTACAAAGCCAAGTACACTGTAGCCAAGTCCAACCCCGTATCCTCTTACAAGTGACAATAGCGACAGTGACCAAAGTAATATTAAAGATGGCGACGTCCATAAAACTGAAAAATCTTATCACTTTTGACACAACAATCATTAAATCTTCATTAACCGACAACAGATTTTATGTCTTGGTGGAGGACGGAGCATTTGAGTGGTGCTTAGAGCATAAAACTGACGGGAGCATCTCTGGTGGTGAAAGGTGACTAGATCTAAAACCTTCAGATGACACACAGCTCATATCTCCGTCACTGTAAGTTAACGAAACCACACATGAAAACTTTGACATGTACAGTCCGGTTCTCTTCACACAGCAAGGGTTTACAGATTGCGCTGTTTTGAGTCCTGAAAACTTAAGATTTGTGAGTTTGGTTGTGGAATGCTGTTGTCGCTCCCATAAATAACTGAAATGTGTGTCAACGTAACCATATTAAGGACCATATTCAAATACAGAACGGACAACTGTATTCTGTTGCTATGTGAACATGGCATAAGGTACCTTTGGCTCAAATTCTAAGGCGGCAATGCTAGAATGCACTATGATGAACTCTGTGTAAAAAAAGAAATCCATCCAAGATTTTGTTAAAGGGATAGTTCACACAAAAATGAGAATTTTTGTCATTTACTCGCCCTTAAGTTGTTCCAAACCTGTACGAGTTTCTCCTGTTGAACACAAAAGAAGATATTTTAAGAATGTTGGTAACCAGACGGTACGGTGACGGTGACGGTAGCCATTGACCTCCATAGTAGGGAAAAAAAATACTATGGAAGTCAGTGGCTACCATCAACTGGAAGTCAATTTTTGGGTGAACTATCTCTTTTAATATGTTATGGCCCCTTTAAAAGTCACATATCAATGAAGTGAAAAAAGCAAGGTTTAGGGATTTGTTAAGTTGAACTTGAGCACCACATTTTTAAAACACCTTGTCATACACGAGACACTACAAAAGACTCGAGAGCTGAGCACAATGGTAAAATGCCCGTGGAGCGCGTTTACATGGGAAAATCAATGGAAAATTAGCGCAGTGGAATAGAAAAGGGCATTCCGTGTGAACTGGCCCCACGTCATTCAGTTCTTAAAAATAACAAACTTCAGTTTAATTAATGAATTCACTGCTGACCTGCTAATGCCAACCCTGTTGAAATGAGCCGAGTCATGTGAGGATCCCTATTTGTTCCAGAGGTTCCGTTGACAACAGGGCAGCTCATTAGGTAACAGGTCACTTGGAACAGAGCCCAAATCTTTCCAGCATTCATTCATACATGCATGTCGTGATGATGTCATCATGGAAGTCCATGCAGTCTCGTTACGCTCCATTAAAGCTGTTCTGTGTGTTATCAGCGCTGACAAGTTTATCATAATTCTGCGCTGTTTTGTCTCTACAGGGTCAAGGTGCCATCACAGAGAAGCTCAGGAGCCTCAGCATGCACGACCTTACCCAGATCCCTCAAGACGACGGATATTCATCCTACGGCTCCAACCCAGCCAGGAGAGCCATCATGGACCAACCCGACGGAGCTGGTATATCTTACATCTCAGATTAATTATTAACATGCCATCCTTTGTTTCCTTTCGCACTGCTGTTTCTCTGCTGCGTCCACAACAGAAGGCAGATGCCTTGCTCTGTTTGTTTAGTCGCAAACTTAACAGCATTTTTATAAACCTACTAGGTTTCAAACAAGCTTCCAATGCATTACAACATCACGTCCAATGATGTTAAACAAATTCAAGTGAGCTTTAGAGGTGATCACACAAATATTTAATCACAATGCTTATTTCTCACCATCAATAAATGAAAACAATACACAGTTATGAAATAACTGCTCCGTCAGACACCATGTTTATTCTTTCCTCCATCTGCCACACAGTGTTGTTGCATATCATTGGCATTTGTGGTGTATCGGTACACAAACATGACGTTTCAGTATGGGTTCGGTACAGTGGGGGGAGAAAACTAAACACAAAATTGTTTTTTTTTTTAATTAAACTTTATTAAACTAAATTTTTTTTTTTTTTTTTTTTTTTTTTTTTACAAATGTGCCTCTGTGTTTAAATAAATTTAATTCTAATTAATTTTCTTCAGGATAAAAAAAAATCTATCTTGGCTAATGCTGTGAACTATACACACTTTCTTGCACATTGCTATAATATTAAATGTTACAATTAACAACAGAGCCCGAATTATTAAATTCAGTTGCTATTTATATACACTCAAATAAATAAAAAAAAAACCTGTAAATCGCACAAAACAGGTTTGCATTAACATCTAAATCTATTTTCTACTCCAGTTCATTTTTGAAATAACATTCAACATTAGTAACAGGTTAATAAATATGATGAATAGACTAATATAGTGCATATAACGAAATGCTCCTCTCTAGAGTTAATTTCTCTAGTGAACTAACATGCTATCGACACTAAATGCCTGAGGTAAATGTAATGCTATGATGATATTCTCCAGCTGTTTTATTGACTTCTTTCCACTGTTAAAACACTGTTTGAGAGATTACATGTAACATATCGAGCGATACTCTTCTTTTTCTTCTGCGCTTATTTACTGGTAGCAAACAGCGTTGCGTTACCTGGCGCGCCCCCTGCTGGATTGGAGTGCTTATCACCTGTGACTGACTGTATTGATCGTCTGACTGCATGCACTGAACCATGACGTCTGTACCGTTTGGTTTGGGATGAATACATGTACTGTTTACACCCCTAATAGGCAGTACATCAACGTTGCCTTCAGAAACCAGATGAAACCCTCTTAGTAGACAGGATGTTACGCAAACATTGAATTTGAATGTGCTTTGATGTCACCTGCGAGGTTTCAGACACCGTCTTTGTGTGACACTAAACAGCTAGCAAGAGTCGGGAAAGTGTCTGCCGCGCAAATAAAGCCGTAGTGCTTTCATAATGATATCTTATCCAAATCTCACACGCTTCTGGAAATCACTGCCGTGTTGACTGGTTTTGGAGCGAATGGATTCGGTATTTGTCTCGAGCACGGGAGGGTTATAAGCAATAACGGCACATTCCTAGCATGAAAGGTCTAGTGCCGCTTTGTGAGAAGATGAAGAAGAGGAAAAAACAGCTCGGGGAGCCTCTGAGCAGAATACCTAATGTGCTTCTATCTCGGTATGCTAATGTGCCCGCCGCGTTTGAAATTCCACTGGCATCCAGGTCATTTTCATCTCGTCTGCAATGAAGCCATCAGAAAGCCAGCCCCTCCAAAATGGCATTCCCTTTCTGAGGCTCAAAGCCAAGGTGAAAGATCCCGACTGATCAAACGAGCTGCTAATTGCAGTTTGAATTTAAAAGCGGGGGCTAGCCTATAAAGAGAGACTCAAGTGTTATTTATTCGCCCACCCTTTAATGTTGGGTTTTGCTTTTTCTAAAGAAGCAGAAGTCGGCTTTGAATGACGGGCATGACATAAAACATGCCTGTAAATATTTCTATGCTCTCCTGTCAATCACATGCACACAATTGCTGGGGTCTGATATTATATCTAGAGAGTAGAGCTGTGCAATCCAAATGCGGATGTTCATAATGGTTTCGTTGGTTATGTAAATGTAAGCAATATTGTGAATATTGGAACGATTTTAATGTGCTTATTATTTGCTCAGCAAGTTTCATAAAGAGTGAGAATTTTTGTCAGTTCAAAAAAATAAAATAAAATCCATTATCCTAAACTCCAAGAACCAAACTGTGCCTATATTATATTATATTATATTACAGCTATAAAATATAATATAATATAAAATCTTATTTAGCATCTGAACAATAGTCATAATATATTGTAGTTATTAGCATTGGACGATATATATTAGTTGACATTTGAGACTTAATGCTATAGAAATTCAATTACAAATTTTCAGGAAGAGTGTTTTCACTTTCACACGTTTTTTTTTTTTACATAAAAACATGGCATGCAGTTTCTTCAAACAATGGTATAAAGCTATTCAAAACATCATTCAACGTCATTGTGATAATAGTAATTACAATTTCAAGGACATAATCGACAATTATGATTTTTGTCAAAATCGTGCAGCCCTACTTCCAATCCATTACAACGTCACGTCTAATGATGAATGAATTAAAGTCGGCTTTAGATTGCGATCACACAAATATTTCATTTCAACATTGCTTATTTCTCACTATCAATAAGATGAAAACAATTGACAGCTATGAAATAACTCCTTCGTCAGTAAAGGATACATCAACGCTGCCTTCATAAACCAAATGAAACCATCTTAGTAGACCGTATGTTACATAAACATTGAATTTGAATGTGCTTTGATGTCGCCTATGACATAAATATTATATTAATATTTTTTAAACCGTATCACCCATTGCTAGTTGCTGCAATATATTATTACTGCTATTCAGATGCTCAATAAAATTCCTGTCAGATGTGAAAGTGTGAGAGAAGTTGTATCTCTCCTGGTTATACGACAGACTGGCCTTCAAAGCTCCTTGCAGTCCACAGAAAATGACAAAGACATTCCAGCTGTGTCTTTATATTTGCCTCCTTTCAAATCTCTTTCTACTTAGATTGCAGAAGGCATGAACAAAACTCAAGAGTAGTTTTGGAAAATTAATTGCATAGTTTTTCAAATCCCAAGGAAGTTGTTATATTGCAGTAATTGAAAACAGTGGTGGGTGTGGAAACAAACAAAGGAAGGCTTTTCAGAACCATTGGTTTCTGTATATCTTCTGCCCTCTTATGGTCGAAAGGAGAACCGCACCACAATACTAAGTTAAACCTACAGTTCTGTGGTGTTGTTGTAGCCTGTCTTTTGGTCGTGTGATTTGGGTGATGGAGTGTGCAGTGAATCTGCTCCGGCTGGATTGCCAGTAGGCGTCCTGGCACAGGCTGGCTCTGCCTAGCTCCCAGCGCTACCCGGGGAGCCTAGAGGTGATGGTGCCAGGAGCGGCCTGAATCCAGCAGCTGCTCTCTCTCTCTTTCTCTCTTCACCCGCTTGTCCTTTCTCCATGGCTGAAATCACATTCCCAACCTTCACAATTAACTAGATCAGTGGTTCTCAACCAGTCATTCGCAACCCAATAATAGATCTGTTCCAATAGGGGCATGGCCAGGAAATTTATACATATCTTATTAATATATAATTAATAATAACAGTAAATTATGCATAATTGCATGCAACTCTAAGCCAAACCCTATTCCTAAGCTCTTGTTACTTAATATTACTCAATACTTAATTGTATTATTACACTGTAACAAGGACACCTTAAAATAAAGTGTAACCAAATTAATATTAAAGAGAGTTTTCTGCTCGATCTTCAATGTAGAACATGGTGTAGTAGAAAACTTTGGTTCTTCGTCAGTTGGTCTCCACTTGATTTTTTTATTTATTTTTTTTCTCCACTTTGGTGTAAAATATATGCCTTTTAAGCAAAAACTTTTAAACGAGTCCTTGATTATGATTTCACTTTTTTTAACTTTAGTTAGTGTAATGTTGCTGTTACGAGCAAAAAAAATCTGCAAAGTTATGAGTTCAATGCAAAGGGAGATATGTCTTTTACAGAAATCACTTTTTAAGCATTACGATGACCTTCCTGGGTTGGTGACATCACTGACCCCAAAATTTACATAAACCCTGCCCCCGAGAACACACAACAAATGGCCATGTTGGGCTGCTTTAGAGAAGAGGAAGAGTTGTTGTAATGGAGTGTTGTTACCATGCTATTATTTTACACCGGACTGCTTCAGAAACGAGGGTCAATTCAATGCTGGATTTGCACAAAAGATTAACATGACGGCACATGCTAGTTGATGAGTTGAATCAACTCTACAACAACTACATAAATTTATCCACTAACATCTTCTAAAAGTTCCTGAGTCTCTCCATCAGCGTCCGACTCCGGTTTGAACAATGTAAGGCTCAACACCGTTACTGACAATCCTCATTTTATGTGTGTGAGATTCTCCACCTTTTGTTGTTGTTGAGCAACCGAAGCATGAGCTGTAAAAGCTCCGCCCTCTTTTGGGACCAGCAGATCATTTAAAGGGACACACAAAAATGGCGTGTTTTTGCTGACACCCAAATGGAGGCAAATTTGACAAGCTATAATCAATTTTCTGTGGGGTATTTTGAGCTGAAACTTCAGACTCATTCTGGGGACACCAGATACTTGTATTACATCTTGTGAAAAGGGCGTTAGAGGTTCCCTTTAACTAGCACTGATCTCAATCATACATGCTCTTCTGTCTGCTGTCACGTTTGATCAAACATTGATCTATATGTTCATCTTGTTTTCTTAATTCTCATGGTTTCATTTGCAGAGTATTATCATGGTGATGATGATGACCGAAGTGATGACGAGGGGAAGGCTGTGTACTCTGAGGATGAAGCCGTGTCTCATCATGGGCTCAGACGATCTCAGAGCGTCAAAATCACCCGCTCAAAAGTGCGCAGAGATGTAAGTCCATCAAAACCCCATAGCACATGTCCATTTTGTTCTTCCGACACTCAATAACCAAATAAACATTAAAGCCACATTTTATTTTCTATATTTTATATTCTAAATTCTTTTTTTTTGGGCAACAGTTTGAAAGCAGAAAGTCAAAAAGCTATTTCCTCATCTGAACCTATTACTGTCATTTTTTTTATAAAGGGCAATAAATATATCATTATAATCGCATTACAGTAACTGTTGTACTAAAAACATTATTGTGTTAAATGTAGAATTTCAGTTAATGTAAAACCTACATTTAACATACAACATTCAATATTTGGTCAAAAGTAATATTTTTTGACAATTATGCCCTTTTTCCCTCTGTTGCATTGCATTTTGATGACAAGCGTGCGTGCTCGCTGTAAGAAGCATTTGAAGTCGCAACTCACACAGACGTGTTTTGCAAAATTGAAATATTCACATGATTTTGATTTGGTTACATTCACAGGTAAGAATATTATAGTAAAATGTAAATTATGCACGGTGGGAACACCTATTGTTCAAATGCATTCTTTTACAACTGTAAAGTGACATCACTGATGGAAGTTTGCTGTGCCATTCATCAGATCATGTTCTCTTGAGATTATAATTGATTATGGCTTGCCTCTTGATGTTTCGTTATGCGTGATTTTAATCATGTGTTAAATACTTGTCATTCATTGGTTGCAGGCACGTTATGGATCTCTGAAGATCAAAGGGAGGAAAAGAACGGGGCTGAGTGCCATGACTTACTCCAGCATGGACAACTGAACTGACTACTGATGTGTGGGAAGATGTGTCCACTTTATCATACAACCAGCGTGTTCATATTCTTCTCTTTTCATAAGGGCTGTGGACTGTTTTTCAACTTTTTCATGGATGTACCAACAGATCTATTTATTACTTCTACCAGCAAGTGTGTACATACAGTGAGCATCATGATCTTGAAACGTGTGGGGTTTGACTGACTGATGGCTGTATTTGTAATGCATGGCTTTATTGGTCTGAATTTGACATTCAGATGTCTTTGGCTTCAGTATTTGTATTTAGAAATGTGTTCTTTTTGGATGTGGGTTTTTATATTTCTGTTTTAATACATCTTTTGCTGCCTTTTAGATATGTTTTAAGTAGTTTTTACAAATTGTAGTTTAGGGAATAATTCTGATTGTTCAGAACTTGACAGTGATTTGTCAGCATCAGACCAAAATTTTCTAATCAGTAATGAAGTAAATACCAAAGAGAACAAAAGGCAGTGTTGTGTTCATGTCGACCTTTTAGATGTTTTAATACAATTTTCAAATGTTTAAAAAAAAGTCAGTCAGTTGATGGTATGTGGGTTTAAAGGAAACTCCTTTTGCACATTCTTTAAATCCTCGATTAAAATCCTTCACTACTGGTCTTCATGCAGAATGTTCTTTATCTGGGAGAAACTCCACACTGATGTAACATCTCTGGGAGTGTGCAGGTGATTCTGTGCTGTCGTGTGGCTGGATGTGTCATTCAGAATGAATGCAAAATATTAATAAAGCTGGAATATTGTAATGCAGTTATTATTATCAGTTATTTGCTAACTTTTTATGTTATATAACCAAATTATATTTATTCTGCTCTTGGGCAGTTCAGTTAATGAATATTTGCACTTTTTAAGAGCTATATATAAATTTAAATAAAAGATGGATGGACAGATAGATAAATCACATCGGGAATACATATGTTCATACATTTATTTTATTTTATAATCTTAATAAATCATGATATGTAGGCTAGTTAAAGGATTAGTTCACTTCAGAATTAAAATTTCCTGTTAAATTTCTCACCCTCGTGTCATCCAAGATGTTTGTCTTTCTTTCTCCCTTCACAAAGACCCGCCCCCTTTAGTTACTGTTGCTATGTCTGACAAGTCATGTGCTCTCACGCCACACATCATGTTCTCATACAGTGAAAAATACATCGTGGAGCAAAGAGGATACTGACGAGTCGACAGACAAGACAGAGCAGGTTACTTTTGATATGAGATGGTTTCATGTTTAAAATATTGTAATTTTTTTAAAAAAGTTTAAACAAAAAATAGCATATAGTGTGTCTTTAATGTGTCGTGACAGTTCACTTCATACTAGTTCATTTATAGTATCAAATAAACAGGAATGGACATCGGAAGGAATGTTTCAAGCGCGGAAAGACGCGAGTAAACAATTTTTCAAGTTCACCAATGTTAATCTTTTTTTTTACTGTTAATAAAATACCAACTGTAATCTACTGACTGCTCTGTTGGACAAAATGGCGGATTCGGGGGTATTGATTGGTCAGATCGCCTGTCAATCAAACTGCTGGGTCAAAAGGTCCAAATTGTTGTTCCTGTGCAGCTTCAAATGGCTCTCCACGATCCCAGACGAGGAATAAGGGTATTATCTATCGAAACAATCGGCCGTTTTGTTAAAAAAAAAAAAAATGTTTATACTTTTTAACCACAAATGCTCATCTTGCGTTTTTTTTTTAAATGCTCGTCTTGCTAGTTCTGCGATGTGCTGTGCATTACGTAATCACATTGGAAAGTTGACGTAGGCGGAAGTACCGAGCAAGTGTTTACAAAGCGAACGTGCAAAGACTAAAGCCGGGGAAGCACTTAACGACTAGCTGAAACAGTCATGTAGATCATTTGAAACTGCACTTTGGACCTTCTAACTGTTTACTCCAGTAAAGTTTATTATCATTATATGGAGAAAAATCCTGGAATGTTTTCCTCAAAAACCTTAATTTCTTTTCAACTGAAGAAAGAAAGACATAAACATCTTGGATGACATGGGGGTGAGTAAATTATCAGGAAAATTTAATTCTGAAGTGAACTAATCCTTTAATGATAGATGTAGTTCATATTAAGAAAGTCATTATCATTATCTTAAAAATATTGTCAAATAAATCTTTTTGAAGGAAAAAATGTACATCTGCAAAAACTATTACAAAAACATTACAAAACGGACAGTCTGTATAGTATGCAGCATACATGAAAACCCTTGAAGATGGTTTTGATAATTCTGGTTGATGACTTTTATTTTTCAACAATGTAGTAATAATGAATGACTAGGGGTGTTCAGATTTTTGACTCATGTATCATCAAGCACCACTGGCATTAGTTTGGGATAGTGCTGTTCTTGTGGAAAGAGTCGAGATCTCATGATTGTTAATGAAGCGTGTTGAGATCCAGAACAGAACCTGAGCTTTGAGCTTCACTCAGAGACAGCAGAGGACTGAAGATGTCTGAAACTCTCATCAGACACACATCATTAAAGTATAATCGGACAGCTTCTAGCTTTTCTTTCATCCAGTAACACTCATGTTTAATGTTCTCAAGATTTCAGACTCTGATTTGGTCTAATATAATACAAAATCGGATTTTAAAGGGTAAACTTTGGGGCTTGCTTGTGTACAATCTAGGTTGTTATTACGCGAATCGTCCACTAGAGGACAGACTTTGTTAAGTAATGTTAAACATTTCCACGAAAAACATCCAATTAAAAATTAAATTAAAGCATTAGAGAAACAAAATAGTATTTTTTGTAGTGAAAAGTATTAGATGTGATACATAAAATATAGTCTTACAATTAACCTACGATGAAAGGTAGGTGATTCTGACTTTCCTTTCTAAAATGTCTCAACTCTATTCAACAATTAAATCATTCATCAATGTCATCATTTTGACAATCTACTGACAACACGCTTCCTTAATAGCCGTGAGAGCTCGACTATTTTCTCAAGAACAGTTCTTCATCTGTCCTAAACTAATGCCTATGGAAGCCCGTTTCCGCCACTGAAAAAAAAA
The DNA here is from genome assembly GCA_038088235.1 of Zacco platypus. Taxonomy (NCBI): domain Eukaryota; kingdom Metazoa; phylum Chordata; class Actinopteri; order Cypriniformes; family Xenocyprididae; genus Zacco; species Zacco platypus. The sequence continues at coordinate 8,562,687 of CM076068.1, forward strand.
GATTATTGTGACATTTTATCTCAGAATTCTGACTTTTTTCTCAGAATTGTGAGATAAAAAGTCAGAATTGTGAGATAAAAAGTCAGAATAGTGAGATATAAAGTCAGAATAGTGAGATATAAAGTCAGTATAGTGAGATATAAAGTCAGATTTGTGAGATATAAAGTCAGAATAGTGAGATATAAAGTCAGAATTGTGAGATATAAAGTCAGAATTGTGAGATATAAAGTCAGAATAGTGAGTTATAAAGTCAGAATAGTGAGTTATAAAGTCAGAATAGTGAGATATAAAGTCAGAATAGTGAGATATAAAGTCAGAATAGTGAGTTATAAAGTCAGAATAGTGAGTTATAAAGTCAGAATAGTGAGTTATAAAGTCAGAATAGTGAGATATAAAGTCAGAATAGTGAGATATAAAGTCAGAATAGTGAGATATAAAGTCAGAATAGTGAGATATAAAGTCAGAATAGTGAGATATAAAGTCAGAATAGTGAGATATAAAGTCAGTATAGTGAGATATAAAGTCAGAATTGTGAGATATAAAGTCAGAATAGTGAGATATAAAGTCAGTATAGTGAGATATAAAGTCAGTATAGTGAGATATAAAGTCAGAATTGTGAGATATAAAGTCAGAATTGTGAGATATAAAGTCAGAATAGTGAGTTATAAAGTCAGAATAGTGAGATATAAAGTCAGAATAGTGAGATATAAAGTCAGAATAGTGAGATATAAAGTCAGAATAGTGAGTTATAAAGTCAGAATAGTGAGTTATAAAGTCAGAATAGTGAGATATAAAGTCAGAATAGTGAGATATAAAGTCAGTATAGTGAGATATAAAGTCAGTATAGTGAGATATAAAGTCAGAATTGTGAGATATAAAGTCAGAATTGTGAGATATAAAGTCAGAATAGTGAGTTATAAAGTCAGAATAGTGAGATATAAAGTCAGAATAGTGAGATATAAAGTCAGAATAGTGAGATATAAAGTCAGAATAGTGAGTTATAAAGTCAGAATAGTGAGATATAAAGTCAGAATAGTGAGTTATAAAGTCAGAATAGTGAGTTATAAAGTCAGAATTGTGAGATATAAAGTCAGAATAGTGAGTTATAAAGTCAGAATAGTGAGATATAAAGTCAGAATTGTGAGATATAAAGTCAGAATTGTGAGATATAAAGTCAGAATAGTGAGATATAAAGTCAGAATAGTGAGATATAAAGTCAGAATAGTGAGATATAAAGTCAGAATAGTGAGATATAAAGTCAGAATAGTGAGTTATAAAGTCAGAATAGTGAGTTATAAAGTCAGAATAGTGAGATATAAAGTCAGAATTGTGAGATATAAAGTCAGAATAGTGAGATATAAAGTCAGAATAGTGAGTTATAAAGTCAGAATAGTGAGTTATAAAGTCAGAATTGTGAGATATAAAGTCAGAATTGGGAGATATAAAGTCAGAATAGTGAGTTATAAAGTCAGAATAGTGAGTTATAAAGTCAGAATAGTGAGATATAAAGTCAGAATAGTGAGATATAAAGTCAGAATAGTGAGATATAAAGTCAGAATAGTGAGATATAAAGTCAGAATTGTGAGATATAAAGTCAGAATAGTGAGTTATAAAGTCAGAATTGTGAGTTATAAAGTCAGAATTCTGAGATAAAAAGCTGCAATAATCTTTTTTTTTCAGTGGCAGAAACGGGCTTCCATAAATGCCAGTGATGTTTGAGGATGAATTTAATTTATATTCAGTTCGTAGTAGTAATTCAATTATTTTATTTGGAAATTAAAATGGTGTACAGCAACCTGTTGGTTTTCTCCGTTAAAGTAAATAAAATAATTTACAATAAACAAACAAATACAAATAAGTAAATAAAAAATGTACAAAAATTTCCAGATTCAGGAAGTGACATCATTTGGACGTTTTATTAATCTTGTTTTATTATTTGATTACATTCATCAACCATTCATGTTATCAGAGTTATTGCAAGTAAAATCTAATTGATATTTATATTGAGAATTGAACACGAGTGAATTGAGTGTTGAGGCAGCAGTGAGGTTTGGCTGCCTGTGCTGCTCTCAAATAAAACTGATAAATCATTATGTCCACCTACAGTTAAGAGCAGTCAAGAGCACCGGGAACACATTTAGTCCAGTCATTTGGACCTTTGGACCTTGGCTCACTTTTTGAGTGCCATACTTTTCACCAGTTAACATCTCTCTAGAAATGTCAAATGTTGTCCATTACTCCATTCTTATTATTGCACTGCCAGAACTAACTGCATTCGCGCTACATTAAATGTCCACTCGGGGGCGCTCTGACAGCATGCATTGAACGTGCTTGCCTCAGCGTGACAGCTCTGAAGACCCCAAAATGTCAGTTCTGTCATCATTTACTCACACTCATCTCGTTCAAAAGTAAATATGACTTTCTCTCCTCTTTGAAACACAAAAGGTGAGTTTTTGAAGATTTTGCAGCTTTCAAATACTATGAGTTTTAATATTCAGATATGTCACGTGAAGACACACTTTTTTGATGTTTATAATTCTCTCATGCCATGCCATCACATTGAATATGCACAGATTCATGTGAACCTCGAGGGCTTTTCACGGAACAGCTTTAATTTCAAAAACACAAATCCGTCATATGATTTCAGAAGTCACTTTTGTGGTACTCTTTTGTCTTCTTTGGAGCATGACAGCCGCTTATGAGTGCTTATGAGTTGTAATCTAATGACATTGCGGTCTAATAGTTTTCCTATAAAAAGTCTTTCCATAATTATTATTAAATCTCTCCCTTGCAGGGTCCATGAAGTTTAGCATCACCCTGATTCATTTGACAAAAACTCAATAGGATTTTCCATTTGGCTGTAAGATTCTTGCAGAAAATAAGCTCACAAAAGTCTGTGATTCTTGCATTTTGTTTATTATGATAATGAACAAACAAATGAACACAAACTTTATTCATTTTGAAGCCTTAATCAATCACCAGAGTTAAAACATTAATTGTAGGCTGTGAACGAACTACAAGACTTCCGACAACTCTTCAAGTCTTTGCAAGAGAGCGATTATAAACACACGGTGAGGGGACGAGTTTTCCTCTTCGCCATAATTGTGTTTAACATCCCAGACAAACTCCGTAGTCCCATTTAGCAACTTGTTAGCAACCACCCACCCTTTTCGAAACAAGTAAAAGCTTTAAAAAATCCCAAGGGTGTATTACTGATGTATTATTTTTTATAAAACCGTGAAAATATCTTGTGCTTGTGTTAACCGCGAAACGTATTTCATGCAAAAACCAAAAACTCATTCAAAAAGTCCAATAACTTCAGGATGATGGAGTTGAAATGCTAACTTTGTTTCCAGGTTTTTGCCTACAAAAATATATCACAGCACTGTATAAATAACTGCTCATATTCAAACCTTCTCGACAGCGTTAAAACATCATTAAAGACATGCATTTTTTCCATGTGACCGAATGTCCTGGTCAGCTTACATGAATAATCTTTTGTTTGTTTGTTTGTTTTCAATCAAAGCTGCTTATTTTCATACCACATTCCTGGAATGCTTAATCACGGCTCCAAACACATGTATGGAGTCAGAACGGCCTCCTCTGTCACGGCTGTCCCTCGGGGTTTGACCAGGATTTGACTTCACGATTAGGGAGAGGTCAGGCAGCCCCTGCTGGCTCTTCATGTTCTGCTCTGGACTCATACAGTGCTGCTCTATAGAGATAAAAAGGCAGCATGGGTAATTTCTCCATCATCTGAGGAATCGCGTGTGCCGATTTAGTCATAATAGTGACCTTATCGTACCCAGCAAGAGATCTTCATGGGAATAACCAGTTGCACGCTAATATATCACAAGCACTTGTGTGTGGAGAGATATTAGTGATTGCTGGCAGTGCGCAAACTTTGCTGGCATATCAGCGTTCAGGAAACCGTTTAGTTGTCGTCCCATCAGCGGTTATGTGAAGCAGGAGACGTTTGCCACTCAGTTACATAAGACAGATAATATGTGGCAAATATTCGGACACGCAGAGATCCGTGCGACACTCATGCACACACACCATAACAGAAGTTCATAAACGGGTTCAGGAAAAGGTCAGTCGCACACTTGACACACACTGCACCATTAACTAAATGTTTCCTTAATTGTTTGAATTATATGGTAGTTGTGTCCCCCTTTTCCCCTGCCCCCGCCCCGTCGCTAATCCTCGTGACCCCTCAAAGGCCGCTCAGGTGGATGTGTGTGTGTGTGTGTGGTGGAGGGAGGGCAGAGGGGAGGAGCAATGTCTACACTGACCCATGGCTGAACTTTGCAGAGATTTCCTGTTGCTGCTGTAGACAGTGTGTTGTGTCGTGGAGAGGTGCAGATGGCACGATCTATCCTTCCATTCTCCCATTCCCTCGCTTCGAAACTCCATTAGTTTGCTGCGTATTATCAAATTTACTGTTATTATCACCCCCTGCTTTTGCACTTATTTGTTTGGGGTGTATATGTCAGTGCTGCGAACAGTCAGTTGTGTTGTTTTTCCTTCAAACCTTTTATTGTTGCGATTATCAGCGTAAATGAATTAGTGCAAGATGAGCCTTTATGGGGTGGATTTCGTTAGATAATGTCCAGGTCATGTATGAAATTATATTTTGCAAGAAGAAATAAAGCTTATTTTATGATCATATAGCCCCCACCCCAAATGCTCATTACCACAATGCATATTAATGATTATGCTTTATGCTAATGATTATGCTAATGATTATCATTCAAATCAGAATAAATGAAGCAATTTAACAAATGTATAAATACTTTAGACATTAAATCCTTTATAAATATTTTATAACACGTTAAATATTTGTAACACGTTAATGTGCTTGATTGTAATGAAAATAATGCCAAATAATAAAATCATATTATTAAATCATATAAAAAATATATAAACTATATATAAACTATAAAAAATACAGTTTTCTTTTACTCTTTGTTTGCATTCTCAACGGTGAGTCTCAAATTCCTATTACTGTAAAGTAGTAAAGTATTTTATTAGACAACAAATTTTAAAAGTAACAAATTATATCATGATGTATAAGAACTTTTTGAATATCATGATATATTACAAAATTTAAATAATATGCCATTATTTTTTTCATCATTTGTGCATTGTAAAAAATTATTTTCATGATTTATCACAAGATTTTCTTTTGTCAAATCAACTTAGATAATTAATGTGGTTCAGATAACATGATATTTTGAGTTTCTGTTGATTAAACCAATCGCCTTCATTGTATAAACTCAAAATTTAAATTTCAATTACCTAAAAATTTCAAGGCAGGTAACTTCCTTTTTTAACAATTCTTTTTTACAGTGTGGGAGTAAATGTGCTTAATTGTTGTGAGAAATAATGAAAATAAAAGGAGAAATAGGTGTCATTTTCTTAATGCAAAATATAATTTCATATTTATTAATTTTGTTTTTGGCTTGAAATATGACCTGGACATATTCCTGACAGGTTTTTGCCTTGAAGATTTGCCTTAAAAGCATTTGAAATGATAAAGGAGAAAAACAAAGGACCTGTGCTGCTTTTTTCAAGCATGTCGGCCTATTCCCGGGGGTTGGCGGCACTGGTGTGTTATTGTGAATGAACATGCACTGGGGCAGGCCATGCAAAGTAGTTAGCGGGGACTAAGCAAACAGAGCTGCCCTTCAAAGTGAGAGGAAGCATCATAAATCCAGCCTGGCGACAGGAGACGGTGTACCTCCTCAGCTCCTGCAAACCACTGCTCCGCCTCGCCCATTCTCCTCCATACAAGCAGCCCAGCAGCAGCCTAACTAATATCCCAGCAGGATTGAGCACAGGTGAAGGAACCGAGCCGTTCACTTCCCATTTTTGTGGTTGTTCATTTTCTCTGGTATTCATTCCATCCATCCATCCATCCAAACGATGATAGCCTGGCTTTTTTGATGCTGAGAAGGATGGTGAGGTGGCAAATTGTTGGATGCTACACGTCCCACAGCAAGCGTGAAATCTGGACTGGTTTTGTTGCTTAACGGGAGCAATCCACGTCCAGCCAAATGGAGGCATTTTGCACACTTCCCCTTCTCATTCCCTCTCTCTACCACACATGCACACACACACACAGCTGTTCTTGGCCTGATGGCCACCAATAAACAAGAAAAGTTCACATTCCCAAAGGCGGCGGGGTCAGGACCTCAAAATAAAACGGACAAATCTGATTGTGGAATCAGCACGTGTCGCCAGGCCGGAGTTGGAGGGGGGTAAGGGTAAGTCGAGGACAGAGGCGAGTGAGAGAGAGAGAGAGGGCAATACTCCTGCCCTCAGTGTTTGAGTTTATGAGAGCTTTCCTGTGTTTGTCCCCTCGCCGACCTTGTGGCACTGTGCTGCTTCACCTGTGTTGTGGTTTCTCGCATCTACTCACTGCAGTACAGCAAGTGCTGATGTTCTGAGAGTGACCACAGCATGTTTGCTTTTCCCATTAAGGTCCATATTGTGATTATGTTCTTCAGTGATCAGAATATTTTTCATAGTCCTTCACAGTAATCTACATAATACAAAGACATGCACATTTGTCCTTGCTGTTCACTTCTAGAAATCAACCTAAACTCATTGGGAACATTTGCTTACTATTGCAAAACTCCAAAAACCTATGCAAACAATTCAATGCAGTTTCCAGCTGTAATGACCACTAGTGGCAGTAAAACACCAACAACTTCCTTGCACAATGCTATGTTATGACCTTAAAACACTTTTAACATAGTGCATGATTTGACATTTTGAAGTTTGCAAGCTCCATATTTATTTCTGGAGATGTAAACTTGCTCGATAGCTCACCTGGTACAGTATTGTACTTGTGGCACAGAACGGTCAGGTAAAAGTCCCGTGAAACACTAGTCACAAGCGTCTTTTAGAAGCAAGCAAAAATGGCATGGTTACTTCAGCAAATGCGTTTTTTCTCCTTGTGTTTGCTTTCGTTAACACAGTTAGGTTTAGGTTAGGGTCTAGGATAGGTGGTATGTTATTTGTACACTATAGCATTAACCTTTTAGCCACTCCCTGGACATTTAACTTTGAAAGTGTCGCAAAATGTGCAAGAAGCAACGTAATATAATTTTGCAGAAAGGTCACCACAGGCATGTATTACCAATGCGATCTCAAGGCAATTTGTAAATATTTGAAGAGGTACTAATTAAGTGATGGGTAGGTTTGGGGGTGTAAAACATGTCAAATATGTATGATTTAGCAAAAATCGTATGCGTGAGGTCATATGATTTTTGCTAAATAATACATATTTTGTGTTTTACGTATTTTATGCCCCTAAACCTACCCATTACCTTGTAAAATACATACAAATTGGTCATGAGATAGTGTTGGTATTTCCAAAGAGCTTTAGCTGCTAGAAATACTTCAGAAATCAAAGGTGCAAATTGCAAAATGTCGCTAATAACACTTCGAAAATTAGTTCTTGATGTTGAATTTGATTTTCTTCAAATGTTTATAAAATAAAACTACAGTCTCTTCATTCCTCCAAAAATGTTCTTTCAGTTGTTCAACTTCTATAGCAAAACTTTCTGTATTTAATTACATAACTTTTAAAAAAAGTTAATGTTCATCAATACATTGAACATATTCTGAATAAAGCTTTTAAATTATCTAAATTTAAATCTGATTTCTAAAAACAAATGTTTGCCTTTTATTACATGTTAATCATGAAAATTGGGTTAACGCGTTAATATATCATACTTGCATAATCAGAATATGACCAAATTATGAATAATGTTGGAATATTCAGTTACTTAATTTGGTAACACTTTATTTTAGTGTCCTTGTTACACAAATTACATGTACTTGCTATAGTAATAAAAGTTTAAACAATAAATATCATATAGTGTCTCTTTAATGTGTCGTGACAGATCGCTGTAGCTCCTTCAAGCGGCTCGTGAACCGATCATCTCTTCATACTAGTTCATTTATAGCATCAAATAAACATGAATGAACATCAGAAGGAATGTTGTTTCAAGCGCGGAAAGATGTGAGTACACACAGTTTTTCAAGTTCAAGTTCACCAACGTTACTTTGTCGGACAAAATGGCGGATTCGGGGTTGTGATTGGTCAGATCACCTTTCCATCAAACTGCTGACGAAGGGTCAATTCCACTGTATGAAGAGCATCTTAAAATAAAGTGTAACTATTTTAAGGTGATGTAATTACATTGTACTTACTATTGAGTAATATTAATTAATTACATGTACTTACTATAAAGTTACGGTTAGGGTTAGATACTTGTAATTATGCATAATTTACTGTTATTGCTATATTAAGTACAAGTACCAAATATTCTTTTGCATGTACATATTCGGTGTAAGAGTCAACAGCACTGGACATGGCGAGGCGTGAGTGTGGGTTGTCGGGCATGCGCGCACAGAATTGAGGGCTTTGGAAACATAACACGTCAGGGATGCATCTTTCCCCTCCACCTCTCGCTGAACTCCCTGCTCACTGGTTGACCTGATGTTATCAGTCGCTTTCACACTTGGTGCCGCTTCTGGTTGTAATTACACCGTGTAATGGAGCATCCTGTCAGCGCGTCTCAAACGCCGCTGGGCCCTTATCTCTCTGGTTAAGCATCTGCCGGGGCTCACGAGAGAGATCTGCCAGGACAGTTGCCCAGAGAGAGAGAGGCAGCCAGACAACTGCTCTGCGTGTTGCCCATTTGGCAGGTGGCGTTTTGCCCGCTGCTGCAGGTGCAAGAACAATTTTTTTTTTAATTGTTCAAATGAGAACATTAGCATGGGTATTATGTTGCAAACAAGTACACCACAATGCTAGGGTGTTCTGTGTGGTTGCCAGGGCGTTGCTATGCTGAGTGATTGATACAATGTTGCTATGCAGTTGTTAAGGAGTTCTGGGTGTTTTCTAGGGCGTAGCAAGAATGTTCTCACTCCTAGGTGGTTGCTTACTGGCGCAAGTCAAAAGAGCCCTTTTTCAAGTCCTACGAGTCTCCAGATATGGCTCGGTTTTTGTGATCTGCAAAGCAAATATTGTACGACTAGAAAAGTAATAGCACACCTTAAGGCGTTTTTAGTGGTTGCCTTAACAGACAGGACTAAAAATGTTGATTCCAATATTTTATTGTTGATTGGTGGCTTTATGTTATGGTATGTTTTATAGCTGGAACCAAACATGCACTTGTAAGCTCAATATATCCCGGTTCAGACCTCTGAAATTCATTATAATATAATTTATCTTTTATCTATGAATGTTAAGTTCCCCGTTTAGTCAGCCAACTCAAATCAACACCTCATCATTTGTGTTCAAAAACAAAGGATGCAGATGGTGCCTGTATGTGGCGGACTGCTAGACTGTTGCTGATGTAATATTACACAGATGAAGGCAGATATGTGTCGATCTCATTCTCAAACACTATCAAAATGGACCATTTTTTTAAAACAAATTCAAAAGTTCATACAAGTGAAGTAGCACTTATGTTTGTGTTCATAACTGACCGCGTCAGTTTGCGTTTATATATAATTCTTTTTTTGGACACACCATTGTATATATACGATGTCAAGACAATCATCTTTTTGCTTGACTCTCATGTCAGCTGTCTTTTGGATTGAGGTCTCTTTAAAGAGCTGTTCAACAAGGCAGGATTTTACAATCACTCATGTAATCATGTCCTCTTCTGAACGGGCAGTTGTGAATCACAGCACTTCCCTGTTTAATTTGAGGTCAACATGAGATGATTTCAGGCACATGGACAATTCCAGTGAACTCTTTGATGGGCAGCACTGGGTTCACCCACAGTTCAGGGTAATTCTGGGTGCAGAGACAACTCCCATTCAAGCCTTTATTTTGATCGGCTACCAATTAGCTTTGACACTGAGGTGCAGTCATTGCCGCTTGACTGGCTCGGCTTGGGTCAGGGATATGCCTCTCTTTGAAAGGTAAAACATAAAATCTGATTCTGAAAAGATAACTTGTTAAAGCAGTCACTTCTGGATATTATTATTGATCATTTAACAGTTTTCTTAGTAACTGATCAATCAAAATGCATCCTTGGACTCCCATTCTTTCTTATTGGGGAGAGTGATAGGAGTATTGCCACAAATTAGATCTCTTTAACATCTCAGGTGTTTCTCTCAGACAACGGTGGGATTCAAAGGAGAGTAAACTGAGACCCTTTCTCCTTACAAAAAGATCCTAGTATGCTCACATTTGTGTTCTCTTGAGTTTCAGAGGAGATCTCTCAAAATAGTTGAGAGTTGGGCTTTTAACCTGAAGGTTGCCGGTTCGATTCCCACGTCGGCAGGAATTGAAAGTGGGGATTGTGAATAAACAACACTCTCTCCACCTTTGATACCATGACTAAGGTGCCCTTGAGCAAGTAAGTCGCATTGGATAAAAGCGTCTACAAAATGACTAAATGTAAACGCAAACGAGAGGCTTGCGAAGGACAGGAAACAGGAGGAGACGGCAGAGAGAAACACCCTGATGGGTCTCTTGGATGGAGCCTGTCGACCAACTGATGAAGGTGGAACTGGACCAGGTGGAGGCTGAATGAAACTGAATGAATGATGGATGAGGGCGACATCGCCGGCCCAGAAGTCCAAGGCAATGCTGCCAGCTTGAGCGCCGAGGCAAAGACAGGGATCTTGCAGAATGATGTGAGATTGGAGAGAGTGAGGACCAAGGCAGAGCCAGAGGGAAGAAGGAACATGATGTAGTCGAAGGGGTGGAGGGCCTGAGGCACAGGAGATTCATCTCACATAGCCGAGCTGATGGAGAGGAGGCCCGAGGCGGAACCAGAGAGCTGGAAGGAGTCAGCGGGAAGGGTGAAGCCGAGGAGCTGTGATGCGCTAGCAGAGTAGGTGAATCCATAAGACTGGATGGAGACAGCTGTGATGACAGACAAAACGGGCTGGGCGGGTGATAGGGTGGGACTGTATCGTCTAACAACGATCAGTTCCTTGGATTGAGTTCATGGGCAGGGATAAGTTTGCTCCGGGGACTCCTTTGGCCTCGGGACGGAGATGGCTTCCGGCTCTAGCTCTGGGATAGACGTGTTAGCAGGTTAACAGCGTAGTTGTAGGCAGGGCTCTGTTTCCGTGGAAGACTCAGGCGACGAAATTAGGTCTGTGGAGGAAGATCTCTCATTCCTTCTGGGAAACTCCGGGCTGGGATGATGAGTCAAACAGAGAGCAAACAGAGATGACTTCTGGTGATTGAGAATGTGCCGTGAGTCGTATTGCAATTTTACAGTTATAATGTAAAATAAATAAATAATAACAATAATAATAATACAATTATTATTGTCACTATTCTTTTTTAATTAAATAAAATATTAAATATTAAAATAGTAGTTTACATTGTAATATTTTAATCATATTTTGTTTTTATTTAGTAATTATTATCAAAACATTGCAATGAAATTTTTCCCCAGATCGTGCAGCGCTATTAAACCAATAACTGGGTTTGAAGTATATTAAATGTGACTCAGAAAAAAAAAAGAATTTACTGCAGGGAAATTTTTTCCAGCACATTTTAAACCATTCTGAATGTTTGCTGACACTACAGGTTTGGTTGAAACGGATCACCTAAGTGCCCATATTTGTGTCATTTCTGGAACTTCAGAGGACAGCTGGAATGGTATCATGGTTGATCTACCACAGAGTTGTTCCAGCGTTCACCATGAATGTTATAAACCTCCGAACTCTTTCCCTCTCTGATTGACCAGTCTATAAATAAAATCTCATAGTAGTTTGAGAGGGTCACATGCAGTGTGTGTGGTTAAAAAGGCATTCCTAGTGAATCTTGGCTGAACCCAGATCTGCTGTTCGCGGTTCCAGCCGCAGTAAAACAGAGCTTCTCTGCTGGTGACAGATGGAGAGGGATGGAGATCTCGGCAACAACTCAAGGTGAATCAGAGGGCAGGCCGATGAAAAACCCAGTGCCCAAAGCAAGGAGAGAGAGATACCTCGCTTCTACCGGCGGTACACCTCGGCTTCTCTTGGTGTCGTGTAAGGATGAGACCCTGCGCTCATGTCCTTTAACCCCCTCTCTTTCTTTCTCACTCCCACAAAGGAGACGAGACAGTCCTTTGATGGTGACAATGAAAGATGGCCGATGCTAAGGAAAACACTCTGCTATGATTGATCATTTGATGCATGGCCACAACAAAAGTGAAAATGGATGATAAATGCACCGGCAAGCACGCGGGGGTAGGAGGACTACACGTGAAAAGAAGAAGCTAATGGAAGTACGGAAGCAATGTGTTTGTAAAAGCATCTCAAACTGCTGCTGGACAGACGTCTGCCAAAGGATCATTAAACATGACAATATGAAAGTGCCATTAATATAAAAAATACCTGATGATGAACTGTTGGATTATTGAAAATTGAATGCACACTATTCACACAAGTTTATGTAACAAGTCAAGTCAATTCACCTTTACTTATATAGCGCTTTTTACAATGCAAATTGTGGAAAAGCAGCTTTACAGTAATAATTGGCAAATCATTTTTGGCTGCACTGCAGCTCCCAAAGAAAATGGTGTCATTGTCCAGCTTATTCTATATATTATTGATTCATTCTGTTGCAAAGATCAGTAGTTTTTAGTCTAGTTAATTTATGTACATCAGCACTGGAGAAAACAGTGACGTAATCGTCCGGCTCAGCTCAGTTCGCATACAACGGCGCCAATGCAGGCATATCAAAAACACTGCTGAATATCAAGCAAGTGTCCCCAACTTAAGCAAGCCAAAGGCAACAGACATTTTCTTCCTTAAAACACTCTTGAGCATAGAACTATTTCCTTACATCACAGATTAAAAGAGAAATGTGGATTTACTTTGATTATCTGTTCTGTCTTCCGTCCCATTTTAATATGCACTGACAACTATTATCCGTTTCTAGGTTGATTCTTCTTTCTCTGTTTAAATTTGGCAAGAAATGGAAATTCACTCCATCCATTTTTTAAATACATGTTATAGATCGTATTTTGATTACAATGAATTCTTGCAAATGTTTCTTTTTTTTTTCACCCCATCCTTTTTAATCAAAATGTCATAACTTCTCTCTGATGTATGCAGGACTTCTCCAATCATTTAGTCCACTGAACCCTGCCCCTGAAAGCTTGAGTTTATCTGCCTCCACTTTTGAGTTGAATGGCCTCATCTCAAAATCCAATTAACAAACAATGGATAGAACCAAATACCTGTCCTCATTTTTTCTTTTTCGATAATCAGTGTCTCTCAGATCTATCACAGAAGAGAAGATCTGTCGCTACTTCTGTTTCATCACGATTTTTGTATTCATAATAGACTGTGGGAGTGTTCGTGAAACAATGATTACTTTTGCAGTTCGGTTTGTGGATGCTAGTGGTGCAGAAATGACACACTTCACCTTTAAGTTTCTTGCTTACAATTTGCCTAAGCCATTGTTACCAGCGCATGGAGAAATACTGAACTGTAATGAGGGCAACAAACTTGGAAGTACTTCAAAGTCACACAATTCTGGGGAATGATCCAATCGTGAACTGGACCTCACAAGAAATTGAAATTTGGCAAAAATAAAATAGGTGAAAAGGAGGGTGCGGCATTTTTACTCCGCTTACTTCACCTGAGGTATGGTTTCTGTACAATTGTTAATGGGTATAAAGCACGTAATTTGAAACTATTTACAAAGGGATTATCATAATGAGTATATGAAAGTATTTATTAGATACTTATTTTAATTTATAAATAAATTTTATATAAATATTTTAATGTAATGTGTGTGTGTGTATATACATTTAAATACGATATATGCATTAGTCAGGGCAGGGTAGGTTACTTTTAAAATGTATTTCACTACAGATTACAAAATATATGCTTTAAAATGTATTTCGTTACATTACTCAAGTATAGTAACTTAATCTAAATACTTTAGAATACTTTGGAATACTGATAAGTGTGGAACAAACACAAAAAAGGTAATTGCAAGTTTTATCTCAATTCTGAATTTTTCCCTCAGAATTGCGTGATTTAAAGTTGAATTGCGAGTTATAAAGTCAGAATTATGAGATATAAACTCGCAATATTGAGAAAAGTCAAAATTATGAGATATAAACTGACAATATTGAGAAATCATAATTATTAGATATAAACTCACAATATTGAAAAAAGTCAGAATTATGACATTTAACTCACATACTAAATTCACAACTGCAAGAAAAAAAGTCAGTATTGCAAGTTTATATCTCCCAATTCTGACTTTATAACTTGCAATTGTGAGTTTAATTCTCACAATTCTGAGAAAAAGAAGTCAGAATTGTGAAATGCAAACTCAAAATTGTGAGGGGAAAAAACAATTTGTGAGAAAAAGTTGCAGTGACGAGTGAATTATAAAATGACTCAAACAACTATCACAAAACATGAAAACAGTCGTGGATCATCAGGTCATGACAGGACAGTTCAGTTGACAGTTGGACAATTTTTTTTTATAAATTCAGTCATTTTGTCTTGTTCAGGACAGTACTAAATAATAACGTTATGATCCCTCTTAAAAGTATTAAAATGTTGATGAAACTTAACTCTGCTTTTTCAGACTGTCAGAGTCAGAGAATCACCAATTGCTGTTTAAATGACATTAAAATTCAAAGTAATCACTTTGGTAATCTAAAATACTTTTCAGATGTAACTGTAATCTGATTACCAGCCATTTAAAATGTAACTGTAATGAAATACAGTTACTCAAATTTTGTATTTTAAATATGTAACTAAGATACTTGCATTTCGTTACTCCCCAACCCTCGCATTAGTGTGGAAATACTTGTTTTATTTATTTGTGCGACTATTAAAAAATAATAAAAATGTTTTTAATGCAATTTATATCAATTTAAAAAATGTAAATTTTATATAATTACATTAAAATATATTATATTTGTTTTAAAATTGCACATTTGTATGAATAATTGATATGAATTATTTCAATGTAATTTACACATAGTTAAAATATAAGTACATTTAATATATTTTACATCAATGTACTACATACAGTATATGAAAGTATGTTAATTGATATTATATGTTTATGTATTTGCATGACATATAATACCATCAAACTACATCATGTTTCTGTATTGGAAGACATATTCAAAATGAATAAACTTTTATAGAGTGTAAACACTGCATAGACACCATGTGAATGGGAATGTGGCTATAGAAAAGGAATGTATGCGAAATACAGGCCATTTGATTTGAGATCAAGCGAGATCAAATATGAAAACTGGAACTTTCTGGTCCACGACCCACTGTTAGAGGTGTCAGTTTAGCATAGAATATTATCTATGATAAATCACAAATTATCTATGGGCTGTGGTCTCAATGAGATGCAATACAATCACATACATTTGTGAGCTGTCTGAAACTGTGGCACAGGTAATGTATCTGCCACAGCACTACCCCGAGGTGGACTGTAGTTAACCCCTGACCACGGCTCCTTTCACTCCTTGTTCTGACAAATCAGGGCCTATAAAGTTGAGTATGAAAGCTGATTTATGGAGGAGAACCTCTTTGATTGCACCACCTAAATAGTCCCTGAGGCTCCTGAAGATCTGAGGACGGCGTCTCGCACCACGTTCAGAGCGTCGTTACGATGTCAGCGTGTATCAGACTGCTTTGACGCAGGCATAAAATGCTAACGAACTCACCGGGGCGGGGGCTTCAGTTCAAAGAAACGGGGACCCGTCGTGATAATGTGTCTCCGCTTTTCACAAGCAGGTGAGGTGTCACGCAACATAATGCATCCCTAACTGAGAGTGTGAAATGTGGCTTCGCGACTTGCTACTGTAGACCTAATGCCAGTCACAAACAAGATAAGAGAGGGTCGGGTGGGAGGGTCAGACTGGATGACTAGACTTGTTCCGTCACCTATCTTATTCCTTTGTGTCCTTCTGTCCCATCTCTCCCCCCAGCACTGGTTCAACATGGAGGGCCCCAGGACAATTCACATCTCCAGGTCTGACAGGAAGCAAGGGCCGTGGTGCACAATGCAAGTCCTGTAGACACTTTGACTCCAGCTTAATGACGGCACTTAACAGGTACCTCTTCAGACGGCCCTGCGCCAAGTGCCCTAAACGACACTCTTTTCATACAGAGGCATTCCTCCATTTATACCACTTTCCAGCCATTTCTCTTTGTAAATGTAACATTGCAGTGGCTGTAACACAGACCTGAGAAGAAACACTATTCCCTAACCCTAAATGGTACCTTCCCTTGAGAAAAAGAAGTACTTTAGATTGCTTTTAAACGGAAATAACAGAATATACTTATGTGCAAACTGAATGTAATGTTTTGGACACTTAATTCCATTTTAATTACAATTAAATAAATGTATTATAGTTAAAATTGATATTAAAAGCAATTCGTTGAACTTAAGAGTGTTTTTTTGACCCACTTAAGAAAGACTTGTCTTTGAAATATGTTTAAAATGTACTGCTGAATATACAGACAAGCATTTAGGGTAAACTGCAATATATTTTAATGTCATTTCTGTTGAAAATTGACTGTCATGTATTTAAATATGTTTTTAATGACATATTTGTAATGATGAAGTTGCAGTTTATTATAAATACACATTTCAATTTTAAATGTAATATCAGTTAAAAATTACAATCAAATACTTTAGATGTGCTTTAGTCAACACATCAAAATAAGTGTACTTTAAACTGTAGTAATAAATTAGTGGTTGCACTTTATTTTACAGTATGTGCACTTATGTGTACTTACAGTTTACTTACTTAAGAAAGTACTGAGTAATATAAGGTAACTACATAGGTTCAGGGTCAGTCCCCAGTCAGTACCAGTTGTTGCAATTACTTTAATAAGTACATAGTTTGTACATGGGGAACAGGGCTGTAAAATAAATGGCAGTTTATTAGATCATAATGATTCAAAATGTACTTTTAAGTACTCAAATTTAAATTTGACATTATTAAAATAATCACTTAAGTACTTAAAGGGTTAGTTCACCCGAAAATGAAAATTCTGCCATTAATTACAAGACAATTTACACTTTCAATGCCCAGAAAGCTACTAAAACATATTTAAAACCGTTCATGTGAGTAAAGTGGTTCAACCTTAATATTATAAAGCGACGAGAATACTTTTGTGCTCCAAAAAAACTAAATAATGACTTTTCAACAATATATAGTGGGCGATTTGAAAACTCTGCTTCGAAGCTTTACGAATAATTAGTTTCTAATCACCAAAGTCACGTGATTTCAGTAAACAAGGCTTTGTTAAATGATAACCGTTTTGAAATTTCAATAGTTCACATGACTTTGGCAGATTGAAATGCGAACCGAACAACAGATTCAAATCAAAAGATTCGTGAAGCTTCGAAGCAGAGTTTTGAAATCGGCCATCACTAGATATTGTTGAAAAGGTGTTATTTTATATTTTTTGGCACGCAAAAAGAGTTCTCATCGCTTTATAATATCAAGGTTGACCCACTGTACCCACAGGAACTGTTTTAAATATGTTTTAGTATCTTCCTGGGCATCTGAAAGTGTTAATTATCTTATTATGGCAATAGAGAGCCATCAGATTTCATCAAAAATATCTTCATTTGTGTTCTGAAGATGAACGAAGGTCTTACGGGTGTAGAATGATGTGACGGTGAGTAATTAATGACAGGATTTTCATGTTTGGCTGAACTAACGTTTTAAGTGTTTTAAGAAACATAAGTCACGGAAAACTCTCTTTAAGTACACTTAAGGCACCCTTTATTTAATTAAAATTATATTATCTGCAAGAACAGCTTTTTAAAAATATGCTTTAAGATTTGAAATATACTACAAATGCACATTCAATACAATGAAGTGCGCTCTTTTTTTCTTAAGGGTGCATATTACTACTCTTAGGTGCCAATATGCACCTTGTCGGGGTAGACAAAGTACACATTTTAAGGGTACTGCCCCAGTGATAAGATGTACAGTTTGTAGCAACACATTTTCATTAATGTTTAAAATTTTCAAAATTTTTAAATAGGAGTTTTAAAGCTTTTTTGTGTTAAAAAAAAAAAAGTTACCATTGGCCTGCTTGCAAAGTGCTATGTACATGATGAAGCAGTAGAAAGGTGAGACACTGGACTTGAGGAGTGCTAAATCACACTATGGCTTGAGAGGATGAAGCATTGCTCTTTAATAGGCAATAAATAAGAATTAGCATCAGTGGGGTTATGTTCAGGTCAGGAGGGGTCTGAGCAGAGCTGTGGAGTTCACTGATAGACTCTCTAGCCCTGACTGGATTCCCAGCTGTGAGTGCCAGCGGCCCTCATCTGTCCCTGTCTGTCTCAGCATGAGCTCATTTCAGTGTCCCCCACCACACCTACCACACTCATGCTACCTCCAACATCCACACCGTTCAGATCTTCCCCTGCGGTCTCATCACTTGCTTTCGCTGCATTGCAGACGGGATTTGTAAAGACAAAGAGAGCAATAATAAACATCAACAGGTGACATCTAATCGTTTTAAAAATGTCAGTTCTAGGATGTGATGTCATGACACTCATTGAGCGTCTTGTTTTGTGTCAGCTGTGCATGAGAATCAACACATAATAAAAGGTTAACTATTAGAAAGAAAGGACCGCTGGAATTCATTGTGCAGATTTGATGATGACATCATTGCTGTTGATGCATTGTAAATGTAGAACACTAACTTAAAAATGCATCAAATTCTCAAAAAGGTTTAAAATTTAAATTAAGATTTCATTTATTTTAAAGTATAAAGTTGGCATGAGCTAAAATGGAATGCTAATAAATGAGCTGAATTAAAGGATTAGTTCACTTCAGACCACCATGTCATCCTAGATGTTTATGTCTTTTTTTCTTCAGTCGAAAAGAAATTAAGGTTTTTTGAGATAACATTCCAGGATTTTTCCAGGATTTTTGGATGGGGATCAACGGGTTGAAGGTCCAAATTGCAGTTTCAGTGCAGCTTGAAAGCGTTCACCATGATCCCAGACGAGGAATAAGATTCTTATCTGGTGAAACGACTGGTCATTTTCTAAAAAAAAATATATATATATATATATATATATAATGTTACATAATCCTTATGTAATCGCGTTGGAAAGGTCACGCCACACGTGCTGTACATGGAGGTACCGACCTAGTGTTTACAAAGCGAATGTGCAAAGACTAAGTCAAACGTCCTTTACAAAAAAATTCAAAAAATGATTTTGGACAATTTTGAAGTTGGAGGAGAAAATGAGACAGAGTATTTCAACCTACCGCGGTACTTCCGTCTACGTCACCTTACGTCACCTGACCTTTCCAACTTGATTACGTAATGCACGGCACGTCACAGAGCTAATGCAAGATGAGCATTTGAGGCTAAAAATCATACTTTTTTTTTTTTTGGAAAATGACGTTTCGCTAGATAAGACCCTTATTCCTCATCTGGGAGTGTGTAGAGCCCTTTGAAGCTGCACTGAAACTGCAATTTGGACCTTCAACCCGTTGAAATCCACTATATGGAGAAAAATCCTGGAATGTTTTCCTCAAAAACCTTAATTCTCTTTTCGACTGAAGAAAGAAAGACACGAACAACTTGGATGATGTGGGGGTGAGTAAATTATCAGGAAATATATGTCTGACCCCACACTTCTGAACGGTAATATATAATGAATGAACTTTAAGCGACAATCTCTGTGATTATAATTAGTGGAGGAAATATGATTCAGCGGAGATTAAACACACTGTCAAAATAGCAAAAAGTGACATAAATATCAACAGCATACAAACTATTTTGCCTTAATATTTAAATCTTTGTTTTTTTTTTATTAATTTAGATGTCTTTATATTTATGTCTCAATGATGTCAGCATGATGACTTTTTCTCCCTTCAAATATGTTCCTAAAGAAAGCACCAAAAACTATTTGATTTTCTCAAAGCATTAACCTTCTGAATACACATTTCATAAATATCAAATATCCAATATCTACTGATTCTTAATCTGTCCCCGGCATAATCAGGACTGCTGGAGAAGTCATGACACTTTTAGAACACGCGTGGAGGTTCGGTAAGTCCGGTTCAAGCTGCTGACACATGTTCTCCAGGCAGTGATAGTGTAAAGAAACACTCAGCCCTGAACTTTGCTGAATCAAAGACAGGACTGAAATGGAGGTACAAAGGCGGCTCTTGACGGATGGCTCGAATGAGGGATGAGGTGGCTGAGGAGCCAAGTAAAGCTATCCACCATTAGAGTTTTCCCCAACTGATAAGTTACACTTCCAAAGCAGCTCCAAAAACAGTTCACTCGCCCCCACCGCTCTACACTTCAAACCCTCAGCGTTCAAGTAATAACTCATCGTTTTTGATCATTAAGGCAGAATCTGGTGTTAGAAAGCCTCCCCAGTAGAGCCAAACTGTTTTCTTTTTGAAATGACGCGTGTTGAGAATAAATGGCACCGCTTGCTCGGTCTGTCGTGGGATGGGAATGAACCCAAAGAGTATCAGAGGAGAAGATAATGGCAGGTTGGATGAGGGTGAAATGTTGCAAAGCGTTCCTCTCGTGAAGGAGGTAATGGGAGATACAGAGGTAACTCTTTCAGCATATGTGTGTGTGCATGTGTGCGCACAAATGTCACAGACACACCACTCTATATCGCCTCTGCCCTCCCAATGAACTGGGCCAGTCTTCCTCATTTGCTTTCAGAGTTCATAGCAGCTGTTCATAGACCATCCTTCTGATGAACAGCAAATTAATCATTATGCTACAAGCTTTTTGTGGGACGCTTCACCGCTATCTGTTTCCACATTCCGAAATGACTTAACATACCTCTACCTGTGATGTTGTGCTCTTTTACAGGATTTATGGGATTGTATTACGAACCACTCCGAGCAACCTTCAGAAAACAATTTGCTCATGAAGTATTGTGTATCTAATGGGATTAAAAAACCAAAACGTTCACTTTCTTCTAATGGAATCTGTTTATTCAAATTACATTACGAACGCTTGATTTTGATTGGTCAGCATTCATTTTTTGTATACAGGCAACTGGTTTCCTAGTTATGCAAGTTTTCAAATCACTTTGCACTCTCATTTTATATTATCCCTGATCAGGTGAAAGAAACTGTACACTATACACAAAACTTGCATTTTTAATCCAGTGCATTGAATTAAAATTTTGCATTTTTTTTATGTAAAAGCTTTTGTTCATTGCTAACATTTCAGTACATCCTTCATGATTAAGTCTTCTTCTGAAGCGCGCTTCTTGCAAAATTGTACTGAATGTGCGTTGCAGTGTACTTCAAATCTTAAAAGTACACTTTTTTTAAAAACTGATTTTGGAGATAATATAATGTTTAACTATGTTTCATTACACACTTAAAAAGTGATGTGTTGACTAAGCACTTGATTATAATTTTAAAATTGTAACTTAAATTCTAACTTAAACATGTGTAATTAAAATATATTTAAATACATGACATACAAACTTCAATAGAAATTACGGTAACATTTTCATTTACAGTGTCCTTGTTACACATGTTACATGTAGTTACTATAATAATAACAACAGCAAATTATACATAATTATATGCAACTAACCCAAAACCAAACCCTAATCTTAACCCTAATCTTATAGTAAGTGCGTTGTTAAATAATATTACTCAGTACTTAAATCTGTAATACTGATATCTTAAAATAGAGGGTTACACTTTATTTTAAAGTGTCTTTGTTACAGTGTAATTATGCTTTTAATTACTGAGTAATATTAAGTAACTAAATGTGCTTACTATAGGTTTAGGTTTGGGGTTTGGTTTGGTTTAGGGTTAGTTGCATGTAATTATGCATCATTTATAGTTATTACAATAGTAACTACATGTAACATATGTAACAATGACACCATAAAAATGTGTTACCAAATAAAGTGTACATTTTTAATATAATAACTTCATAACACACTTAAATAGACTTTTAAAAAAAGATTAAAATTTAAAGTACTTAATTAAAATTTTAACTGTCTTGTGTTATTTGATATTACATTTAAAGTTTTTTCATGTACTAAATTGTAATTTAAACATTACAATGTGTACTCAAAAATATATTTACACGCAAGTTTCAATATACATTTATGTATATTTTAGTTTACCATGAATGCTTGTGAGTATACTTGACTTTAAACATATTTCAAAGACAACAGAATTATGAAATTACATATAAAGATGTACTTAAGTCCTACTTAAGTGGGTCAAAAACTCTCTTACAGTAAGTTTAACTAACTGCATTTAATATAAATTTAAACTATTAGACATTTTCAATTAATTTTAAATAACATGCAATTAAGTTTCCAAAATTTCATTTCACACTTAAGTATATTATTTTCAGTTATATTATTTCTGTAAAAGTACAATGTACTTCTTTTTCACAAGGAATCCCTATGAGGACAGAGAAAAACAGCTGCTTGTGTGTTAGCAGGTAGGGAGTGAAGGGTAAAAAGTCAGCAAGGGTTCATGTACAGGCCAAATGAATACGGATGGGGGAGGGAAGGACATGACAAAATGAAGAGGTAGAAACCATGAGCATCAGGTGTTTCACTTTTCAGCCAATGAGAGTTTAAAAGAAACAAGTCACCTTTATTTAAATAGCCATTTATACAATACAGATAGTTTCAAAGCAGCTTTAACGTGATAACAGGAAAATTATTCAGTGATTCAAGCATGCAGTTCATTTCAGAGATTAAATAGAAAACGGACGTTTACTGAGAGCGAGAGAGAAAAGTTGATGGAATTTTGACAGCATGGAATAGTGCATAAGTATGCAATTTTATTTGGAGGCACCTAATGTCTCACAATGTGCAGATTTTCCAAGACATTCATGCGATCAAGTTCTTTTCTGTCTTTTAATTGTCTTAAATGTCATCTTTTTTTGTCCTGTTAGGAGAAACCTCTGAGACAAACGTTGAAAGGTCAGTGAAATCTCATATGAGGTACGCAAGTACAACCAATGAGCAATAGACGTTTTCCCATGGGTTCCCATAATTCACATCCACTGCTTGCACTATTGTGAATTACATTAAAGGATAGTTCAGCCAAAAATGAAAATTCTGTCATTATTTGCTCACCCTTATGTGTTCCAAACCTGTATGAATTTCTTTCTTCTGTTGAACTAAAAAGAATGCCAGGAACCAGACTGTAGCCATTGACTTCCACAGTAGGGAATAAAAAACTATGGAAGTCAATGGCTACCATCAGCTGTCTGGTTACTGTTTCTTAATTGTAAGTTATGGTAAAATATGAATATAAAAGCATCATATTCATCTAATGTCCCTGCATCTATGCATTTCCAAAAATCTGAGATTCTTTATTTATAGTTTTAAGAAATGTTTCATAATGGCACTCTGAGAATTAAACAAAGTCATTAGGAGACACATGAACTGACATGGTTTGGCTCACCCCAGCACAATAAACTCAGTCTGACAGAGGGTTAGTGAGATCCACAGTGAGATGACACTCAACACAGAGACACACAGACTATAGAGTGTGTTTTATCAGCAGTGTTGAAGACGCTCTCCGTCTGCTCCAGTCTCCGGAGGCCTGAAGGAGTCGGGCTGACTGCATGTAAGTGAAGACGTGTAAATGAACCTGCAATGCTTTTGTCATTCTGAGTAGAAGAAACTGAAGTAATATTCAAATCTGACATGTAAAGTGAGCTTTATCGTATTGAATGTGCACTTGTAATGTACTTCAAATCTTTTATTTTTGAATAAAAAAACTGCATGATAATATAATATTAATGAGATAAAAGGCCACTTACATGTACACTTTCATGACTGTTTCTTAACTTAAAATATATATTTAATTAAAAATAATTATTTAAAGAATCCTTTGTCATGATTTAAATAAGTACTTTGATTTTTTATTTTATTATTTTTTTTATCAGATTTAAAGTTAAACTGTAAATGTACTATATTACGACATCATAATTACAAAAATGCAATTAATTTTAATGCAATTAAGTTTCAAGTAAAGTTTGGAAGGACATTAAAGAATATTTTAGTTTACTATAAATGCTTGTCACTATAATCTTTAACCACATTTCAAAGAAAATTGAACAAATTATGAAATTACATAAAAAATATACTTTACTCGGTCAAAACACTCTTAGTTCAATTAACTGTATGTTATGTAAAAGTTAAACTACAGTGTATTTTTATTTAATTGTAAATAACATGCATTTAAGTTTCTGAAAATATTACTTAAGTATTCTTTTATCATAATTATACTATTTTTAAAAGTAATTGTTTCAAAGTATTTCTTGTTTTGAGTCCGCTGATTAGTTTTACATCATAACTTATTATAAATCCTGCTTGTGTTATTTGAAATAAGCATGAATGTAATGAAATGAGCCACGGAAGCTGTTATTGGGTGACACAATTCTCTAAGCTTCTGACCCTGTGACGTCTTCAGTGTTGGGGAAAGTTACTTTTAAAAGTAATCCATTACAATATTGCGCTACTCTATAAAAAAGTAACTAATTGCATTGCTTAATTACTTTATAATGTTACATGTTATGTTACTTTTTTCACCTGGGCTAAGCTTATTTGTTTGTTTTTTTTAATAAATAAAAAAGTAATATAATTATTTGGTTAATGTGAATGCCCTTTCACACCAGAAGTGAAATGAATAAGCCTCAGGATAAAGGAAATGCAAATTCACGCCTGTACGGTTAATAAAGTGAGATTAAATACATAAAGTATATGCATTATCACATTCTGCTATTGCAGGTTTTTTGTAATATTCCGAGTTTGCTTTTCAACTCTTGGGTTAATTTTGAGGAATACTGAAAACAATAACCATCATGTTTACACAGCGCACACAACCCCTCTGCACTTATTCCCGATTTCTTTAAGCATGGAGACAGGAGAGCTGTCAGTCAATAAATGGGAAAACAAAATAATTTGTGTTACTTTTTAATTAATTTAATTTACTCAGATATTTTGCTGCAAATTTAAAAGTAATGTATTACTTCACTCGTTACTTGAAAAAAGTAATCTGATTACATAAGTCACGTTACTTGTAATGCATCACCGCTAACACTGCCTATGACAAATAAGATATTTTCATGTATTCATTCACAACTATATGACAAGGGAGAGGTTTCCACATCTTATCTGGATGAAGTTCGGCCCTGTTATGGCTCGGATGACCTCGGAGCAACCCTACCTGTTCTACTTCTGAAGTGTGCAGAGTAATAAAACACTAGAAGATAAAACGGTATGACACATTTATTGTTGTTTTTAATTCCGTTTTGTTTGTTTGGCCGTCCATTTCAGTACATTCTTCACAGAATGTACTGAAATGAATTTGTTTATTATAGAGAAGCAAGCAAATAGGCATTTAGATGACATGGAATGTAACCCGCGTAATTACTTTCACAATAATTTTACTGCTGTTCTCCACAGAAATCTGTGTAACTCAGGACAGAGCGTGGGTGAAAATACTGCGACTGCAGAACAACTTGAGTCCTGACAAAGTTCATGGCTAGACTGAACTTTTGAACTTTCGGTGGTATGTGGCTTTGTGCTGGAGTCCAAATCAAACGTGTAGCATAAAGATGCGGTAGTAGATTTGCTCAGGTCGCACATGGATCTTGTAGGTTATCTGCCTTTGATTTGCCACTGAAAGCCAAGTGCACCGGGCTAAACATCAACAAAACTCAAACATCTCTAAAGATTTATTGCTGTTATTCATCAGAGCTGAGCTCAATGTGGTATAAACACATAAACCTTTACTAAGAACCACAAAACCCAATTATCAAGCCATTAAATAGATTATTACAGTGCATTATGTGTTGTGACATTTTTTCTTGCTAATTAAGCACATTTTGCATTCATGATAATTAATAATCAACTTTTTCTAATCAAATTCTTAAGCTCGGAATCTTTTTTATAATTTATTTGATTATTTGTTTTTTATGGAAGCCTGTTGATGCTACACAATAATAAATACGTAATTGCAAGTACTTTCTATCTCACAAGTTAGACTTTTTTTTCTGAATTGCAAGGGGAAAAAGCCATTATTGTGAGATAAACTTGCAATTGCGAATTCTAAAGTCAGAATTACACAATTCCAAGTTTATATCTCCTAATTCCGACTTTGTTTCGTACAATTCTGAGTTTATATCTTACAATTCTGGCTTTTTTTCTCATGAGATGTAAACTCAGAATTGTGAGGAAAAAAGACTGAAATGTACAAAAGATAAACGCGCGAATAGGAAGGTAATTGCGACTTTTTATCTCACAATTCTTTTTTGGGGGGGGGGTTTATCTTGCAGTTCGTGCTTTATTTCTAGCAGTTATGAGTTTATAACTCACAATTCTGAATTTATTTCTCAGAATTGTGAGATATAAACTCGCAAATGCAAGAACAAAAAAAAAGAGAATTGTGAGATAAAAAGTCTATTACTTTTTTTTGTGGCGGAAACAAGCCTCTATAGTTTTCTTCTACGTGTTTGTTTGCCACAAATACTTAAACAATTTAAATTTTAAACTTTAAAAAAAAAAAAAAAGACATTTGGGAAAAGGAGTCTTTTCATGCTTTTACGGGTCTTTTCAGTAACTGAGATTGAGTGCTGCAAAGAGAAACTAAGGCACTAACATGTGTTTGTTCAGGTTTATGTGTAGGACACCGAGACGCCACAAACCTCAGAATGAGCAGCTTGAGGCCACTGTGAGGCATGAACTCTGAGGAGTGTTTGAACTTGCCTTAAAAGTGCGTCAGATATTACCGTCAGAAGGCCATAATAGCAGATGTCTCCGAAAGTCAATCATTAGTTCCCACCTCAGCGGATCGCACAGTAATTGGTTGTCTTACGTCTTGTCTGGATGTCTTGAGGTGTTTTAAGGTTGTTTCAAAAACAAATGTTCTTGGGAGGCAAGTGGATTCAATGTTGGCATAATCTTTTAGTTGATAAAGGAAATTACATTTGACTATTCTCATTTTAAAGCCTTATTTCAAGGATTATTCAAGTCCACAAATGATTTAATGATGATTAATTATTTTACTTCACTTATAATGTTTGCGTAATTGTTTATCTTTTCAGCGTTATGAATGACTGAAGCATCATTAATTAAACAAATTTATTAAATTTGGTCTGAATCATTTTAGTGAATCAGTTAAAAAAAAATTAAAAGATTCATTTAGTCCCAGCATACGTACAATGCACTTGTATTGCAAAATACATTTTGTGGGATTCGGGTAAGGTGATTTCACCAAGTACAACATGTTCCTGGATCAACATCTTTGTTGATCCTGGAACAACATTTCAATCTACCAATCAGATTTGAGGGAGAAGTTTGGAATTTATGTCAAGTTTAGGCTTATAACCAAGGTTAGGTTCTTATATATCAGTGTTATTCAGCTATTATTATTTCCCTCTGATTTTAGGGATGACTTATGGTTAGGGTTGGGTTTAAGGGTTGTGATTGGGTTACGACAACTTTTCAGATTGGAAAGTTGTTCCAGGATTAATAAAATATGTTGAGGTTGGGGACATGGTATGGATAGGTTTAAGGGTAGGTTAAGGGGTAAGGGAAGGGTCAACAGTGTAATTAAAGATGAAATTACATATGGATTACAGCTGCAGTCATGTAAAAACATGTAAGTACACAATAAGTGTGTTGTATCATTGATTCATTTAAAATGTTTGTACATAGTAGTTAAAGACATTCAATATAAAGTCGGACCATATCTTGGGAAGTTACCATTTCAAACTATAGCTTTCCCAACTGGATATAAAGCCAAAACAACCTCACTAATGATTATAGTCATGCAACTTAACCTGAAAGCCACAGGTAAAAGCAATAAATCATCTTCACATTCAATAGGCTCCTGATATTTATCTGCCTAGAGTGAAACGAGGTCTTCTTTCCAGGAGATGTAGGGAATTTGTTTTCACTTGTTGGATGCTAACATTGATGTTATTCTAAGGATTAAATGATGCATGCTTACTATTTACATTGCTGGTCGAGTCAGAAACCTGAGCCGTGTCGCTCGACCACAGTAAAGCTGCCTCTTGAACTATGTCTTGTGTGGGCATATATGCGCTCAAACAGAGAAATCATTTGTCATTAGCTTTTACCTTTGAGGTTCTCACTCTGATACCTTGTTTGAGAAAAGCTCATGCATGATAGAAAGATCTCATCAAAGAGAGAGTTGTTCTTCTTTGTTTACTGTGGTGTGAAACACTTATGTTTTGCATATATTTCTGTCGTGACAACCCATGGTATGGTAATGGATATGATAATGTTTGCTCTTGGCGGAATAGATCTGCTACGCTGCTGCCAATACATACACAACATGCTGCTGCTGCACAATATAGCATACATGAATCACCTGGAGCACATCTTTGCAGGTGGAGCTGGGGAGGGTGTGGGGTTTCTGAACGCAGTCTGCAACTGACAGAGAAAATGCTGACCAGTATTTGAAGGTTGAGTAGCGAGCTCATTGGCTACTGATATAGCAAGAACCAATCAGCTGTGCCCTGTAGAGAATGATGTGACTTCATTAAATTTACTCCTTGTCTCTGCGCTTCCCTGGCGTAACAGTACAAGTATACTACTAGAACATATTAGTATACTTAAAAATATACTTGGGCTGCGTCCTAAATCGCCCCTATACTCTCATTCACTATTGCCTGCAGTACTCCACTAATATAGTCCACTTGATTGAATGAAGATGAGTGAGTGAATTCGGATATTGAGTGCACCGGAAGGGGTGGCACTTTTGCATAGTTTGTGCTTGCTATTTAATAATTCATTGAAACTAGCAGTAGTAGTGAAAAGATTTATCTTGAACTCTGTCATGGAAACTGTCTATAAACCTTAATTTAAAAATGTAGTAATCAGTTAAAAAGGAATTTAAACCTGTATATGACATTACACAGTACCCACATTGGACCAGCTGTTTGGAAGATGGATGGATGATTCAGTTGCGGGCGCCATCTTCAGATCAGAATCGGGAATTCATTCAGCATGTGATTCTTACAGTGCATTATGGGTATTCTCTAACCATTGAGTATACATCGGTTGTACTTTGTTATTGCAGTGCATTGTGAAATTGAATGAGCCCACCCAATAACATCCACTATGGTTTCGGACACCATTACAAATGACTGTTCCCTCAAATAATGTCCTTTTTAAAGGTATAGGAGGCGATTTCCGACACAGCCTTCAACTTTACTTAAGTATACTAAATAAAATTAACTTTTTTGTGTGTAAGTGTTAGCTTATAGCTGAACTTGTTTTATTACTGATGAACTTCGCAACACTGACTCAGTTCTTGAACTAAACTGAAACAACATTGAACTATACTGAGTTTAATAATGACATGATGATTATCTTTTATAGAGCTGCTTTACAGCTGAAAATGAATGAATGGAATTTACAATATTAGCACATTAATTTTCCTGTTTATTAATGTCTAGCTGCTTTGAATCAATCTGTAATGTATAAATAAACATGACTTGATGAGTAAAGTTTATTTATAATATTTATAGAAGTTTGTACAAATCACTGCCCCAAAGTATGAACAAAAGCTGTTCACAAATTATCTAAAAAGAAGTGTGTCTGAATGATGTGTACATTATACATGAAGATCACATACTTATTTCACTCTTTCTTGTACAATTTACTCTCGCATGCTATTTTAAACTCTTTTTCATAGTAAATGGCGCTAAAACAGACCTGCAAAACTTCCATCTCACGAGAAATGGATAAATTAATGTCTCTGTGAGGTCATGCCTCTTTTTGTAAATGACTGAACTTTTCCTGACCCTGAAGACCCGTGAAAAGCCCCCACTTGATTATAAATAATAGCAATGGGCTGCTAATAGTTAATCCGATTGAGAGCTGGAAAAGTCTGATATGATTCAGCAGGAGGGCAAGAGGGCAGCAGACGTGTAAATGCTTTTAGAAACGTTCTCATTGACCCTCATGGTAATGAAAAAGTCATTTTCACTTCAGTGTTGGAGAGCTATATCAGTCAGACATCTTTAACACTTCCCCTGTCGAGTAAGTTTAGCTGAAATTATGTTTTTGAATGAACCACTAACCCTACGTTTATATAACAGACATGAACGATGCTTAATAAATGCAGCTTGTTGTCCTAATAAGTCAAGTCACATTTATTCATACAGCACTTTATACAGTACAGATTGTATCAAAAGAGCTTCACAGTAATAAACAGGAAACTAACGGTGTTGAATTCAGCTTACTTTAGTATATGCAGCTCTGTAGAAAGCATTAAGCTCAATTAAATGTTCAGAAACAATGACAATGTTAGGGTTAAGTGTAAGTGCAGTCAAATTGACAATATTTCTGAATGTTGGTTGCAATGCATTGCAATAGCTCTGGCTCCGGCACTGACTTTTGCAGTGGCATCACTTACATTTTGTGCAGAAAATGTAAAAAAAAAAACGAGGCTTCTCAGTTGAAAATGCTTCTTTTGTCCCCTTCCCTTATGCTAAATAACAAGCAGTTCAGTGTCTGAGGGAAAACACCCTGCAATTACGCTGATTTACACTGTGTTCAGTTCAGGGGAGTGAATAAAAACAGGCCTCTTTCATTTGCTTGCTATAAATTCTGTATATACTCACAAATTTAGAGAAAAAATGGCTCTGGGAATAAAAAGTTTTGTTGTCGCCCCTAGATGTCAAACAATGGGCCGGACAGACGTTCTTTACAAGGTGATAGGAGGAAAAGTTCAGCTGCATCTCTCCCAAGGCCTGGACCTGCAGCGATAGGGTGGCTGAACATAAAGGTGTCAGCCCTGCAGCGGGACGCGTGTAAATCAGCAGCAGAGAAAAGCCGAGAAATGGCTGAGAGAGGCATCTGCCAGCATCTCACCGCCTTCTCTGTCTCCCTTGCCGTGTCACACAAGGACAAGTCCCTTCCACATGACCCCTGTGCGCTGGGAGACGCGCCCCCACCGGGGGTAATGCGTTTGTGCAAATTTGCCTTTGGGGGTCGTTAGAACAACCGTACGGCAGCGTAATGAGTTTTTGAAACTGGCTGGTACCACGATGATGATGACTGTACAGTAACATTTGTCATTTGCAAGAATACTTTACAAACATTATGACAGCAGTGACAGAAAAACATGGTCCCAATGTAAATAAATCTTAAGAGTGGGCATCTCAAACATTAATTTTGCTGCGACAGATGAGCAACTTTCCTCCCACAGTAACGCTTGCATGACTTGATTTCTGTTTAACATATGGATTGAAATGTAAGAATTTCAAGTCATTTTTTCTAAACTTATATTCAAAATGTTAAGGCAAGATCAGTTTTAAGAGTTAACCTTTTAAAGCCTGTCATGAAATAGTCAAAAAATATATTTTTTTTTAAATGGAACAGTTTATTGAACCTTCAGACAAAATATTTTATTTTATCGAGGAAAAAAAAACCTCTTTTGTTGAGTATCATAGCTCATAAATCAGGCTTTTATGGCTCATATAGCAGTACTCGAGGAAAAAAAATTTATCCAGAGGCCCAAACCGAGAAAAATTTGCAATTTGGTGCAGCTGCTGATTTTTTGTATTACCAAAAGATTAAAATGAAATTCATAAAAAATGCAGTCACTAAAAAGTCTTAAGAAAATATTTTAATTTTTATTGTGGAGCACATATTAAAGCAACGCAATACAATGATGATTGAGAGATGTATAAATAAACAGTCCTCAAAAGCCTGATGTATCATTTGATAATCACATTTTAACAATTTAAAAAAAAAAAAAAGAATTCCAGGATGTGTTCATATTAAAATAGGTTATTTACTTTATAAAAATTTCACAGCAAAATGACACGAGCTGTAAGTGGAGGTTTCTGCAAAAAAAACTAATGGTATAAAACCATTTACTGTGATGAAGCGCTCTTCATGCAAACTGTTTTACTGTGTACGACTTAACCATCATCCTTATCTGAACCCACATTTGGTTTGTTTCTTTAACGACAGGGCTCCAGGTACTTTGCATTTCATAATGCTTTTCTGGTTTGCAAATTTAAAGCCATTTCAGATAACATACGAATTCCTTTCTTTTTTTAACATGAGAAAGGATCAGGGAATTGTCCAGAACAGTCGAGCTTGAAATTTGCATATGCATGTGCTTCCATGTGGATCACTACTTAAAACATACCAGCCATGAAAAACTTGTGAAATTTAAACAAACTCGTTTTATTAAATAAAACCCATATGATAAAGAGCAAGTTAAATAAGTTGCATACAGTACAAAAGCTATATAACACAACTACATTATAAATATACGTCACAGACACTTTGTAGAATTACAGTGATCCATGAAAAAGTAGTGCCCTCGTTTTTGCTTTCTTGTATAGACTTATATACACATCTTTTATATAAACAAAATATAAAATATCCAATACATCACAGCTCATCTAAAAAAAAAAATAAAAAAAAAACATATGTACAAAGCTCATTAGTTCAGGACTCATTTCAAGACTAATTTGTGACGTAACTACTGAACTTTGTGGGGAGATTGTCCACTGGGTACACTGTTGGGCCCGTTTTCATTGTTGGCGGTCCGTTTGAAAGAATCCAGTTGCATTGCTGTGTTAGCTCAACTAAAAAGATTTTGAGTAACACTTTGGCGAATTCTTTACCCACACACATCCTGGAACCGCCTCCGAAGGGGATGTAGTTAAACCTGGAGCCGTCCTCCAGGCCTTTTCTCATGAATCTCTCTGGCTGGAACTCATCTTTGTTAGGAAACACCTCGGCAACGTCATGCGTGTCACAAATGCTGTAAATGACATTCCATCCTTTAGGTATCTGGAAACCCTGAGGGGAAAAATGAAAGAATTCAGTGTTAAATGGAAGAGTAATGATTTTATTTTTGGTTTTTTAGTTATATTTATGGGCTTTTCTGTGCATTTATTTGGAGAGGACGGTAGAGAGCAGACAGGAAATCATTGGGCAGAGAGAGGGAGAAGGATCGGCAAAGGACCGAGACGGGGAATCGAACTCGGGTCGCCACAAAAGCATTTGCACAATATGTCTGCACACTAACCACTAGGCTATCGGCACCACCATGGAAAAGCACAAACTATAATGTTAATTATCAAAAATGAAGTTTAACTTACATTCAATTCAAAGGTTTTGAGCGCCACTCTGAAGCCTCCAGGAACAGGAGGGTTGATTCTGAGAGTTTCTTTAATCGCACATCCAGTGTACTTCAGTTGTTCCAACAGCTCCATACTTAAGGTCTTTCCAGGTGTGTACATGCCCAATTCAACCTGTGAACAATAATTAAAAAAAAAAAGAAAAGTCCATTAGCCCGTACATTGGTTAAGCAACGAAATCAGATTAAGAAGAACTTGAAGATGTTAAACTTTCTGAATCATACCTTCTCCTGAATCTCCTCTCTAACTTTCTGCACCACCTCAGAATTCAGACCCAAGAACATCACCAGTGAGGTTGCAGTGCTGGCGGTGGTCTCATGACCTCCAAACAGAAGCTCAGTAGCTGCTTCTTTCATTGCCTGAGGAGGAAAAAAAAAAACACTTCATTAATGATGTTTGCAGACTGGATACCACTTCACTTTTGGGCATAAAACAAGATCCAATAAGTCTAATGAAAAATAATTACCTGCAGACTGAAGGGTTCTTCACTTCTCCTGCTGTTCTCAATCAACAGCTGAAGAGCATCTTTGTGTCTTTGCTCATTTTCATTGTCGTCATCTTGAATTTTCTTCCTGATGTTCTCCTCAATTTTGGAATGAATGAAATTGCGTGCTCTCAGACCCTGCCAATCAAAATACAAATCGTTATTACGCGAAATACCGAAAAGCATCTTCAGATTGTCATTCTGTAATCACTTACCCTGTACAAGCCACTGAAGGGAACATCAATAGGCAAGGAGAACAAGTTTTTGATCATTTCCTCAAAAGCTTCCACCAGTTCCTGCTCGTCCGTCTTGATTTGCTCCGGCTCGAAACCGAGCAGGATTCTCATGGCTATACGGAACATGAGTCGTTTCATCTCCGGGTAAACCAGCACACATGCATCTCTTTGCAGCCAGTCTTGAATGGCACTCTTCACCTCCTGCTGGATCACTGGGATGTAGTGCTCCAGAGCATCTCTTGAGAACGCTCTCATAATAGCCTGAACGGAACATTAAAAATCAATGCATCATTTTTTTTTTTTTCGTTGAGGTACTTCAAAAATACTTGAGGCTCTCCTCATCATCAAGTTCCTCAAACATACTCTGATATTCTTGCACGAGTTTCATCTTATCAGTTCCTCATAGAACAGTGTAGGAGAAAGTAATATGCAAACACAACACAAAAGTAAGCATCCTTACCTTTTTCTTGTTTTTGTGTTGAGAGCCATGAACATTGGAGAGGGTATCAGAGCCCAGTATAGTTCTCACTGATGCTGGCCACTGAACTGAGACCAGCTTGTGTTCGCCCAGCAGAATCTGCCTCACGTTATCAGCTCCCATCACCCTGACAGTCGGGTTCCCAAAGAGGTGCGTTTTGTAGATGCATCCGTATTTCTGGCGTTTCATCCGGAGGAACTTCCTTCTCTGTGTAAAAGGACAACGTGTTATTGGCACAAAGATTCCAAACGCACGTTCTGTTCCACACAACAAAATATTAGTGAGCATTGGTAAGTACAATCAGCCGAACTTGTGCAAATGGCAATAAAAGTGCGCGCGTACCTGGAGGATCAGCTGGAGCGTTTCTCCAATGAAGGGTAAGCCCATTGTACCTGGCGGCAGAGGACTACCGCAGCTCGGATCGACCCGTCGAATCAATAACATCTCCCACAATTTAACCGCGGCGAGAAAGAGCAAAACTGGAAGCACGATGGTGCAGAGAAAGGTGACCATGAGAGTGTACAGCCCCATGCTGAAGCGCGCAACGATCGCCAAAGAGCTTCTGGAGAGAAGATGCGTCTTTACGCGCAGACTGAGGGCGTTCTTCTCTTGCGCGCCCTTATATATCCATTGCGCGCAGGTCTCCTCCTGTTACCTTCCTCAGATAAATTAGTTCACACAAAGTTCATCTTTAATTGTGGTGTCATCTCGCCCCGCCCACAGGGCAGAAGCTGCTCCAAACTCTGAACCATTTGTTATAGGCGCATTTTAATACCACCTCCTGTAGAAGGCAGACAATCCTGAGATTTCACTTTGAAAAGGTGTTAATTCCCTCAACACAAAAGGAAGCATCCGAGGCTCTTTTGTTGCCAATATTCCCGTCGTTTACACTCATTACTCTGGGCTTGTGAGCCATCAGAAATGCCGAAGAGGATTTAATTGAGGAGCTTAAAGTACTTTTACATTTTAAATCCCTTAAATGTCCCTCTTTTTGTGCTTTGACTTGGGGGTCCTTTACGCAGGTTGGATGCATGTAGAGTTAAATGGCAATGTTTATTAATTATTTAATTTATTTAAACAATTAAATAATAATTATTAACAATTAATAATATATAATATAATGTATTTTAATTATTATTTAATTTATCATATATATAAAAAATCAGATTATTTTATAATAAGGACATTTCTTACTAACATTGTGTTCTGTTTTTTATTAATATATGCATGTCGTTGTTCTCTGGATCTGTTTCCAGTATCAATGTACATTGCATTTTATTTGTGTGCTTCTGTCTACCTAACTAGACTTCACTGAGATGATCAGTGTTATGACGGATATATATGTCAGGACTGTGGTATATCTGATCTCATATTAGACTTTAACCTGGAACAGTGCCATGGATGTTTTCATGTGGAGCAGAGTGTGCAGTAATATCATAAATATGATCATAGTCTCGCTGCGGGTTCAAACCCGGGTCAGCTTAAAAAGTGCCGGAGCAGAGCAAGGTTACCGGTACATGAAGAGCAAACACCCACAGCAGTCTGAATTACTGTTTTTACGACAGCCATAACGTGGAAAAAACAAGCTGGGAAGGCAGTCAATTAAAGAGACAGGATGGCTCCAAATTTTTCCCTCTCTTCATTCTTTGATGTGTGTCTGCCCTGCATTTCACCTTTCATCCTATGTGATGGGATGGGGAAAAGTCACGCATGACATATCTATGTTTGCGGGTATTTTAGGTATGTGTCTATGTAAGCAACTCATTCATATGTTAACCCATTACACGACCGTTGCCATATTTATTCTTCGCCATGACCCGACCGTGCCAAATGCCCTAAGCGAACCTTCAAACTTGGCCTTATTTGTGAATTTGTGCAATTATGAGGCCTGTTTTCCCTCGTAAGAGTCGTAGCAGTGTGTGAAATGCTTTGACGAACCTCATAAACTCTTTCAACCGGAGCCAAGAGCAATGCAACCTGAAGTTCAAGGATAGTTCACTAAAGAAAGCTTGTTTATCTCTTCCTATAGCTTCTTCTTCCTATTTCAATTACATGTAAACTGCAATGTTATCAGCAGTACTTTAACCCGTTTAATCCACTGGTAACATTTGAGAGCAAACTTTACTGTTGAGTTTGAAGAGTCTAAAAAGAGTTGTTTGTATATTAACTGTCAAGTATAACTGGATTTTATATGAATTTATAAAGCTGTTTAATTACATTTTTGCCATTTGGAAGATGATGCGATATATGTTATAGAGCCATAAAAGTGTGTTTGTACAGATATATATTTAGGAAATGCTGCAATTGGTTTCACTGAGCTATCCAAAGATCCAAAAACATGATGATATAGCCTAGTATGAAATACTTCAGGATTATGAACTATTGAGTCCTGAAAATAAAGCTTGAATTCCAATTAACTGAACTGAATCCAAATGTTTCAGTCTAAAATAATCACTTGAATTTTGCATTGATAGATGTTTTCAATTCAAACTGAGCTAAATCAAGCAGTAAAGGTGACTTTAAAAGACTCCAAAGGGAGTTGCCTCGACGCTTTTATCGCCATTTATTTCGATGTTTATTCCGCGATCTTGACGGCAATATTCTGAGTCATCTCTAACGATTAGTGTCTCGTTTGAGCTGTAATCTCCAACGCTGGGTTTGTTGGTGTCAGTGCTCGTTCCCGGGCGCTGGTGACCCGCGGGTGACCCTGCAGCGCGGACCCTGACATCTCTGTGAACTCTGGGAGCAAAGCTCGCCAAGTTCACTGTCCATCAAATAACGAGATACGCAGCCTGAGCAGCAGTAATTATCCACACTGCCATCTTTCCTGCGCTGTCCATCACAAAAATCAAATGAAGGGCATCATTAAAGCCACTTACAGTAATGTTCTAATTGGGTCAAGAGATAAACAGCCTTTCACTGGTGTGCGAGAGAGAGAGAGAGTTTTAATTGGAGCGTCGGATGTTGATCGTCGCCTTAATCACACTTTCACCCCCTTCACAGAGGTCCGTCGCCTATATTTAGCTATTCAAGGCATAAGCTCTTTTAAAATGGTGGTGAAAAGTAGTCTGCGAATTATATTATGACTTTAAGAAGGGGCAGAATTTTGTAATTTAATTTCTGACTGAAATTTTGGCGCCAAAATACTTCGTTCGTTATACGCGCGTGAACAAATCGTCTTTTAAATGCCAACAGTTAGAAAGATGTTTTAAACAAAACACCTATGACGTGAAAACGTCTACTAAAGAGTCAAATAATGGCAGCATTCGATGTTCCCTCCTCAGGCGAACGAGGGGAAGCCTCCCGTGACGTGTAATCTAACTTTTGCTGACTAAAAATGTTGGCTTCATATAATTATAAGCAAAAAGCAGAACCAAGCCTTAATTAGGGGCGTCACATTCCCCACATAATTCGCACCTTGATTAAAATGAAATACACGTAGCCTATTTAAATATTTCTCGACGGAAATTACTTTATATAGCCTTTATAAAAAGATTAATGGTCAGCTATTTCAGATAACATTCAGATGAAAGCCACAACACGCATTTCTTTACATTGATGACGTGTACGGAGCTACTGGTTGTTTTTGTTTACTCGCATGAAATGACTCGCATTAGTGACACGTGGCACAGCTATAGGTAGTGAATTTGTCTTTGATTTATGAGTTTACATGACATATAGACCCGCGAACGCAGTTTGAACCGTGAGCACCGCAGGAGGGGGTCACGAGAGCACAGCCAAACAGTTCACTTAAGGGTCAGACTGAAGACTGACTTTAAGCTATATAACCTCCAGCCTCTGGAGCCTCATTCTGTCTTTTATTTGCATTTAAAAATACTGCTGCTATTAAAGGCTCTTTCCTTGCCAAACAAAACAAAACGATTAGATAGTAGAATATATAAAATGTTCTTAACCGTGTCACTAATGGGTGAAGAGAGCTTGGTGATTCCTGTCCTGCAGTGGCTTTTGAACTCTTGCTTTTGCAAAAAAAAAAAAAAAAAAAAAGAATGTCACTGTGTTATTGTTTAAAGAATTATTTCTATAAAAGGGTTTAAAACATTAGAAATATGCTCCTGGCAGGATTAGGCACTTAAACTTTAATTATTATACCTTGATTACTTACAAAATGGGCTGAGCTGAATGTGCTGAAATTAGCCATTGCGCAGTGAGAATTTGTGTCAACTTGAAGTTCATTTATTTCAGTTGTAATTCTATATTGTATTTATTTACCTTTGTTTGTACAATTACCTGTGTTGACAGCGTTCTGAAGTTGAGTCTTGTTTTTAAAACTGCATGGGTGATGTACTGATGTTTAAGCTGTTACCAAGTCAAAATTGACATTTCTTATTTTTTTATGGAATTCAGTATTTATTATAAATGAAAAAAAAATTATGTACTTGTAATCTTTAATCAAAATAAGTTCCCCTCCCTCTAGCAGTGACATCTCTTCTCATGAGTTACTGGCGTGAGGGCGGGACAACCTGTCACTCACATGAGCTCAACCAATAGCAAACCACAACCAACTGTCCAATTCCCGATTGACAAAATCAAGTCCTGCCCTACATTTTTTCTTGTTCGAGAAGCTGTTTCACTTAGAATACATATAGGGAAGAAAAAAGATGAGGACTTTAAATCCCCATTGATTTTGTTTTCATGGATGGTAATGTCATTAAGACGATATTTGGTGGAAATGACTAAATATGATGAAAAGTGATGTTGACAGAACAATTCTAAATACATAGAAATTCAACAACCATGCACTATTTAGTATATATACAATATTGGATTAAAATTCGATACAAATGTTTACAAATGACATTTTATTTTACCATGTGTAAAAATAAACCAGACTTTAGACACATACCAGTGTCAATTCACCAGTCACAGAACCTCTTTCACAACACAGTCCAGGTATCTCAGTTTACCCAGATGCTCCAGCATTACATAATTCGGCTGTGACCTCACGTCCATGATATGCAACACTGGCGAGCTGATGACCACTGGGTCTGTCCGTGGGCTTATTCTTGTGCCTGACGCAACACACACAGAAGCTGCCATTTTTAGACATGGGTCACACTAGTTTCTTAAAGTAGAGCCTGGATCTCTGGCCTGGCTTTAATATGGTAATTTTAAGCAATCTTTACTTGTCTGTTTATATTATTGTAATTTAGCTTAAAACTATAACTTAATAATAATTTAAAAATAAATAGGAGCAGATTAGTTGGTCATGATGTAAATTATGCAACTGACCCTTCGCAAAGACCCGCCCCCTTTAGTTACTGTTGCCATGTCCGACAAGTCATGCGTTCTCACGCCACACATCATGTTCTCACGAAGTGAAAAATACATTGCAGAGCAAAGAAGACACTGACAAATCCACAGACAAGACAGAGCAGCTTACTTTAAATATGAAACAGTTTCATATTTAAAATATTGTATTTTTTTAAAGAAGTTTGAACAATAAATATCGTATAGTGTCTCTTTAATGTGTCGTGACAGATCGCTGTAGCTCCTTCAAGCGGCTCGTGAACCGATCATCTCTTCATACTAGTTCATTTATAGCATCAAATAAACATGAATGAACATCAGAAGGAATGTTGTTTCAAGCGCGGAAAGATGTGAGTACACACAGTTTTTCAGGTTCAAGTCCACCAATGTTAATCTACTAACTCTCCTGACTGCTTTGTCGCACAAAATGGTGGATTCAGGTTATGATTGGTCAGATCGCCTGTCAATCAAACGCCAACAAAGGGTCAATTTGTGTAAAAACCAATATGTATATATGTATATATATAAAAACCAATGCACTGCTCAAATTATTTTCTGTTGTAGACTACCGAACAAAGGATTGCACTTTATTTTACAGTGCATGAACTTACAGTGAACTTACCTTATATTACTCAATACTTTTTTAAGGTAACTACATGGGTTAAGGTTAGGTTTAGGTTTAGGGTCAGTCCCTAGTTATTACTCAGCTATTGTAATTACTATAATAAATACATAATATGTGCATGGGGAACAGGACTGCGCCGAAGCCACCGCGACAGCGACCACCAGCAACGGCATCTTCAGGATCCAGTGCTGTGTGTTACTGCTGTATCAACGGAGACAAGAGAGCTGCTTGTGTGCGAGAGAAGGATGAGGGATCTTCCATTATACATCAATGTCAAAAGTTTATTCCTCGTTTTTGTAAATTATGCAATAAACAACAATATACACACATTATATATACACTACATTGCCAAAAGTATTGGGATACCCTTCCAAATCATTGAATTCGGGTGTTCCAATCACTTCCATATGCAGACTGCTTCTACAAACATAGAATGGGTCGCTCTCAGGAGTGCCGAGATAGGTTGCCACCTGCGCAATAAGTCCATTCGTGAAATTTCCTCACTACTAAACTGTTAGAGGTATTATAACTAAGTGGAAGCAATTGGGTACAACAGCAACTCAGCTGAAGAGCTGTTTGAGAGCGGGGTCAGCGCACGCTCAGGCGCACAGAGCGCAGAAGTCACCAACTTTCTGCAGAGTCAATAGCTACAGACCTTCAAACTTCGTGTGGCCTTCAGATTAGCTCAAGAACAGTGCGTAGAGAGCTTCATCGAATGGGTTTCCATGGCTGAGCAGCTGCATCCAAGCCTTGCATCACTAAGTGCAATGTAAAGCGTCGGATGCAATGGTGTAAAGCACGCAACCACTGGACTCTAGAGCAGTGGATGGATGGATGGATGGAGGAGTCTGGGTTTGGGGGTTGCCAGAAGAACAGTACTTGCCTGACTGCATTGTGTCAAGTGTAAAGTTTGGTGGAGAGGGGATTGTGGTGTAGGGTTGTTTTTCAGGGGTTGGGCTCCAGTGAAAAGAACACTTGATGCTTCAGCATACCAAGACATTTTGGACAATTTCATGCTCCCAACTTTGTGGGAGCAGTTTGGGGATGGCTCCTTCCTGTTCCAACATGACTGCGCACCAGTGTACAAAGCAAGGTCCGGATGAGCGAGTTTGTGGTGGAGGAATTTGACTGGAACTTGACTTGACTAACCCAATAGAACCCCTTTGGGTTGAATTAGAGCGGAGACTGCGAGCCTGGCCTTCTCGTCCAACATCGGTGCCTGACCTCACAAATGCACTTCCAGAAGAATGGTCAAAAATTGCCATAAACACAATTCAAAACCTTGTGGAATGCCTTCCCAGAAGAGTTGGAGCCGTTGTAGCTGCAAAGGGTGGGCCAACTCCATATTGAACCCTACGTATTAAGAATGAGCTGTCATTAAAGTTCATGTGCATGTAAAGGCAGGCATCCCAAAACTTTTGGCAATATGTTTTATTAATGGTTTTTAAAGCTCTTCGCAACATGTCTCCAACGTATATCAGGAATCTTTTAGGATTTTATATGTCGGCTAGGAGATTGAGATCGTCCAACTGGTTGTTGACAGTGCCTCGTCCATGAAGAAGTCGAAGGGTGATCGAGCTTTTATAGTAGTTGCTCCTAAATTGTGGAACAGTCTTCCACTATATATCCAGCAGGCGCCTTCTTTAGAAGTTTTCAGGTCTTAAGTAAAAACATATCTTTTTGATTTAGCATTTGAAGGTAGAGGATCCTGGGAAATTGTCTTTGGGTGTGAGGTCATGATAATGAAATTTGTTATGGTGTTTTTTTTTCTGCTATTTTAATGTCTATTTTACTTTTATACAATCTCCTGTTTGAAATGTCTGTGAAGTACTTTGGGCAACAAAGTTGTTTTTAAATGTGCAATATAAATTAATAAAAGTTGAAGCTGAAGTTGAAAAAAGTTGAATATACATATATACTTAAATTCATCTATACAGAGCTACAAGATTGTGGTTAAGATATCAAAAGCATACAAATTGATCAAATGTATTTTTGTGATATTTTATTAAAGCACACAAATAAAAATGAGTGGGCTTTGAAAACAATTGAAGCCACTTGGGTTTGTGTAACTCCAGGTAATGCCAGTTAGAGAGTTATGGATATTGTGATTCTGTCTGCCTCAGTAAAATGTTGAATATCAGAGTGACACTTTATAGTAACTTTCATAAATAATGTTAACAAACATTATATAATGCTTAACAGATCATTGGCCACCATGAAACAGACCATGATTCATCTGTTTTTATATTTGAATATTATGGAACTACTGATTTGTTAAGCAAGTCTTTAAGTTATGAGAGTTATTTTAAAGTGAAACCAATATTAGTGTTGTAAATTTCCAGGAAATGGAAATATGGAAACACTCTCAGAGCTAATGACAAATGTTTTATCTTTACATTCCATTTTTCCTCCAATTTTAACAAAATATTGTGGTATATACAATGGTACTTTAAATACATAAGCATACAGTTGCTTGTTAAACTTAAATAAGTTTCAGTGCAAAATGCCGGTAAAAATAAATTTTAAGAAACAAAATAAGTGAACAATGAAATGAATGTGGATTTTTTTTTTTTTCAATGTAACTTTGCACAGAGTCTGCAGCTGGACCAATTATTGCTTATTTATTTTCATCTTGAAATGAGATTCTAAAGCATTTGAACCCAAAGCTTTCATTTCACCCTGAGAAAATAAAAATTAAATATAATTCTGTGGCGCATTTGTACATCATTCAGTGAAATGTAGCTGACGATTTTAGATTCTTTTACATTAAGAAGTGCTTTCTGTGCACGTACGTTTGAACGAAGTCTGCCAACTTAAAAGGAAAAAATGAAGCATTCTCATGCAAATGTTTTTAGCATTTATAAGTTACCTAATCTGAGTCACATTCAACTCAAGGCAGACCGATGGGAAGCATGATTCCATAGCAGTGTTAAATACATTTAAAAATATTTACAATAAAAACTTCATCCTTGTTACACTGGGGAGAATTTCATACAGGTTGCAATATGACCATCAGCTTCAGCAGTCACATACACACCTCCGCTCTCTCAAGTGTAGTGTTAGAGTCATTGCACTTTCACAACGTACAAAACATAATTCTCAACCTTTAAAAATACATTACAAAAAAATTACTGCATAACTTCTGTTTTTTTCTTCTTCTTCTTCTTCTTCTTCTTCTTCATCAATTTACATTATTACCCTACAGTGGTGAATATTTTGGCAGAAGACATGGAGGATGCAGTCAAAATATACCACAGTACTTTGAGAGTTACCTTACAGCGACTTGAAAAAAGGGCCAAAGCAAGAAGTATAATATAGTTTATAAGTTACGTTGTCAAACCCAGCCCAGTGTTTGGAGTTGATGTGAACAACCCTAAGAATGCTGGGACATTCCATTCACTAGACTTCTCAGCTGCTTCACCACCGTCTCGATCAATTTCTGCTTGTCACGGTCATTCTTCCTGAACTGGGAGAAGATGTTGTTCTTTTTACTTGTGTCTTTCATCCTGGAAATGCAATATGAGACGATAAAATAACAGTTTACAACAGCAGTCAAACATATAATGAAGAGAGTACGTGCAGACTTCAAAAAACAGCTATATTATAATATATTACATTATTTTATATTTTATTATATTATACATACATACACTCACACACATATGTATGTGTGTGTATATAAATATATATATATATATATATATATATATATATATATATATATACACACACACACACACACACACACACACACACACACACACGCGCTGTCAATGTTAACGCATGCAATTAATTCAAAATCCGTAACGGGTTAAAATAATTTAACACAAATTACTGAAACACACAGTAAATAAATTACTGAAATTGTGTCATTAACGTAATTTATATCACAGATGATCTTAAAAGTCGGGAGTTTTTCACACCCGATCATCTGCAATGGCGCAAGTACCTGTAACCCTGGTAGGCGGAAATTTTTATTCAACCTCTTAAACTCAATTTCGCGATCAGATCATTTTAAGCTGTTAAACTTAGTTTTCAGTCCAATTATCCAGTAAGCGAATTCATTCAAACAATCAGTCCAAAAAATGTAAAGCGCAAATGTAAAGTAAACCAGGGTTAGATGGCAGAGAGAATAGAGATTTGCGGCCAGTTTTAAGTGAATTATTCATTTGAGTGTGTTTTGCTTTAAAACACAAGCTCTGTCATATTTGTGATTGTTTCTGAAGAGTTCAGTTTGAAATACAGACTGAATGGAACGTCAAAACATCCCACCGCTGTCTGGCCGGATGATACACAAACTATGTGTCTTGGCTGGATAAAGCAAACCAGTGTCTCGCTAGTAAAGTTTTGATGAATTCGGACTGTAATCAAGGTAGCGTACAGGAATCGTATAGTAAGCATGCATGAGTCCGTGATATTGATGTGCAGTAATGATTTAGTAATGATATAGTGATGCATT
This sequence comes from Zacco platypus, assembly GCA_038088235.1. Classification (NCBI taxonomy): domain Eukaryota; kingdom Metazoa; phylum Chordata; class Actinopteri; order Cypriniformes; family Xenocyprididae; genus Zacco; species Zacco platypus. The sequence continues at coordinate 8,607,426 of CM076068.1, forward strand.
ACTTATGTATCATGATGAATTATATTATTATTCAGCCATTCTGTACGGTATGTATGCTGAAATGGGCGTGGAATGAATAAATGATGGTGAAATAAATTATATTTATTCTAAGAATGATAATATTCATATCTCAGAATGTCTATTCATGCAGCATATAACATTACTATGGAGAGAAAGAAATCCATGTTGGATCTACGTACCCCCTGTTGACCCTGGCATTGGTTAGTAAAAAAAGAAAAGAAAGAGGACGAAGATTATAGATTAGATTGAAAGAACAAAGCAGAGCTTCATTGTTCAGATCACTCCATCTTTTGTTCACTGATGTTTGAGGTTCTGTTCCAAAACTAGTGAGTTGATAACTTGCCTTCTAAGGGTGTGTTCACACTTGGCAGGTTTAGTTGTATTAAAAGGAGAGCTGGTGCGATTGCTCTGTTAGTGCGGTTCATTTGAATAAGTGTGAACGCTGTCATCTGAAACCCATTGTGCACCAAACAAGTGGACTGAGACCCACTTTTTCAGTTCCAAACGATGTGGTTCAGATTTGGTTTGACTGAAATATGAGCATGGACCAAAGACAACTAAAGTAGCCTAAAGCAGGATGTGATGTCACAAGATGTGACCCTAAAAAGGACGAGTGCATTTAGACAGGCACACAGCTTTGTTTTGGATGTTCGGTAAGTTCCATGGCAAAATATGTCATAAAAGCCTTTTTTGTTGTTGTTGTTGTTTATTTAGGTTCAGTGTTAAAACTGACTGTGAATGCTAAATGAATCAATACTAATTGTATAATTTTCATAAGCAAAAGGTGAACCAACTCCAGGGTAAAGCTAAGCAAATGCGCTTCCTCTTTAACCCTCTTGATGCTCTTCATGTGGCGGTATTTTTTTTTTCTTTCAATGAAACAAATGTACTATATTTTAGCTCAATCATTTTTTTAATTTAATATTTTTTATTTTTAGGGGATTTAATTTATTCACTTTTTGAGCATAGATCTGAAAATGAAATTTCCAACTTAAACTGTCATACATTTTGAATGCTTTGAAGCACAGAAAGTCTGGTTTAGTTTGGTCTCTTTTTAAAGATGACGTGAAAAAAGTTGGAAAAAGTGAACTTAAAAAAAGTTATAGCATTTTATGTTTATTGCTATGAAAAATGCACAAAAATACTATTTTTTCAAATTCGACCTTTCAGAAAGATTTTGTTTGGACGCAGTACCAAAAGTATCCACTAGATGAAATTAATTTCCCATTCATTTCCAATGCTGTCATTTTTAACTGTGAAGAGTACAACTCTGGCTACTTTTTTCAGACCATTTAACTTTTTCGATTCATGTCCATGATTTTTTGTTCGCATAAAAAGTGCCAAAACCTTTACCAAGTTTCGTACCATTCTGATGAAGTAAAGCAAACAAACAAACCTTACACGAAGAGCGTTAAATACACTATAATAGATTTCCATGAAATAGTTTACAGTTATGTATCGCATGATGGCATGACAGAAAGCATGCAAAGAACGCTAAAAATCACTAAATCTAATCAGAACTAATCACTAAAAAGCTGCCACACATCTTAGTTCATCACAATCTCACAAAGTTTTGCTATAATCACAATAAATGATTGCACAATAAATCTCTTATTTACATAAAGTCTACTCAATTGCGAGCGCGCAGAATTCAGAATCCGCTTATTGCTCAAAACACCAGTGTTTTTGTTCACTGCTAACCTAAACATCTCTGATTGGCCATTGTGTTCAAGACATCAACAGATATATTTGTGATTGGCTACATTGCTGAAATGTTTCACTTTGCCAAAATTGTTTTGCCAATTTGCTATTATTTTTATGGGGAAAACTCAAAGTAGAAGTGTAAACACACCCTAAGGCAGCATGATAAACATAATGGTTAAGCACTCAATTGATTTCAAATGGAACTTGATTTTAGCATTTCTTCACTGAAGGAAAGAGTAGAAAACAATACGTACTTCTCCAAAAGTGCAAGCGCAGTGGAGGGGTTAACCCGCAGGTACTTCGAGGTGGGCTGTCCGTAGTCTGCCAGGTACGTGGACCAATCCCATACCATAAACAGATCTAGAAGCTTCAACACAGGAAACAGATGTTCCACATAATCAAAAAACAAATAATAATCAACTGTGTCTAGACCAGAACTTTGTGTGAACCAATAGAATATGTGAATTAGTATCATTTGCATTTGTTTTCATTTAGCATATTGATAATCAGGACTGTCACATGTTCTGACCAATTTATAAAATTATGAATTCACAAGGATTTTTAAATATAATTGTATAGAGATTGCATATATAATTCATGCCAATGAAATATATCAGAGACGAGAATACAGTGGGCGAAAAAAAATCTAGATTCAAATGTATGTTCATTTTTAATATTTTATTTATTTGCATAACTTTTCCAGACTGGATAATTCTGACTTTTTCCATGTGAAAACCATAAAAGTGCACTGTAAAAAAATGACAAAACCAGCTTGAGCTATATTTTTTAGTGGAGGAGTCGGTTTTTTATTTTGTGTTTTCTGAACAAGAATACTCTAAACATATTGCTAACAAAAGTAAATTTATTGACTTAAATATTCAAGTATTTGTTCAAAACCTGTCCAAATGTTGTCCCAAATAGATTAGTCTCAACAATTTTACGTTGAACAATGTTTTGCAAGTTCTCAGCATGCATTGTAGCCTGTAACAATTATGTGGTAACTATTATTAAAAATGATCACTGCTTTACATTTAAATTTAAACCCAGGAAAGCTTAACATATAAAATAATCGTCATGCATTGATAATCAAGTAAACCTAAGTCGCTTCAGTCAGTAAGTGTTCACCTTGAAATATTACTAACAATATATAAAGTTACTGTTACTTTTACCCTCATAAAAATCAGTAAAGCCAGTCTTTTTTGTGTTACAATGCAGTAACAAAAAAGTCAGAAGTTGTCTAAAGAGAAGTGTGTGAGGTCATACACTAATAGTGGGGGTTAGTACTAGGGCACTTATTGGGGAGCTGTGAGCACTTTAAATGCAAAAGGAAGAGAAATCCCTCCGTGACCTCTAGATAACCCACAGAGGAGCTAATCCTGGCTCCACGGTGCTCTGGTCAGTGGACTCCCTGCCACTTTGCAACTCTGATTCAAAGCAAGGCTCTGGACACATTGAACTTAATTTGCTGGAGAAGTGCCAGACCACTCACCTCTACGTATGCAAATCATATCAATCAATGGGGGACAATTCTTGGATGGCTCGTTCATTATGAAGGGCTGGGAGAGGAGGGTTCAGGGGGCTAATAGCACTTCACACCTACTATGTGGTCCGTATTGAGGAGGTCTGTTTTTCGGACCGTTATTTAGTGCTGTTTGCTGCTCCTGCTGGGCTGGGACAATACTGCTGCGAAACACACCAAGACCCTGCGGAGCATCATGGGCAACAAGACTGTGCTTGTAAATGTCAATATTTGCAGACCCTAGGCTGGGCGATAAAGCTAAATCAATTGAATTTATACTTATCCGAAGACACTTGTACGTCATTCAAGGTATGCATGATATGAGTTTATGCATTCCCTAAATATCAAACCAATGACTAGTTTGGACTTAGATCTTGATGTTTTTCAGGCTTTTGAGAGTATTCGATAATAGGGTTGTGCGATGTCTATCAAATTGGCATCAGACGTTGTTTAAAGAGAAGCAAATGGACAATTACATCTGTGGAGGTGGGGGGCCTTTAACTAACGGGTGTGGGTGAATGAAGTGCGTTTGGCTTTAGATAAAACTACTAGAGGATATAGCGCTGAAATATGACACTACCACAAATGATCCTGAGTGCCTGTGGCGTGATCCGCACCGCTGTTTTTACTAGAAACAGTTAAATGGTGCTACCTCGCAGTCCGGATCAGGGTTGGTTTTCACAACAAAATTAGCCCAACTGCATTCCAGGGGGTGAAATAGACGTTTTTTTTTTTTTTTTAGGGTTCCCCAAGTACAATTCTCATTCTAAATCAACCCGCGGACATGAAAAACAACTCACGGCAACATTGTTAAAGTAGCCCAATTCCGTGGGAAAACTGGATGGTCACTGGTCCGGATGGAAACATGCTGGTTTAGTTCGTGTATAACATCTAGTAGCCTATAAATGCCTATAAGAAGCAGCTTCTAATAGCCTATAAATGCACAAAATTTTTTTACTGTTTAAATTGTGATCACTGAATGTAATTTGTATTGTGATCGGGAACAACTTCATTATCCTATTCAGAAAAAAAAATATATTTGAAGTAAATGGGCAATCTAGTGTGATTAATCAAGATTTTTTTTGTGGGCGGGTTGCGGTTTGGGGGGGGGGGTCGTGATGCAGGCACAACATCATGATGTCTGTAAGGAATCGGCGATGGACAATGGCATCGTCTATAGGCCCAATCCTATTCGATAAACAATCCCAAAGTCCGGGACCATAGTGAAAATCTGGGATGCAAAAAAAGTTTTAGCATTTAAAAATGAATATATACATCAAAGAATCAAAAGCAAAACCTAATATTCTGCACCATTTCTAGGTCACTAATCAAACATATACATTGTTCGTTTGCACTTATTTAGTATCATTATAATCTCACTGCTAGGGTTTCACGAGTCCAACATGACCTGAAAATCCACAGTGAGTGCTCTACAGAAAAGTTCATTTCTGAATGTTTTAGCTGAAGATACTTAAGACGGCATTTATAGCGATTTTGAAATGATTCAATGTTGTGTTTTAATTGCTAATTGTTGCAAAAAGTACCTATATAGCGGAAAAGCTGGACTAATGTGAACAACCAATCTATTGTTATACTACTGAAAAGGGAGCAGAGTCGCTACTTTTAGTTACTTATTTGTGACACAAGTGAAAGTGAAGAACACAGGCATGTTCAAAAATGTGCCCTGAGACATTTTAGTCTCTGTTAAGTGATGTAAACAAGTGAATTTTTACCAGTATTAGAACAAGCATCTGCAGCCCTGCACAGTATCACCTTACAGACAACAAAGACTTAAGGAAATGTTTAAAACACGACAGAGTAAACAAGAGTCTCCATTAGACGCTGTGTGATTGGCAGAGACACAGTGACCTCTCGATTCGGATAAGGAAAAAACGTTAGCCCGGAATCTACTCCACGTCAGCCTTCAATAAGAGCTCTAGGGCAGATCTGCGTCATAATGTGTGATGGGAAGGTTATCTATGCTGGGGGTTGGGGTGAATAGGTAAATTCTAATCGCCAGCGCTCTGCTCTCCTTATCTCTGACCTTGTCCGAGCTCGCTCCGCCTGAATTGGAGTCAGAGCTTGCTGAGTGCACTTGAGAGAAGCTGTCAGCAAATCCTCCGAGAAACCAGGCGATGATCAAAGCGGCGTCATGCTAATGGTAATCGAGAGGTCTTGGCGAGCGGCTGCAGTCGTGACACGCTGAAAGACGCCACTCTGACCAGAGAGAGGCATGCAGATAAAGCCAGAGCTGTGCGTTTCTTCATTTCCCATGAACAGGTGGTATATGTGGATTCACAGTGAGGTTTGAAGGGAGCCTACATGGATAAATTCACTATATTTGTTTTCATACCTGTAAATTTGCACACTGTTTGTAGGACAAATAGAAATATCCAAATAGAAAATCGGAGAAAATATTGAGATATATTGTATATCAATATTATAGCCAAAAAATACAGAGGTAAATTTTTTGGTCCATGTCGCCCAGCCCTACATGGAGTCGGTCAGGATGTTCTTTACAACTGTGCGTGTGATTGGAAGACACGGGCATTTAGCTTTCAGAAGCTGTATTACATCAAAAGAGGTATTAGAAACCAGAGGGATTTTGCAATTAGTAACACCACACCCTAATAATACTTCCCTATATGACATAGCTTTGTAGAAGAAACCTTGAAATGACCTCGGTTTACACCTTAAGCACCTCAGGCCCAGATTAAAAGTTCAAACTCTAAGCAGCACAAAAAAAACAGGACTAAACGAAGAAGTAGCATAATGAACCCCCAATGCAACTAAGTGATTTCCCCTCCTGAAGGTAAGAGTATTCAGGTTGGGACAATCCATTAGTGCCTGTTCATGCTGCATGTTCTCCACCCTTCCCCTCAGCTCCACTCACAGGGACTGTGGATCAAGAATAGTCATGTCTGCAGAGAGGTCTGTACCTGTCGGAGGTCAATGAAAGCCAACTGCAGTGTGTCCCCCTGGAATCCTGGCACGGGCTCTGAACTGGCAAACACTTCAAAAGGAATAGGAAAATAGTTCATATTAACATGGGTTATTTAAACAATTAGTTTGGAACAATGTTTACAAAGCTTTATTATTACTCTAAAATCAATCAATCAATCAATCAATCAATCAATCTATCTATCTATCTATCTATCTATCTATCTATCTATCTATCTATCTACCTATCCATCCATCCATCCATCTATCTATCTATCTATCCATCCATTCATCTATCCATCCACCAAACACAGGTCAGACATCCATCCATCCATCCATCCACATCCACCCTCATCCAACAAACTCAGGTCAGACATCCATCCATCCATCCATCCTCATCCACCAAACTCAGGTCATCCATCCATCCATCTCATCTACCAAACTCAGGTCATCCATCCATCTCATCCACCAAACTCAGGTCATCCACCCATCCATCCTCATCAACCCTCATCCACCAAACTCAGGTCATCCATCCATCCATCTATCTCATCCACCAAACTCAGGTCATCCAATCATCCATCCACCCTCATCCACCAAACTCAGGTCATCCATCCATCCATCTCATCCATCCAACTCAGGTCATCCATCCATCCATCCATCCTCATCCACCCTCATCCACCAAACTCAGGTCATCCATCCATCCATCCATCTCATCTACCAAACTCAGGTCATCCATCCATCTCATCCACCAAACTGAGGTCATCCACCCATCCATCCTTATCAACCCTCATCCACAAAACTCAGGTCATCCATCCATCCATCCATCTCATCCACAAAACTCAGGTCATCCATCCATCCATCTCATCCACCAAACTCAGGTCATCCATCCATCCATCCATCTCATCCACCAAACTCAGGTCATCCATCCATCCATCTCATCCACCAAACTCAGGTCATCCATCCATCCATCTCATCCAGCAAACTCAGGTCATCCATCCATCCATCCATCCATCCATCCATCAAATCCACCAAACTCAGGTCATCTATCCATCCATCCATCCATCCATCCATCTCATCCACCAAACTCAGGTCATCCAATCATCCATCAACCCTCATCCACCAAACTCAGGTCATCCATCCATCTCATCCACCAAACTCAGGTCATCCATCCATCCATCCATCTCATCCACCAAACTCAGGTCATCCATCCATCCATCTCATCCACCAAACTCAGGTCATCCATCCATCCATCCATCTCATCCACCAAACTCAGGTCATTCATCCATCCAACAGATGATCAAAGAAAATGACGGAACGAATGAACAAACTAACATTGACTATAGAATTACGGTTTTCCAAAACCAGTTTAAAAGTGACTGACTGACTGACATCTTTTTGAACCAACATCAAAGTTTGTTTACAAACTTTATTATCTAGCTTTTTAATGCAATTATTTTAAGTATACATGAAGCAAAACTATGCAAAATCATGACCGATAGGAACCAAGTTTGAGTCCAATCTTGGTCATATCCCAAAACACACCTCTCTTCCTCCACTTTCCTGTCAACTATCCACCATGCCACTATAAAGTTAAACCAAAATTTAAACAAATCAGACTGTACACTCACAATAGCGGAGAAGTATTTCTGTAGGTGCATCTTAACTCTCAATGTTTTGACTAGTGTAAGATGAACTGCCACTAATGGGACGAACACCATTCAGTACCTGTGCAGTTGAACCCTCACAAACTTCACTTCACCCTGAGACATCTGTGACCCGGGGCCACAGGTACGAGCACGCACACACGGCCTTTTCACTTCTGCTGACAGTGATGTAGCGTGACTGAAACTTTAAATGGCCAAGAAGCAGAAGATGCCATGCTAGAACCAAAGAGCTGTCTACATATTAACATTATTGATGAACACTTTGCTCTGACATCTCTATTGTGCCATTCAGAACTAAAGGGGCTTATGTGCTTCCCCAGGGAGATAGAGATGAAACCTCAACAAGATCAGGTTCTGCATTTCACAAAAAAAAAATAGCGACTTGAGGAACTTTGGACTTGGGACAGTGTCATGTTAAGGTCAACCCCACTCAAAATGTAAATATTTGGAGCTTAAGCGTCTGAATTAACTATACACTACTGTAGAAAAAAAGAGTCTTTATAACTTTAATACACAATGTTTCCATCAACAGTTGTGAAATGTTGTGTATTTGATTTTGATTTACGTTGTACATTTAATCAAAGCCACCTGCTACAGGTTTGGGTGTGTATTATTTTTACATTATATTTTACAATGTAATTTATTCCTGTAGTTTTGAGCATCAATACTCCAGTCTTCAGTGTCATGTGTCAGAAATCATTCTAATATGCTTATTTGATGCTCAAAGAACATTTCTCATTGTTAAAAACTGTTGCGTTGATCATTTTTGTTGAAATAGTGATACATTTTTAAGATTCTTTGCTGAGTAGAAAGTTTTTATTTGCAATAGAAATGATTTGTAACAAAGTTAAATGCACTTTTTAATGCGTCCTTGTAATTAAAGTATTAATTTCATTGAGAAAACATCTAATTTTGTGTTCCAGAGTCAACAGCTTTGTCATAAGGCTTTGAAACCGCATTGAGATGTAAATTAATTTTCTTTTTTTGGGTCAACTATTCCTAATAGGGGTGGGTAACGCATGCTAACGCAGCAAGTGTAAGGTGAATGAATGTTCAAATGGATAAGTGACTAATGTTGCACTAAACGGTTCCATATCAGTTCGTATCAGATCAGGTGTGGATTTCCAAGAGCAGGTGGAGTGCGGGTAATCTGGAATGTTCCTTTAAAGAGTATAACTGCTTCTGAGAACGGCTGATAATATCAATAATAGCTGCTGCATGAGTGCATCTACCGCCATGCTGCGCTTCACAGAGCAAGAAACAGATATGCTTGCCTGTAAGTGTATTAGCCATATTCAGGGTTGAAAATGGTATATGGAGAAGCGCAAACTTTCACTTTCAGAAAGGACATATTTTGTAGCTGGTCTGTATAGATATAGGAATATAAGGAAGATATATTCAATACCACTTCAAACGACTTTGAAAATTGAATACTGAGATATTTTATGGTTTTTTTATGGTGTACAGGGGCTGGGAATGACAAGAGGGTAAATAATGACAGAAGCTTAATTATTGGGCGTACTGTTGAAATAAGCGTGACGGTGGCATTGTAAATATGCAATTATTAACTACTCACGTTCACACTGTATGACGTCCAGGTTGAACTGCTGAATGGCTCCCATGCTGATCTGTTTGAGCTCAGTATCCAGAAGCATCTGCATGAGCGATGTGGCCAGGTGCTTACAGGCAGACATACACGCCGTCTGCGCCACCTTACCCTGAGGAACGGCACACAAACACACCAACAAACCGTTACTACAGGCGTCCTACCGTTTGAATCAGTGTTGGGGTCACCTCCACTTTTCCATCTTGATGTCTTAATGAATTCATAGTATGAACTTGAAACCGTCTCAGAATAGTGGTTTCACCTTTTTCTTATATATTATTCTTTTTTTTACACCACTGTTCAAAGTTTGTGGTCTGTAAGATTTTTTAGGGTTTTTGAAAATAGTATCTTATGCTGTCCATGGCATACGCACTGTTCAAAAAAAAAAAAAACTGTAATATTGTCAAATATCATTACTATTTGTTTTCTGTTTTTTGAAATCCTGATTTCTGATTGATCAGCTTCAGAATATTTTTAGAATTTCAGCCTTGCTGTCACAGGAATAAATTCCTTTTTAAATTGAATTCAGATGGAAACAGTTATTTTGAATTGTAAAAATATTTCACAATATTGTTGTTTTTACTGTATTTTTGATCAAATAAATGCAGCCTTGCTGAGCATAAAAAGCTTATTTCAAAAACGTTAAAATTATTATTCCACACCTGACAGAATATACTGACTGCTCTTTTCCATAGTATGAAAGTGAATGGGGAATGGCTCTGTCAAGAACTAAAAAGACAAAAAAAGAACATAAAAAGTCCTAATGATTCATACTCAAGTCTCATGTCATAATAGAGCTTTGTATGACAAACAGACTGAAATTTAAGCTGTTAAACTTGGTATGTTTATGTTGTTTTGTGTCATTTTAGAACTCAGCGGCTCTAGTCACCATTCACTTGCATTGAATTTTTAAAAAACTGGCCAGCATATTTTTCAAAAATTCACCTTTTGTGTTCCACCGAGGACAGACAATCATCTGGGTTTGGAACAATATTATGGTGAGTAAATAGTGACAGAAAAGGTGAACTATTTGGGTGAATGTATGAACGTTAATCTTGATTCATTTCCAAATATATACCCATAATTCATAAAATCCTTAAACAACATATAATCATTGGACGTAATGGCACAACATGGAGATGACAAAGGACTTCCAACTCTTGAAAATCCACCATCTGATGGATTTCAATTCAGAAACATACACACAAACACACAGTAAAAAGTCTTATATTTACAGCAGTCGTTCATGCAAGCCGACATGGCTCACAATGAGCAGGGTTGTAAAGAGGAAAGACCAGTCAAACCCGGAAATAACAGAAATCAAACACTCAAACACACGTAAAACTCATGCAACAGCTGCTCCACCAGTACATGCTGACGTCTAGCAAAGAAATGAATAAACAATTCCATTCGGTTATGCTACCCAAAGCAAAAACTCCAAACAAAGCTCTCTGCAAAAAACAAGCCTGTCATTATCATGTAATCACGTGATAATATCCATTAGACACATCACAGATCGCTATAAATAAAGACTAAATATGTATTATTTCATGTGTAAGCAACATAAAACACTTAAAGCGTTAGTTCACCCAAAAAATCCCCCAGGAAACTCACCCTCGTGTCGTTCCAAACCCGTAAGACTTTCGTTCATCTTCAGAACCCAAATGAAAATATTTGAATAAAATCTGAGAGATTTCAGTCCCTCCATTGACAGCTACACAACTACCACTTTCTTCAAAAAGTTCATAAAGAGATTGTAAAACTAATCCGTATGAAATTTTTGTCCAAATTTTCAGAAGAGACTCCATTGCTTTTTTAGGCTTTTATTCACATTTAAACATCGATCAGCATAACTCACGAGAATTAATCTCATTGCTTGAGCTTCCATTTACCGTAACTGATGTGCGAGTTGATGAATGTTTAGATGTGAATAAAAGCCTAAAGTAAATCTGTTCAGAGTATAAAATGATCGTTTCTCTTCAGAAAATTTGGACTAAACCTCTCAATGCATATGGATTCGTTTTTCGATTTGTTTATGATCTTTTTGAAGCGTCAAAGTGGTAGTTGCGTAGACCGTCAATGGAGAGATTTTATCAAAAAGCTCTTCAATCGCATTCTGAAGATGAACAAAAATCTCACGGGTTTGATACGACATGAGGGTGAGTAAATAATGACAGAATTTTTATTTTTGCGTGAACTAACACTTTAAGCACCACATTGAGCAACCAATCCCGTTTAACAAACATATGCATAATAAAAGAAAACACAAAGCCAAATTCAGAACTCGCTAAGCCTCGAATGTACGGACATTCCCCTTTATTCCTAAAGATTTATATAAACATTGAAAATCAAGACTATAAAATATAAAATTTCACACTTGAAAAGACACTATATCGATTGAACTTGAAATGAAAATGGCAAAACCACAGAATTAAAATATTAAAATCTTAAAATTAAAGTGAATGATTTCAAAATATTAATGAAAAGTATAACAGTATCTCAAAATAACATTGATGTGGAGTGGAATATTGGACCAATGAGGTTTGACTACGGGGGAGACCCATTGCAACACCAGATATAAAAACCAAGCAATCTTGCCCTAACAAAAAAACTTGCTATTTGTCGCATGTTAGAAAAATGTGAATGGTTTTATTTAAGCATGAGCTAAACAGCTATCTTGTTTTAAAACCCCTTTATGCTGTGCTCACTTCCCTTTCAACCACAAATGCAATCATGTCTAGGTTTGCTTATATTAGTGAATTAGTGTGAATTTAGCTATCTTTGCTAACACACAGATTATGTAACATCTAAGTATACTTATTAAAGGTAATGACATATAGCTGTCCTGATAGTGTAGTAGGTTATAATGTTTCATTATGCAGCATTAATAAAGCAGCATTCTGATTTGAGACACACATATTGTTGAGACTATCATCTTAAAGGGACAGATCACACAAAAATCTAAATAAAAGTGCGAAACACAATAGAAGATATTTAGAAAAATGTGCTTTTTTCCATACAATGAAAGTCAATGAGGTCCAGTGTTGCTCTGGATTCACATTTGTTTTAATGTGCGAAATGTTATTAAAAATATTTTCCTTTGCGTTCCGAAGAAGAAAGAAAGTCATAGAGGTTTGGAATGGCATCGGGCTGAGACCATGGTGACAGAATTTTTGGGCGAACTGTCTCTTTAAATGCTGGTACTAGTGCTAGTGCATCTCAAGTAAGAACGGCTCGTGTGCTCTGCAGATACTGGTATCAGCTTCAGACAATCATGGGCAGCAGATCAGGGGTAGCATGCCAATCGATCTGGTTAACATTCTGCATTACACGTAAAAAGGGAAGCAAAACAAGGCTGGCAGCAAGTCCACAGAGCTGACATGAACATGCAGTTTTAATGTCTTTTTTTTTTTTTTCTTTTGAATAATCGTAATTTTTCTCTTCCTCCTCTATAGTTCGAAGAGGGTCTACTTACCGACATTGCAGCATGATCATTGTAGTTATTCTGAGCAGAAACCCCAAGAAAATAAAACACGGACAGGGAAAGAAAGTATAGCGATAATAAATGGACAGACAAAGGAAAATCAGAAATACCAAGCATGCCTGGCAGAAAATAAATCAAAGGATACATTCACTTACAGGAAATATGTTACATTGTTGAGAAACCAAAGCATAACCAACTTAAACTGGAGGTTAAAGCAATTCGTTTAAGAGGACAGAGCAGCTGAAGAGATATGCAAGCAAGCTGTATGGTTCTTTTTTAAATGGATGGGTTGGGAGTTATCTGTGCGGATTATGTGATCTATATGTACAGAGATTTGACTGGTTTTGGGAATGGATGTCTAATGTGAATCTTATCTTTGTGTAATGACACCTAGAACACCAAACACGACATTCTTGTGCGCTTATGTTTTGATTTACACCTAATGTCAAACAGTGAAACTAGAAAATGTGCCATTCTGGAGGGCTACTAGAACATCCGCCCAAGTATGACCATCTAAACAGCTACAAATGCAACACTGTTTGACGCCACACATGTAATAACACACATTACATGAAGCAACAGGTGGAGAATGATCACAAACAATGACGAGACTGCCTGTGAATAGGACGATGTGGAACTCACCGGAAGGTGCGTGAAGACTTGGAAGGTGCTACGGAGGAAGTTAATGAGGTCCATGAGGTAGCCGCTGGCCCTGCCGTCTGATTCCGCCATGCCCCATTCGTAATCAGCGAGCTGAATGAACTCATCGATCTTCTGGTTGAGTTTGGTGTATATCTCTCCTTCAGCTGCGTGTCTGGCATCCTAAAAACAAGAAACCATGCAATTGAAGTCCTCCAGATGTGTACAAACACTGGTACAACACTTGTCACTTGCCAATTGAATCCTGGAATGCTTTTAAACAGTATTGAAAAGATCAATTTTGCAATCAATAGGGGCGTAACGGTACGTCCATTTGTCCCAAACCGAATCATACTGTCAGACGATGAATTCAGTGACAGGCGATCCACACTCCAAACCAAAAGGGGGCGTACGCAGTAATGCAATGTAATGCTTGTGCACCCTTACACCCCTGGCAACCAATATATGTTTGCTTTTTTTGTACTTTTTATGCTACAATCAAACACATTTTGCATGCACATCAAATGATACACATTTTGTGGATCATCAATGGTTAAAAAAAATCTCTATCAAATACAAATTGTAAAGAAACGAAATATGGAAAAGGGGGGTGAATACTTATGCAACACATTAACTTGAGCAATGCCAACATGCTGCTGCATGCTAAATGACTCAAAAAGAGGTCACCTGATAACACCTCAGTTAAAATACATTTGACACACTGGCATCAAAACAAGCTCTTGATGGAGTTCATGAAGCCCGAGGCGGCTCCTGTCCCATGCTGTCGATGACAGCTTTACTTTGAGTGCACTGCTCTAGTTGGCTGATTTCTAATCAGAGTGTGCCCATGGCGGTAATACGAGTGAGTGAAATGTGTAATTAAAGAGCATATCTGTGAATGGCTTTACCTTGAAGGTGGAAAGTCCGTAGAGTCTTGTGGTGTGAACTGTTTCTGGGGAAACATTGGTGATGTTTGTGATAAAATCCTCCAGGTATTTACACGCGTGCTCTAAGTGCGTGGTGTTGATGATAATTTGAACTAGCTGCAAAACAGATCAGAAAGGAAGGCATAATTTATTTTTGAATTGAGCTTTGCAGAGAGAATAAGTCATTGCATCAACACTACCTCTGTTAATCCTATGTGCGGCTTTTTGATGAGGTTTTGTAAGCAGCTGCTCAACGTCCTTGTCAGCAGTAGGTTGGTAGATTTGCGGAGCATGTCGTCAATCTCGGTTGAGCTGAAACACAAGTTAATCAAGAAATATGTTCAATCATTGCACTCTTAGGCCCTGCCTGTATACACCTGGTTATGAGATGCGATTTGGTCGATTGGATCACAAGTGGACGACTAAATACAGGTGTGAAAGGGGTCTAAAATGTTTTGAGCTTGTCCACTTTCAACTACTTCCAGAATTAACCTAACGTGTTAACATTATGGAAAGCGTGCTAGCCAGATGTGCTGATATGCTTTCCCTTAAAGCGCCAGTCAGTAAGTTTTGCCTCGTTGTTGCCATCTCTGTTCAAAACCTGCAATTGCAGTTATTTGGGGAATTATCATCTTTATGTGGGTTGTGCATCGGCACGGGTCCTCAGCGCGGATGAATCTAATGTTTTGAGGAGAATGTGTGGCCGTCAGTCACTGCACCGGTGGATACTGTACAGCGGAAAGACAGATTGTAGTCTTGGAAGTATGACCAAAATAAGAATTTTTGTATCAATTTATTCTCAAATTGATAATGTTCATCAACAACATCAACATTGCGTGACTACGTTTATTTAGTGTGTATTAACTTTACCTGTAGATTTCAATTTTTTTACAGTCTAATCCCTAATTGTCCATTTGTCATACCATACAATCCACCATCAAAATGTTAAGGTTAATTATTCCAGCTGCTGTGAGAAAAGGCTATAAACTTGCTCAAAAACTGATTTTGGATCATTTTTAACTAAAAAGATTACTGACTACAGCTTTTAAATTAGATTTTTTTTCTAAAGAAATTTGTTAAACATATATATATAATTATCATCAAATGGACCCTTAATGGTAGAATAACGCTTATTTCAACTCTCTAGAATAAATTATTCTGACTGGTCAGTTGTAACATTCTGTTGTCGAATAATTTTAAATAATGACAATATATTGACTGATTTACCAGTCCACTGAATTCCTACACAACTGTGCTAGTTTTTAAATCAACACTTACGTTCTTTCTTCTGACATAATGAATCATTTAAATACAAAACATTTTT
This sequence comes from Zacco platypus, assembly GCA_038088235.1. Taxonomy (NCBI): domain Eukaryota; kingdom Metazoa; phylum Chordata; class Actinopteri; order Cypriniformes; family Xenocyprididae; genus Zacco; species Zacco platypus. The sequence continues at coordinate 8,623,253 of CM076068.1, forward strand.
TCATTTCCATTTATTTGTTTAGTAAGTAGACATGTCTTTGCAACGGTACTTTAGCAAGAGAGCAATGTGCTGCACTGCTACTTGCCAGAAAAATATTCTTGTTAACTGTAAGCTACATTGTTTTGAAAACAGTTTAGCCACTGAGGAATGTTTAAAAAAAATGTATGCATTTGGCTAGTTGCTCCCTTAAATGACATAACACAAAATAATTTATATTTAGGAACATCAGGGTTGAAACAACACTGGACCCCTTTTGACTTTCATTGCATGGACAATTTTTAAATACCTTCCTTTTAGTTTAAAAGACAAAGCTTTCTCTTTAAGCATAGTATGCTTGCCGTCCGCACCCATCAGTGTTGACTGTGTCCACAACTAGCCCTACTGCTGCCTGGAACGCTTGTAAGGTGTGAGTGTTTACAGGACACTGCTGTTTGGTGTTGATTTTGCAGTCGGGGACTGTATGTCTCAGTGTGAGGTGTTGATTAGGAGGAGTGATCAGGTGGGAAACGCTCCGTGAAGAGGTGCAGAGGTCACTCGTTATCGCTTGCTTAAATAACAAAGAAACCATTAGAGAGGAGTGTGAAATGCAGTCGTTTGCATTGATTAGCGGAGGGACAGGAGGGGAAAAGAGTTAGAACAATCCATAAGTGTTCTGAAAGCCTCATGTGGGTCTCCTCACCCTCTTCTCGCTGCTCAAAGCAAAAGAAGTTTGGCTAGTAGTCTGTGGAAATGCCGTGGAAAGCTCCGGTGAGTGCACTTGCACAACTTAGGTGGAACTTCATAAAAACGCACATGAACCGATCATTTCTTCCTCTTTACTATTAGAATAGCATGAAATAAACATAAATGAACGTCAGGTTGAGGTTATGTTGAAGTAAATAGTACAAGTCGTATCATGTCTCATGTAATCGCTCATTCAGGGCGCTTCAACCGTGGAAAGACGTCGATAAAACATCTTTTTAAAATACAGTAACTCTAGAGATTTTGCTAAATATATGTACTATATTATTTATTCATTATAATTTTAATTTGTCTTCATTATTTAATGTATGCTTGAATAAATCTGTCATGAAGTTATTACAGCCACCATTTACATGTTTATATTTTAACATCAAATTTGATCTGTAATTATATAATTACAACGCTGATATAAAAGCTTCCTTATATGCAATTTAAATGTTTATTTATATATTAATTTATTTATATACAACAAGTTTTTATTTGAGTGTTGATTATTAAATAAATGTGATTAATAATAAACTTTATTTTCTATTTCAGTATTAAGATAAATTATTACTTTAATTTCTTTTTCGTACATCATTAGTTAAAACATGAATAACCAATATTGAATTTAGTAAGCTGGTAAGTTTGTGCACACTGGGACTCATTTTCTCTCAAATAAAGGCCAGGTAATTCTGATTGTACATACAGCACACAATGAATATGGCATAAAAATTACATAATATACATTTTAGAAGATCTAAAAGCTGAAGTTCGCAAGGTTCATGGATTTAAATATTTAGAAAGTATTGTAGTGTTTGCCTTTCTCTAATACTAGAAATTGACTTTTTTTGTTTAACAGTTCTGTTTAATAATAATAATATGTAAGACAGTAAAATGAAAGATAATAACTAATGAAGATGAAAAAGCTCAAGAGATGTCATTCCCAGCACTGCCAAAATGAAATGTTGCTTTCGAAATTCATCGGGCAAACAGTAAACCTAAGTATCTGTCAAAAAAAATCTTCCTCACCATCACATAGTGTGACGTAATTTCGAACAAAATCAGGCTAAAACAAAGTTAGTTTCTGGAGTTCAAAACAGCTCGCTGCAAATGTTAGCAAGTAAACACCTTCAAACTTGGTTTATAGCAATCTATTGCATAAAGTGCTACATAAATAAATGTGACGACTGGAAAAGCAAATTGAAGAGCTTGCACAGACATATCCTTGTCATTATGATCAGATGCTTTCTTAACTGCGGTTTTCTCACTGTTGTGTGTTTATTTTGTTATTGAGAGGAAAGTGGGCAGCATATATTTACATATTCTCGAAACGGCCCATCCAGCAGTGTGGGTGGCGTCAGGATTTTTCGCTAACAGTATACCACGGCAAAGGTCTTTCAAACTTCTTTTCACCTCTAAGCGAAGAACAAAAAAGAAATTCGCTGTGAGTGGGCCTTAATCTCTGCTGCTGAGCAACAGGGCTACTCGGCTGGAAGGGATGGGGTGGGAGGTAAAATCCACCGGCTATGTGCACTTCTAACCCTCTGGGAAAGAATTTGGGGTGCCAGTGACAAGCACAACACAGACCCCTCACAACAGCCAGCCGAATGCCACAGAGCTTAAAGAGAACAAACATTGTCAGAAGGGATGGCTGGAGGTGGAGGGGAGGGTGGTGGATTTAAAGACAGTCCAGTCTCGTAAATGAGGGCTTCCCATGAAGACAATTATGTCACAATAACAGCTCCACAAGTTCATACTGACAAGAGATGAGTGACAGGACTTAATGACTGGACTTAATGTATTTCCATCAGTATCTTCATTTTGTGTGAACAGGAACAAGCATGCTGGATGTGTGGAGTCAGCTCACCTGCGATGGAGTGACTCTGAGAACTTCAAGCTGGCGTAAATAAACTCCTTTACTTGAGAGTAGATTTGAGGCACTGACTGGGACATGGGCAGCTTCTTTGGAAATTGTTGCTGTTTAATGAAGAAAGATGCATATCTAGTCAACATGAAATGACATTCACAACACATTTTACTTCTGTAATAAGATACATTTCCAAGAATTTATGAACCATGAATCATCATTTTTGGTAAATATATTCATTCTGAGACTATACAATACACTAATTACAGCAATTAATTGGCCAAAATGGCATTTTTGGGTGAATGACAAACCTTTTCTATCTCTGGATCATGGAAGGGGAAGCGACTGACCACGGCCTTATACTCCTCTTCATTTTCCACTGGAATGGGGCTGTAGTTGTCCTGCTCAAAAATATCCCTGTTTCAGCAGAGGAAACACAGATGTCATTGTACAACAGAGAATATAACCATATATATTCACTAACATTAAAAACAATGCAGTTGTAGTTCAGTCCAGCTCACCTGAACACCAGGGCCCATTTCTTGAGCAATGTTTCATTGTACTGATCTCGAACCTCAAACAAAAGGTCAAAAAGTCTGTTCACCGGGAAGCCATATCCCTAAAAAAGCAAAACATTCACAGTGAGTAAACAGCCCAAATCTAGAAAAATGTACAGAATATAAATACCATATAAATATCAATTAAATGAAATGTAATTGACCCTTCGCAAAACCTGTCCCCTGTTGCTATTCCCGACAACCCATGCTCTCTCGCACCACACATCATGTTCTCACGCAAGGAAAAAACCATCGCGGAGCAAAGAAGACACTGACAACGTATGAAACAGGTTCATATTTAAAATATTGTATTTTTTTAAAGAAGTTTAAACAATAAATAGCGTATAGTGTGTCTTTAATGTGTCGTGACAGATCGCTGTAGCTTCAAGCGGCTCATGAACCGATCATCTCTTCATACTAGTTCATTTATAACATCAAATAAACATAAATGGACATCAGAAGGAATGTTGTTTCAAGCGCGGAAAGACGTGAGGACACACAATTATTCAAGTTCAAGTTCACCAACGTTAATCTACTAACTCCCCTGACTGCTTTGACTGATAAAATGGCGGATTCGGGGTTATGATTGGTCAGATCGCCTGTCAATCAAACTGTTTGCAAAGGGTCAATTGGAAATCAACATGTATACACTTTAACCAAAATATTATTGGAGAATACCTGTAAAGTGTCTGCAAATATAACTATCAGGTTCTTCAGTTCTAGGACCAGGTCTGGATCATTGCAGTAGGACTATTGGATTAAACAAAATAACAATAAGAATGATGATAAGAATGACAAAAAAAAATAAAAAATGGTGAAACTTCACATTAACTTTAAAAATGTGCTTTGAACATAAAGCATCTATGGGTGAATCTCTCAAAGAAATCATATTTTACCCCAAAAATAAAAGAAATAAAAAAGATTTTAAAATTTAAGTAAATTTTAATATAAAATAATTTTTATTACCATAATACAAACATTTCCAGATAAAATATTTTCCTTAACAAAACCATAAATTAATAATGTGCAAATCAACCTTGATTATTTCAGTAGGAGTTTTTAAAATAAATTAATACTTTTATTCAGCAATGATGCATTAAAAAGATCAAAAGTGAAGGTAAAGACATTTATAATGTTACAAAAGATATTTACTTCAAATAAAAGCTGTTCTTTTGAACTTACTATTGATCAAAGTAAGCCGAAAAATAAAATGTATCACACTTTTCACAAAAATATTAAGCGGCACAATGGCTTTCAACACTGATAATAGGAAATGCTCCTTAAGCAGTAAATAAGCAAATCAGAATTAATTCTAAAGGATCGCATGAAACTAAAGATTGGAGTAATGATGGTGAAAATTTAGCTTTGCATCCCAGGACTAAATTACACTTTAAAATATATTAAAATAGAAAACAGTTATTATAAAATGCAATATTTTTTTTAAAATACCATTTTCATTGCATTTTTGATCAAATAAATGCATCCTATATGACCATAAGATACTTCTTTTTGTAGAATTGGAGAGGATTGTGTTTAATTAACAGGAAAATTACATCCCAATGGCAACAGTCTTAAAACAAACTTAATTTTTTTTAAATTTTGGTGGTTCTTTCATTCAATTCACCCCTACAACATCACAATAAAAACTTGTGTTATCCATTGATTCACACAGAGGAACCAATATTCACTGAACTACATTTCTGTGGACCAGATTAGTTTGGGTTCAGCATTTCCCTCTAAATGGGTAACTCACAGCCAGTCATTTATTGATCAAATACACTTGTATCTTAATGAGTTTTTAGGTTACATTAGCATCTAAATGAGGCCGTCCAGCCCCTCCCCCGCTGCTGATGGAGGCCTGTCCATGAGGTTAAATAGGAGAGAGCAGTGCTTGACCCAGGCAGGGGAGTGATGACTGACAGGGTTAGTGAATGTCTGATCACACAGGCCTGCCCACCCACTGCTGTATGAAATCACACGGCACCGGGCGGCACCATTCCCCAAAACAGCAGCACAGATGATCTGGATAAATCCTTGAGGATCTCTGAAAAATGTTTTTGGATTTTCACAAGTGTTCACACACTTCATTATTACTAAGAGAAACAATTCAATCTAGAACTGCTACAGAAACCCAATGTAAGGCAGTTCTCAGTCATTGGAAGCTTGATTCCACTACAAAAAAAGAAGAAAAAAGTTAATTGCGAGTTTATATCTCACAATTCTGCGTTTGCAATTTTGATTTTTTGTTTTCTCACTCAATTCTCACTTTTTTCCCCAGATGTCTGAGTTTACATCTCTCAATTTAGTTTTTTTTTTTTTTAATAAATAAATAAGGCAACTGCAGTTCTGAATTTTTTTTTCTGCAATTGTGAGTTTATATCTTGTGGTGGAGAAAAGCTTAAGTGTTTAAGTAGTTAATGATTAGTTAACTGCAGAGTTTGTCCTAACGCTATGAGATAAACCACGCGGCTGGCATCTTCAGCATTCGCAAAGATCTCCAGAGCTTTTATCCATGAGCCAGACGAGTCTCTTCCAGGTTGGTGGGGTTTGATAGTGAGGGTGGTTGTACAGGAGCTGCAGGTTTGATTTACAGCCCCTTGCACTAGTGTGATTCTCTTGTTAAACATTTAGATAGGGCGCAGTGGCCTGCCTCTCAGACGTGGGGAGTGAGTGCGTAAATCACACGGTTAAATAAGCACTGGTCAAGCTGCAACACACGCCGTCACTCCACACTTCAGGACATGATGTACTTCATTGACAAAGCATGTAAACGTGAACACAAACACACACACACATTTTTAACATGAAACCATATTGTATAAAAATTGTTGTCATATTTAAAAACAAATAAACAAGAAAATTGTATCTACGAGTGTATAAATGCAGTCTGACCAGTGGGTTACACACTCAAAGTTCCCACACTTTTGACCATTGACTCTCCAAGACTTTTCCAGATAATTAAGATTTTAAAGCATTTTTATAGAGATTTCTAGGGTCTTAATTTTGCATGTCAGGAATCAATTCTTGGAATTAATAGATTTAAATGTCTGTACAATCGTCTCCAAACACTATCTCGTTTTTTTCTTTCAGGGAGCTCAGGAGCTTTAGTCGTGTCTTTCAGTGAAGTTTATTTTCAAAACAAGGCATTTGGAATGATAATTGGAAGCATTTCCTGGTGAGCCCTTTCAGTGGCCATCCATTCAATCTGATCTAATGGAGAGGTCAGTTGGGCCTAATGAGGACAGATTGCAACAATAACAGCAGATTAACTGTGAATATTCTAAACTGCTGGGGCTGAGAGTGTGTTTGGAGGGCCAGTCAGTTGTAAATCAGTGAGGGATTATGCAAATACCCTGCGGCTGGAGCTCACAGCCTGAGTCCTGCAGCCCGAACAAAGGGGTCAAGCCTGCTCTCTCCCACTGCTAGCTAACTTTCAATCACAAAAAAGAGAGACTCGGGCCAGAGCACAGCAGAAAGAGAGAGAGAGAGGTGTGTGTGGGGGCTCAAATTCTAGCATGAGACTCCTTAGTGCATCCCCCGTATCACGCCATGTTGTAATTACCGTAATTACAAGATGATAGCACTTGAGTTGTCCATATCCTCAGACGCTGTTTTATGCATGTCTATAGCAACAATGAATTTGCAGAGGTAAAGTGGTACAGTAATGCTCAAGCCTGCTTGCTTGATGTGCGAGCACCAATGAGGTTCATTCGTGTGTTAACGAGCATGTTTGAGCTTCTGGAAGAACCAATGAGGTTTGTTCTTGCACATCAAGCAGGTATAGTTGAGCTTCTGTTTTTTGTTTGCTGATGAATATTTATATGTGGATAAAAGCCTAAATTCAATCTGTTCGTCATATGAACATATGAAATTTTGGTATTGTGGCAATAGTTGAGACGAGTGTTTTGTGCGGGACTCACAGAGTGTGTGCGGAGCACTGCGATGATTTTGGACAGGGCCATGTTCCACAGCTCATCTGTGAAAGCTCTGGTCACCAAACCTTGTGTGGCGTGTAATATGTGATCTTCCACCACAAAGAACCTGCAAAGCATGATGGGGGGTGGCATTACATGGTGTAAATCGACTTTGTAGATAAGAAAATCGACTCACTGCCCTGCACATAAATAACACCAATAAATCCAGATTTAACTTACCCAACAATCTGATTAAAGTACTTCCTGTAGCCCTCCACGGTTTCATGCTGGAGTGAAAAACATACAATTAAAACATATAAAAACAAAAAAAATTAACAGGATTGTTTAATGAGCAAAGAATACTAACCATGTTAGACTGAGGCTGCAGAACCAGTCTTGCTTGTTTTTTTCTTTGCTTCCTATAGTAATTTTCAAATGTCTCTCGGTCTCCCTAAAAAAACGAAAATGGAATTAAAGTGGGTTTAAATAACAAATTAATATTCATCTAATTTAATTTATACAAGAGTATTTAACTTTGACTTGCACAGAACGTAATTGTGCATTTTACCCCAGAGCAAATAGTGTCAAGAATTTATCAAATTACTTTCTGAGAACTGAACTAAATCTTGTGTTGAAACCAACCCAGGCGCATTGTACATTTCTGCAAAACCAGAAATATGCAGTTCTAAGTACATTTTTGGCTTGTCAAAAGTACTGACTTCGGTAATGTGACGATACCAGCCTTCCCCCAAGCATTTTGAGCGGATTCATAAACACCTCTGATTGTCCCCTGTGTTCACACGCTCAACATTTATATCTGTGATTGGTTACAATGATCAACGCTTCAAAAACATGTTGTACATAGAAATCTTTGGCGCTCTTCACCAAACGCTTACACAGATACACACGGGAGCGTTTGAAAGCAGGTGTCTATCGGCGGATCCGTCTAGGGATCAGATTTTAAATTTCAGTACTGACTTGGTACCGAAGTCGGTACTTTAGACTACCCTACATTTTGCTGCTCTTTTCAGGTTAAGTGTCATTAAGAGGAGCTTTTTTTCCCCATTGTAGATCCAGGTTTATTAAACAGCCCAGGGTGATGAAAAAATGTGCCTGTGGATATACTTTTGCAAAATTATATTGTTTTACTTGTAGTATGTTTCACGTCACTTTCAAAGTGAAATGTCCATTGACTGGTGCTAAATAACATTGTGGCAAAGTATTATTACATTGGTTGTTGTGCAAATCATAGCTTGTTGTACATATTATAGCTCGTTGTACATATCATAGCATAGTTTGTCCAGTGAATGTTTGAAAGTAACATACCCATGACATTAAATCCTACCCCAAGCCTAACCAATAGTGGTAACAAAAGCAAACGTTGCTGAAACAATCATGCCACTTTAGCATGCCTTTACAAGGCTTTGAGCCCTTTTATAGAGTGTTTTGTGACTCATGTTTTACGGGACTTGTACCCGAGCGCTCCGCATCGCAAGTAAAATACTGTACCAGGTGAGCTACAGAGCAAGTTTACTACATCAGAAAAGTTAGTTATGGAGTTAGCTATGTAATGCAAATATCAAAATGTATTCGTATAGAAATCATGCACTATGGTAAAGTGTTTTGAGGTCATAACATAGTATTGTGCAAGGAAGCGCAATGAAATGTTTTTAGTTTATCGATTTTTTTGCCCTGTAATCATAATTTGTGTCAAAAGGAATAGTTGTTGCTGTTTTGCTGCCTCTAGTGGTCATTTTAGCTGCATTGAATTGTATGCATAGTTAAAGGGATATTTCACCCAAATATGAAACTATTTACTCTCCCTCAAGCCATCCAAAGTGTACAGGACTTTCTTCCTTCATATGAACATAATCGGAGATATACTTACAAATATCTTGGCTCTTCCAAGCAATATAATGGCAGTAAATTGGGGGCCCGATTTTGAAGCCAAAAAAAAAAGTCCATCCATCCATTATAAAAGTACTCCACATGGCTCCGAGGGGATAATAAAGGCCTTCTGAAGTTAAGCGATGGGTTTTTCAAAGAAAAATGTAAACTCCCAGAGCAGTGTGGAGTACTTTTACGATAGATGGTTGCTTTTTTTTTGCATCAAAATCCCCATTCACTGCCATTATAAAGCTTAGAAGAGCCAGGATATTTTTAAATACATCTCTGATTGTGTTCGTCTGAATGAAGATAGTCACATACACCTAGGATGGCTTGAGTGAGTAAATCATGACATAATTTTTATTTTGGGGTGAACTATCCCTTTAAGTTTTTGCAGTTATTCAGAAATGTAGGCAAAGTCAAATACATATCCAATAAGCATATGTTGATTTAAACATACAATATTTCGGAATGTTAAGCACCTATATCCCCCCCTCTCTCTCTGTGTGTGGCTGGAGAATGGCCCTCAGCCCCTGCCAGCACCTGTGAGCTCTCGGGTAGCACAGCGGTCAAAAGCGCTCGTGTTCTCATTAACTGAACCATTGAGGGGAAAGCGCTTAACTCATCCTACGCCCAGTGAATGCACTGCAGTTTGTGCACAATCTGAATGCCGAAGCGAAGAACTTTTTCACTGCTTTGTTTTTACGGCGAAAAGGGGGTTACTGCTCGGTCAATCCCATTAGATGCTGCAGTCTGACCCCTTTTGTTGGCGTGTTGATGGACTCTGGATTAGTTCTGACCAGATGAGCGATGGCACCAAGCGCTAACAAACTCGATCTCACCTCTTTATAGTTTGCGCTTGGTTTAAGGCAAAAATAATATTGATGGCATGACTGTCAAAACTCTGGAAATCCCCTAGCTTATTTAACCATTACTGTTTGAGGAGCCACTTGGGAGAAAGCGTTTCAGTGAAAATGCACTGTCAACTCAGAGGCTTGGGCGCCTATTAGAAACAGATCAACAGGAATTTTTCTCAATAAAACACATTTTGTTGTAATGCAGAACCTTAACAGGATTTCATAACATGTTATGAGATGGGTATTGGTTGTTCACTGTGTGCACTGTCTGTTGTGAAGGAGACACTGGGAATTACCAAAACAGTGTAGATGTGAAGACATCGGTAGACTGGTGAAAAATCCACCAGATCCTGCGCCGTCAAGACCTTAAAAAGAAAACGAACAAGGTTCAAGGAACATTTCTTGTCCTGGGGTGCGTTTCCCGAAAGCATCGTCAGCCAACTATGATCGCAAGTTCCGTCATTATCAGCATTGTTTAACGAGTCCGTGTTTCCCGAAACCATAGTTCCCATGAACGTTCACAAACAGCATTGCAAAGTTGTGAGGTTGGAACGACAGCTCTTGACCTGTTGTTAGAATCACAGTTTCTTGTTTGCATTACATATGGACTTAATTGCTTATCTTGAGCAAAATAAGCAAGCTGACATTCACACATCTTTTATTTGGAGTATATTCAAATATCATTTACATCTTTTAGTTTGTCAAGAGATTTAAAGTATTGTTTTTGAAGAGTGTGCTTGAAAGAACAAGCTTATTATTGATCTGGAAATAAATCAAAATAACTAATGTCTGTAATTTACAGCAAAAGATCTAGCATTAATTCGATCTCAAACAGATGGTGGAGTAATAATTTCTTTTGATGAATCCATGACATCATTAGCCAATGTGGTTGAACGGCAGGTTTGCGACAATACGGTTTCGGGAAACAGCAAGTCGTGACTAACTAGTGGATTTTTTCAACAATGCATCATACTATGGCAGTGAGGCAGCGAATTATGTCATTGTATGGGAAGCGCACCCAGAGCGGCTTTGTTGGCAAAGGATACCACTAAACAATGATGCTTCAAGTACTTTTTAAAAAGATCAAATAACATTTTCCTTCAATAACAGGTCTTGTTAAAGGCATAACAGAAGCAAATTTCTCCAGTCTTCAGTGTCACGTGATCCAGAAATCATTCTAATATGCTGATTTGATACTCGGTTATCAATGTTGGAAACAGTTGCACTGCTTAATATTTTTTTTTAGAAATTTTTCTGACAATATAAATCTTTACTATTATTTTTTATCAATATACCACATCCTTGCTGAATAAAAGCATTAATTTCTATAATACTGAACGCAAACTTTTGAACGGTAGTGTATATTGTTACAAAAGTATTGTTTCTATTTAAAATAAATGCTGTTATTTTTTTTAACTTTCTATTCATTAAAGAATCCTGAAAAAAATATCACAGGTGATAAAAAATTTATTTCTGAAGGATCATATGACTGAAAACTGGAGTAATGATGCTGAAAATTCAGCATAGAAATAAATTATATTTTAAAGTATATTAAAATAGAAAAACATTATTTGTAAATTGTATAAATATTTCACAATATTACTGTTTTTTGCTGTATTTTTGATCAAATAAATGCAGGCTTGATGAGCATAAGCGACTTCTTTCAAAAACATTTAATAGTAATGTTTCCAAACTTTCTGGACATTTTTCTTCAAGATCTAGAAAAAAAATCATTTTGGACACGAATCAAAACTTCCTCAAAATGTGACTGGATGTCATACCTCCTCATCCATCTCGTCTTCATCCGCTGCCTCTGTGCTCAGGCCGTTGTGATGGAAGGATGTTCGGCCATTCAGACCGTACAGAGGTTTGGCACTGCTCAGAGTGTCCTGCTTCTGCCCTGTGCTGTTAAACGTACGGTGCTGCTGAGCCTGCGAGAACAAGGTGACGCAGAGAAGACCAACAATAACTTCAACAGCCGTCAATGCCAGTCATATGTATTATACTAACGAGTTTGCAAATTTTAGATTAGCTATGCTACAAATTTAGTACATGTTTCAAAACCTAGTTAGATGTGTACATAGACAGCATTTTAAAGCATCACGGTTTTGCTGAGGGTGTACCAAAACAAGGTAGGCAGCATTAACATGCTAAAGTCAAGCTCTACTGAAATCAATTGAGTCTAATCTCCTATGCACTTTGCATGATATGTAGACATCTATGTACAGTTGTTATGTTCGATTCTTGAGCAAATCTTTCTTTTAGGTCGGTAACTGTTCAGGAGCCAGTTTGAAATGAAGAACATATTCAAAAAGAACCGAAACATATGGTTCTGACAAAGTTTTCAGAGAATAACCTTGGAAAACTTTGCATCATTGGTTCTTTTTTCTAAGGCATTAACAAAAAAGCAAGATTTTCAGCTTTGATTAGTTCATTTTGAACTGATTCTTTGGTTCAATAACCCATCTGGACATGCTCATTGGATCATACGGTACCATGCAAAAAACGCAAGTGCTACTCTGAATGTGTGTTTTGCGTCATCAACCCAGAATTAAGTTTGATTCAGTTCGATTCTGTGAACTGGTCTGAACAGATATTGGCTTGAAAGAATGATTCATTCAAGTATCAAACATCACAAATGTACAGCATCCCAAACCAGTCACCAAACAGTTATGATGCTAACGTAACGTAACGTAAAGTAACATACAACACAACCCCACCTGTCTCATTGCAGTTTCACCAATCTTGTCCGAGTGTTTTCGGATACTCTCCAAGAAGTCTTTCAGGTCGGACATGGAGATCTCCTTGATCTCCTCTCGGAGTTTAGGGAGAGTCTCAGCCATAATTTGGCAGAACCTGTACTGGCTCACTCTAGGAATATAAATGTTTTCTAGCTGCTCCATAGTTTTCAATGCAGAGTAGTATCTGAAATGGAAAAGATTCATGTCAGTCACCACTTTACTAGTCCCTAAAACCCCTTAAAATCACTGAAATTTCTATATGATAGAAGCAATATGATGACCAATAAAGAGTAAGATGGGATCAATGTTCTTTAAAAAAAGCACTGGGTTACAGTGAGGCACTTTTTAGGGGTGTAACAATACATTGCAATAAATTGATGTATCAGTCAAATTGCAAATTATATGTTTTAATGCAAAAAATATATTTTTAAGATGCACCAATACTTTGACACGGTCATGGTTGTTGACCTTTCTATGCATTTCATTGAGCTGTCAACAAATATTTGACAAGTATATGATGAAAACGTTTTGATTTTAGAAATTTCTTTTTATATATTTATTTTTGTATAAATATATTTCTAAACTGGAGTACCTCAGTTTGTTGTGTATGTAGTAGATTTGCACATTTTACAGAGCAAAGACATTGCTTATCTCAATGCGCAAACCATATCATCAGATATCTGATGATCTCATGATCACTTTTTTCCTGATTTTTTCAAGTTTATTTAAAAAACTAAAGTGATTTTTTTTCTTGTGAATGAATGAATGAGTGCATGAATGCTCACACTTTCAATAGTACAGCCACAAGATCTAAAACAATATGTGTGTTAAAGAAAACTAAAAACAAACCTCTTTTTTTCTCCATAAATGCTGTTGATTTATCTTAACTTGTATTGAATCCAGAAAATCTTTAATATTTTTTGTCAGAGCTTTTATAGTTAACTACAGACTCACATCATTTTTTCTACTTGTATTAATTAAACATGGAGGTCAAATTGTCCACCTAGGAGGTCTAAATCCACACCAAAGAATTTTTGTTCTCAGAATATATGAAACACAGGTTCAAAGACAACTATCTTGCACAATGTATGAATGTGCCTGTCCATATTCAACGTATTAACACATTTATTAACTTGTACCACACTAGCCGGTGCCTCTGAATGCTCCCTGACCTCACCGCTCTGAAGTGCGCGTGCGTCCGTGTGGAAGGCCAAAGTGGCGCCCTTCCCAGCGAGTGTTACATGTGAACTGCAAAAGAATCCCTGCCTGATTAGACCATGTCCCAGCCTAGTCATTAGCGCGCAGTGGCGACACACAGATTAATGGAAAAACACATTGCGCTAATTGCCTCAATTTGGAGGAGGCCTGTCATGGGCCTGCCGGTACAGGGCAGTGCTGTGAAGAAGGGCACACACAAGGTCAATTGTCCTTGCGTTTGAATAGTTTATTTATTCATGATGTGTTATGACTGACTAAGTAGACGTTAATGGACAAAGAAGGGTCATTATTTTCAAGTTCAACGTGACCTTACATTCATCCCTTCATTCCAGGAGAAAAGACCGAACCCTTCTTCATGAAAGGGGTTTGAATATGTTTCTTGCTGAATTATAATAGTTCAATTTATATTTATTTTTTTTCAGCAGAACACTTTCCACACACTCCTACTTTTTAAAGCAAAGGCACACATATCATGGTCTTTGAAATGAGATCTTAGATAAATTACTACTTTACATAAAATAACTCTTTTTTTTTACTATATACACAACATGAAAAGTAGACAACTTTAAATGATGAATGAAGAGTTGACAAATGTCTGCTCAATTCATTGTAGAATTCTTTTTTTTTTTGTTAATTACCAATCACATACTATTTCATCGCATGACCTTCAGCCTATTTCAAAAAATTCAATTGTGACTGCAAGGAAGTGACATCATTTTGATCTTTTCTACAGCAAACTATAAATAGTCTCGTTCCTTTTTCTAAAAATTTCACACTAATTGTAGTTTTGACTACACCAATAAAGCTCATTCATTCAATTATTAATCACAGATATTAGATGATGAGAATTTTTTTCTTAAATTTATGGGATAGGTTTGTCAGTAACTAAAAACCAACAAACCAACCTTTTTCCCAAACAAGCCTTCTTAGTGACGGTATCATTTTGACAAAATCTGCAACTTTTTTTTTTAAATACATTTTATTGAATTTTTATTTAATTATTATTTCTAAAACATATCAAATCATTCAAATATTAGTTTTGAACTGCAAACCCCAAACTTAACAACTTAAAAGCTCATAATATTTAGTGTGACATCATGAGGTGGATGAAAAACATTGTATGAAGGTTTAGCACCTTTTCCTGAACTCCTTTTTAAAGAGTTTCAAACCTATTTCTTCACCATTAATCACTATGGCTGACTTGCAATAAAGATAAAAACTTGCCTTTTCGATTCAAGCTGCTCCTTCAATTTGCTGTACATTTCCAAGACTGTGGAAATATAAATAAAAGAGGGTAAAAGAGAGGAAAGGAGACATTGCAGGAAAAAGAAATCAAACTGAAACATTTTGTTCATTCAGTGAACTGAAACCACTTCCTAAATATCTATTAATGCTTTTTGAAAGAAACATACAAAAGAAACCACAACCTAACTTCATTTATCTACAGCATCATCCAATAGGTTTCTTGATGAAACCAATGTAACAACAGAACATCAAATTCTCTTTCTGTCTTTCCTAACAGCTAGGAATTGTTGTATTAAGTTTTAAGTCAGATAGACAGTAATAGACAAACACTGAGCACTGTTTAATGAGGACCTGGATTCGTTACTGTAACAAGAAACCACGGGAACATTCACATTTACAGTTTCTTGATTGTTTTTAATAGTCTTTTGATGACATCTCTAGAGCGGTTACAGGCCATACACCGCAAGATTTCATTGAACGCCTTTCGGTTACACGAACGCGCCGTCTCACCGGGAATGCAGAGCTGCAACTTCTCCACCGTTGTAGCCATGTTCCTCTGTTGAACCCGGCAGCGGATGACCTCCTCCGTTTGGGCCGTCACCTTACATAAGGGAAGGTCAAAGAGTGTGAAGCCCTCTCAATTAACGAGACAGTCCTCTCTGCGCTATTGTCTGATAATCGACATTCTTTTCTTCTGCCCATCTAACGGCAGACATGCTAACAAAGCCAGACTGTGCCATACCTCCCGTCCGGCGTCTTGAAGTCTTCGATTGGTGTCACTCACTTGGCCCTTAAAACATAATATCACTTTTGTTAGACAAATAAGCCCACAATTCCCTGTTGTAACTGCTCACCCTTGTAATCAGATCATACTTCATGAGGAGTCAAGAACAAAGCCATGCAAATTCAAATTAAATGTGCAGCGGGAACTTGAACTTTTGGTCGGTAGGGAGCTTTTATGGCCGGTAATCACTTCTGACAGCCCTTTCTAACAGATTCTGTGACAAACTTCTCAATTTTACTTGGGATTTTTGAACTTTGGTTGTTCCTCTGGCTCTGTCAAACAATTCAAATCAATGACCCAATTGACCATTGGTCCCTTGTTGGTAACTTCAATGAGCTCTATGTGCCATTCATTGTCTGGGGTAAAATGCGGATAGCATTTTCTGGTAATTAAACATTCTTTTTTTTCCCTTCTTTTTTTGGCTGAACACAAACGCTGGGTGGCTGATTAACATCAAATGTGAAGACCTCCACACCACTGCGCCAGTATAGTGCCCCAGGTGCAGGGACCGCACGACCGCAGACTTTCCCACATATTAAGTCTCATTAGGTCATCGTAATAAGGAACCGCTTTTTGAGTTATTAAAAAACTCATTTATTCGCGAACAAAGAGGGCCCAGCGACCTCACTGATGCCGTATGTGCTCTCTTGTTATCTGAATATGCTTTATATAATGTGGGTCTAATTACAAGGATTGGTGAGCCATTCCTGTGCCGTTTGGTCACCATATTTCACTCTGGGAAGTGGAAAGGGAGCTAAAGAGAATTGGCGTGCGATTCCAGCGCGAGGTCTGGAGCGCGCTGCTGAACCCCATGAACGCGCAATGACCAATCTGTCGGGGATGAAAGCTACACACTTTGGGCATCTCTCCATCCAATGGGAGTTTGCGGAAACCAACAAATAATAGCACAATAACTATGCAAATCAGTTGTGCTACAAAATTTGTTCTGGAGAATTAAGCTTTTTTTGTTGTTGTTAAGCTTTCTTAATACAATCTCAAGGCAACATAATTGTCTTCTGTATACTCTGCTGTAGAAGAATGTATTTGTTCTGTTATTCAACAGCATGTTTAAAGGCTGATACTGTCTAAACATGCATTTGAAATGAAATACCCCTTTCTATGGGCAAAATAGCAAAAAGTCATTAACAACATTATGTACAAACAATACTGAGAAATAAATGTCAGTAAACGATTTTTTGTTGTTTTTCACTAAATGAACACAAGGAAAAATATTTTATGTATTATTATTATTTTCCTTTATACATTCAAAAGTTTGGGATCAGTAAGATTTTTTTTTTGAGATTATTAGTCTTATTCAGCAACAATACATTAAATTGATCAAAAGTGACAGTAAACACATTTTTAATGTAACAAAAGATTTCTATTTCAAATAAATGTTGTTCTTTTGAACTTTCTATTTATCGAATCCTGAAAAAAATTATCCCGGTTTCCACAAAATTATTAATCAGCACAAGTGTTTTCAGGTTTTTTGAGCAGCAAATCAACATATTACATAATAAAAATACATAATAAAAAAAAAAAAACCCTTTCCTTCCCTTTTCCCTTCCTACTCTAGCTTATGGTACTGAGCAATGTCTGAAACTTGTATTGTGAGCACTTCCTGTGTTATTTGCCAATTCACGAAGAATCGCTTGTTTGTTTTCCTCACTTGTAAGTCGCTTTGGATAAAAGCGTCTGCTAAATGACTAAATGTAAATGACTAAATGTAAATATTAGAATGATTTCTGAAGGATCATGTCATGTGACAGTGAAGTCTCGAGAAATGATGCTGAAAATTCAGCTTTGTCATCACAGCAATAAATTACATTTCAAAATATCCTTAAATATAAAATATTTCAAATTGTAATAATATTACAGATTTTGACTGTATTTTCCATAAAAGGAAAATGCATCCTTGTGTATTATTTCAAAAACATTTAAAAATCAAACTTTTGAACAGTAGAGTATGTACCTATATAAAAAATACAAAGTAATAAAGTCATATTTACCTACATATATTTCTTATTATAACATTTTAATATATAAATCACTGTAGAAGGACATCAAAAGCTTTTTGAATTGATTCTACTACATTTCTATGGATCTTAATAAAAAGCTAAAGCCAAACAGGATTTAAAATTTTAATTTTAAATTGCCAGCACAATCAGTGTAAATAGTTGTCACCAGTATAGTATAATATATTTTTCCATGATATTACCATCTGATACTATTATAATACCATGGTATTTTCACAATCTATAAGAGGAAAAATTTATTATTTCTCACTAATAATGAATTACAATTTCTAATCCCTAAAATAATTTTGATCCTCTCCACATACCATCAGTTTCTCAGCATCCGCTCGGACTTTCAGCAGTTCTGTGATGGCGTCCACAAATCCCTGATGATGGAAGTTGCACATTTTCTCAATCTCTCTGTCATGGTTGCGTATTCTGGCATCAAGTTTCTCCATAAACCTTTTGTGTGCGTTGGGCTGATCATCGTAAACGGATCTATAAAACAAACATCAAATTAATACATTAAACGACTTCGAACAACAACCAAAATCTTCTTTAAAGATACACTAAATCTTCATGAATGAAGAGATATGTGTCAATGGAGAATTTGACATTTTTACATTTATAAACTCTTCAAAATGGCCTGTAGTTCAGCATGAATGGCTCATACATGTCATCTCAAAATCAACACTAATACACCAGAGTTTTTCATGGAGAAGGACCACTTAAGAAAAAGTAAAGCCTATTGTTTTTATGCAATTACATTGCAGAAACACATTTGGCGCTGAAGTCCACACTTTGTGTTTCCCTTCAGACAGCACACACACACTTATCCTTCAATGTTCTGCAGGTGGTGTTCTCAGTCTAAGAGCATGTGTGTATCAGTAGCTGTGGTAGCCTGTGTACAGCAGTGAGAGCTGGCAAACTGAGGCCAACAGATGGGCTGCTTCTTCAGTGTGTCGTGAGATCACAGAGTGAGTTGCCCTCCTCACTGCTCCAGATGGCCAAAGAGAGCCGTCTCTCTCAGTGAAGAAGAACAGTCCGAGACGATTCACTCACTTTCTGACACAGACGGGAAGGGAACTGTCACTGTACAAGTGCTGCATAAATTATCATTTACAAACAACGTGAAACAGTGAACAGACCATTTTATTTCCCTAAAGTCATGTATTTCAAAGCAAAACAAAATGTTCAAAATGGGCCATTCAAAATCTTCTTTTTTTTGACTTCTTACCAATTACTGATTAATTTGATTCAGAAAAGGTATTATTATGGTATTATCATGATAGCCCAATGGGGGCTCTAACATATTTCTCGAGGCTCTATGAGAAATTTGAGAGGGGAAAAAAACATTTCTTCTATAAATATATATCGTAAGATATTATTAAAATATGTTTAAGACAATATTTTAACAAATTTCTCTGGCACAATGCACAGTTAACTAAAACCATTGAAAAACATTTTCATTACCTGAAATAAAATAAATGTTATTCTGAATAAAATATTAATATTGATATTACCAAGGCAATATTTCATTGTCTTTTAGTTAAACTTGAAGAATATGGTTAACCAAACAGTTGATGGGCTGACCTCAATAGTATGGAAAAAAATGACAATGGAAGTCAGTGGGGTACATCAACTCTTTGGTTACCAACATTCTTCTAAATACCTTCTTTTGTATAAAATTCATACAGGTTTGGAGCAACTTGAAGGTGAGTAAATAATGACAAAGTTTTCATTTTTTGGATGAACTACCCCTTTAATAATTTATTAGACATCATATGAATGGGTTTTTTTATATTCACATACAATTTTATACATGAGAAAATGTAACTGCCTTTATATTTTAGGAAGGGAATCCTTAAAAAAAAAGTGAAAGCCAATGGGGAGGAATAGTTCTCCAAGTGCGCCACCATGTGGGCAACAAGGGAACACTGCATTTTGAATCTGATGTATAAATATTTATTATATTAATATTTAATGTGGTTCTGTTCCAGGAGCCAGAGTTTACACCAAACATGAAGTGGTTACTCAACACAAGTAACAGAAGTGATGTACAAAAGTTATAAAGTCGTCCTTAGAATCAAACAGTACAATTCATTAATATTACCATGAATTGAATAGACACAACAATATGACAGTCCAAACAATGTTCAGTAGGGGAAAGTATTTGTATATATTTGAGCAGTATATAATACACCATATCACAAACTCACTGCCATTCATTTTTTTAAAGTTTCCATGGATAATTATTTAAATTTATACATTCCTATAAAAACTGTCTTTTCAAGGGGTATTTTTTACATATTGTTAATGTGCCCCTATTATTCTATTTTAAAAGTTACTAGTTTTATTTTGGAGGTCTCCTACAATAAGATTAGATGCATCCAAGATCAAAAAATGCTTTCAATTTCTCATAATATACATTGTAGCATCACCTCTTTTCTCAGTGTCTGAAATGGTTCCATAAAGGATTCCGTCTCTAAACCCCTCCTTTCTTAGAGCTTACTCTGCTCTGATTGGTCAGATAGCCCAGTCTGCTGATTACAGCGTGTCAGAAACGAAACAGCCATTACCATATTTGAATTTTAACACAGGAGGCTTCCACACAAAAATGTCAAAATGCCTTTTTGGAGAGTATTTCCATGAACACAGTGGGTTATATCTTAAAGGGTTAGTTCACCCAAAAATGAAATTTCTGTTATTAATTACTCACCCTCATGTCTATCCAAACACGTAAGACCTTTGTTAATCTTCAGAAAACAAATTAAAATATGTTGATGAAATCCAAGGGTTTCTGAACCACACATAGACAGCAACGTCATTGCATTTTTGAGGCCCAGAAAGGCATTAAAGACATTGTTAAAATAGTCCACGTGACTACAGTGGTTCAACCTTAATATTATGAACTGACGAGAATACTTTGTGTTAAAAAAAACCCAAAAATAACAAATTTATTCAATAATTTCTTCTCTTCTATTTCAGTATCCCACACAGCTGACATAGTGAACGCAGTGCAGCGCTTCCGTGTTTACATCTGAAGGCCGGCACAGTATTGGCTGACACGGTTCAGAGAGCAGCACAACATATGCTTGTGATGCTGATGCAGGAGCCGGCCAATAATGATTCAGCATTCTGACATAGAACACTGGATTCACTACATCACCTGATAGGAGACTGACATAGAAAAGGAAAAATTGTTGAATAAAGTCATTATATTTTTTTACTTTTTATGCACAAAAAGTATTTTCATTGCTTCATTACATTACGGTTGAACCACTGTAGTCACGTGGACTATTTTAACAATGTCTTGAATGCCTTTCTGGACCTCAAAAGGAGCAATGACATTGCTGCCTATGTGAGGTTCAGAATCCAAACTATCTTAATTTGTGTTCAGAAGATGAACAAAGGTCTTATGGGTTTGGAATGACATGAGGGTGAGGAATTAATGACAGAAATTTCATTTTTCGGTGAACTAACCCTTTAAGTAAACACACAGTTGAGAAAGAAAACATATGTGTAACAGTATATTAGATCCGTGCATTAACTCTTATAGTGACAGTAGCCTAATATACCTGCTGCAGGTATTAACGTTAAGTTAACGTCATTTATTTCTGTTGTATTTATTTGTCCGTTTCGTTTGTAAGTACTTTCTTTGTTCTCATTGTTTTGCTGACAGTTTACTTGTCTTCTGTACCTGGTTTTGAGGACTTTTTTCTAAAATTAGTTAACTCGATATTAGGTTTTGCTGACATTGTGAAATTTCACTGCTTTTTAAAATGACTAATATAGTAAAATAAGGCTTTTATCATATCACCCACCAATAATCGTGATTTCAATACTGACCAAAAATACACGATTATGATTTTTGCCATAATCGATAAGCCCTAGCTGGCACTACGTAGGCTAATCCAGGAAGTGAGACTAGAATTACTGACGTCTCGTTTCATTCACTTCAGAATCAGCTGGACAACAACTCCATTTATCGCACTTTGATCTATGCAACTTTGCAGACTTTTACATTCAGCTATAGTACAAACTACATGACAGGTAATGTCTGAAAAAGCACAATGGGGCACTTTAAAATACAAGATAAATAAGCAGAACAAAGTGTGGTGACATGATGTTACGCTAACAAAGTTCTGATAATCTTTTGCTTCCTTGTTTTATTGAAGTGACTTAACTGAACATGCATAGCAACTCATTACAAAACATGATGGGCCAAATTTAATTTTGACATCTGAAATGGCGTGGACACACTTATTTTTGCGGCGGATCTTATTGCATATGAATTTGTAGGAGTTTCCCTTTCAGATGCAAAATTTAGGTATTTAAATGAGTATTTAAATGAATCATGCATGGTGATTTACTAAGGTCTGCACTAGTCAATTTACCGGTATTTGCACCATTATTTACCACCCTGTCTTAAACCAGACACTAATTTGCGAGGCTCTAGGTAGATTGCGTTGGTCATTATGGAAATGATCCGGCTGTGTCTGTGTTCTTTAATTTGCATGTTGTCAGTAGATCACCCCAAGAACTTTCCACTCCCATCAGCGCTTTTTCGGAATTGAGCTCTCAAGCTAATTTGCCCCGATTAGTAAATCTGGCCCCGAGAATAATAAATTCAAGATTTCCAAAATTTACTCTGAAGATCTGTTCAAAGATCCATTCAGATAAGATCAATGGTTTGTCTCTCTATGACTCGTATGTGAGTGTCAGCCTGCAGAAGCCGGTGCTTCCTCTCTTCACAGGTGTGTTTGTGTCAGAAGCAGAACTTGCTTTGAAACTACTTCATGACACATACTGGAAATGTAGCATCTGGACAAAGGCAGTAATTAGCATGGGGTCAAATGATCTCAACCAAAACTACAGACAAAAATAAAGATATTCATAATAACAAATTAGCAAAGTCTTGGATGGCTCACTGCTAGTAAAACTGCCAGCTGGCTCTCTCTATCGGATGCCAAGAAGGAGGTTCGGATGAAATCCAGGTTGCCATTAGCAACACGGGCTCAACGTCTAGACTGTGAATGGCAACCTTTAAAATGGCACAAATGTTGCAAGTTCTGAGTGTTTTTTACCAGAATGTGAGGGTGTTCTGAGTGGTTGAGAAACCAGATTTGAAATGTTCACAAAATATTACAAAAATCTATTTCCTAATTCAAGAGGAAATGATGAGTGATCACCAGATTTTTTTCAATGGTCCACAACGGGCAAAGAATATAAATCAAACAGCCCCAGTGTTTATTTCTTGTTTTTGTCAAAGTTTGTTGTTTGACGAAAATAGCCTTACACACACACACACACACACACACACACACAAAGTACTTTAGTTTACTGGTGTTCATTCACTGTGGATTCAGCTCAAACTGGTCAATAGTGTGCATTAGAGCCTGTCCACTATCCAAACTTTTTCCATTCGCTTTTCCCATTCCCACAAAAAAGTCTTTGTTAAAGCGTTATAAGCCATGAACCAAACCAACCAGCTACTTTGTAGACTTTTAACATTACAAACTTTAATTTGAAGCAAAAAGTATTTGGAAATGGGACAAAAATACAAATAAAAGATGGTGTATTTAATGGCTTTAAAGGGATAGTTCACCCGAAAATGAAAATTAAATCTGTTCATCATAAAAAGCATGTGTGTCTCTTCAGAAAATTTGGACTAAACGACTCAATTCATTTGGATTATTTTTTACGAACTCTTTATGAACTTTTTGAAGCATTTTTTTTAAGTGACAGTTGCGTACCTGTCAATGGAGACCGATATCGCTCCGATTTCATCGAAAACATCTTCATTTGTGTTCCGAAGATGAATGTCTTACAGGTTTGGAATGACATGAGGGTGTGTGGAATTTTCATTTTTGGGTGAGCTAATCTTTTAATGGGGAAAAGAACTACAATCCCATGAAGTATTGGGAATGACAGTGTGTTTTCCAAATTCAGGCGCCCACCTGCAAACATTACCCAAGTCCGCCAAAAAAGGGTGGTCTGGGGTGCGGTTCATATGAACTCCAGAACATTTTGCTGCTTATATGTGAGAAATCATACTAAAGTGGGGCACTAGTGATGACGTATGATTTGATAAAAATGACAACCGTGACTGACGCACTGCAAGCAGAGAGACTTGCTCTCAGCAGAAATGAACTCGAAGCATTTTGCAGCCTTCTCCCGTGTCATCATCACCAAGGAACAGAGGTAAACAACTGCTGCTTCCATAGTGAAAACAAGCTGCGATTCGAACCCAAAAAATATAATGTGAACACAATCCAGCGGGGGGAGCAATCAAACTTTGGTTTGGACTAGGCAATCGAACCAAGTGTGAAAGCAATGTAATTAAATTTTTTAAAAGCTGTAAAACTATTCTTTTTAAGTTGTTAATACTCTCTATAGAAACAACATAAAGTTGTCATAGTCGCATAAAGTTTATAGCAAAATATGCACATAGTATTTTGACAACATAGCAAGACATTTATGTTGATCATTTCCGGTGCTTCATGGGAGAGAGCTTTCTCTGATTGGTGGAATTTTCTGTACAGGTTCATGTGGAATGTATTTTTGCTCCACAGAATCAGCTGTTACACGATTATTTAAAAAATAAATCTTTTCAAAAAAAAAAAAAAACATTTACCATTGATTAACACTTTTTGAACTCACACTAGGTCTGGTCTGTACTTTTATTAGAAAGTAAATATTAAAGTATAGTAGTAAATATTAAAAATATGGAGGACATGAATGTATTTTTAATTACGGAGCCCATCTGTTGCACTCTATACAGACAGCATGTTTCAATTAAAAGGGTTTAATTATCATTATAACGTACCTTTTTGTGCAATAGGTCTTAATTTTTACAAAAATTTAACAACATAGGTGGATTCTTATTAGCCCAAGCGCTGAAACGGAAAACTGTAAAAACGGAAAGCTTGTAAGGCCTAGACCAACTAAAATCTATTCAGTTTTACAAAACCGTTTGCATTTTTTTTTTTAAACATCCATCCCCTGAGCGGTTACCAGGTAGGCCTCTTCCTGCCACCCAGATGGAAAATGCTGAGGGCCAATTTCTATTGAAAACACGCAAAGCTTTCTAAAATCGGTACCCATTTCCACCGCCTTTCAGAAGGTCATATTACGCCCCATAATGGGATATCCTTTCTGCGAATCTGCACACATGCACACAGATCTACTATCAGCAGGACCATATTCACAATGAGTTTCCTCCTTCCTGTTATTGAATTCAACAGACCAAAGAGCGGCAAGTTCCGGACAACTGCCAGGAGGTAGTGAAGGAAACAGAAACGAGTAAAAGTCAAGCCACTTCACATACGGCTCAAACATAGATCATTATACATCTACAACTACAGTAGTTAGTAAACCCTATAGTAACACAAGCTTAAATGAGTGTCAATCACTGTGTTTACATGCACTTTTAAGAAAATAGGCTTAGGAAATTCCAGGTTATTCCAGGGTTTTTGCAAAAAGCAGCATTCTGAAACATGAAAAAGTGAACAGTGTTCTTCTTATGCGGTTTGATGAAGACAATATCGTTGACCAGGTTTCTGCCAGAGAACACAGCACATGTGGTCATGTAAATGTCTACGTATAACAATATAATAAGTGACATTATTACAGGTTTCTGAAGATAATCTATTGGTAACATGGCTAAAGTAACGGAAATATATGGAGAAAGCTGCTTGATGATGGTGACAAACATATATTTGGGTTAAACGGATAGTTCACCAAAAATTTGTCATTTATTCACCCTCTAGTCACTCCAAACCCACAAGACTTTGGCTAATCTTCAAAACACAAATGAGAGGCTTCTATCCAATCCGTCAATGTAACCCATACTGACAAGATTCAAAAAGGTTTACTGTAAAATGAATGAACATAGGTGTATATTAGGGCTGTCAAAATAGGTGAAAAACTAAATTCGATTTTTATACTTTAATATAACTAATATTTGAGTTATATTCGAATTTAAAAGACATAATTTCAGTTAGAGGACAGAAAGCTTTTGGCTTGTCTCGAGGCCACAAGAGGGCGCAATGAGCAAAATGTAATGCGCTGCAATAACACGATTGTCTGTAAAAATAAATAAATAAATAAATAAATAAAGTGCATAACATTTAAACTAATGTTCAAAAATCAAATATAATTTCCTAAATTGCATAAACAATTATGAACAGAACAGCATCATATATTTATGGCATAGTTTAATACAAAGAGCCGAAGCAGCGATCAGACAGAGTACTTTTTTTGGATTTAAATCATGACACAGTGCAATGGAAAATGTCCGTCTATCGCATTTTACACAGAAAACAGAAAAGCCGTGCAGAAAATGCGTGTGTGAATGGCTTCGGTGCGGTTTTGACGTAACCAAGATCTTCTCTGCATTGAGCTTCACTATTTCTGTTATGTTTTGCATCTATGTAATTGTAATTCAACTGTAATTGGTTCAACTGGATAGGCTAAGGAAAAAAAAACAACAAAACGATATCATCCCATTTCGTCCACCACTGCACACCTAAAATTCGAATGCACCGTTTTTACATTCGAATGTGCATTTTTATTTTAAATTCGACGAATATTCGAAATTCTAACTTTAATTTAGCAGCCCTAGTGCATGAAAAGCATTTTTATTTTATATATATATATATATATATAACAGATCATTTAAAAAAATGCTTTTCTTCTGTCCCTCTATTCTAGAAACCATGTTTGGTACGTAAGTAGTACGCACACTGTTTAATGTTATAACGTCTTTACATTACTTTTTAGTTAATGGTTACACCACTTGACCTTTTGAAACTAAATAAATAATGATGAAGAATTAATTTCAATCTAACATGACTTTGATTCAGTTGGACAAATCAGTTAAAATCACCAAAATTCCAAAATCCCTTATTTTTAAATCAAACTGTCTGCCAAATTTAAACATATCGTGCAACCAAGTGGAAAAGCAGAGGCACATCATGATAAAGCACTTTCCCTGCACACCTTTGAGCTTACAAGGTAATATAAATATATTAAAGCAGGGGGAGTTTTCCTTCAAAGACTTGAGAAATAACATTTCTGAGGTCTGTTGAATGAGAAAATACAGATGCATACTGGTAATGATTAGCGTGAATGTCAGTAAAGAATGTATGGCCTCGGGACACGTTGCATATGCTGGAATGTTGACAAATTTGCTTGTCCTGAAGATCTGCTTTCTTGAGGCCTTTATCAACAGCTGGTTTGCTAAACATATAAATGAATGAATCTCTATCATCACATTGTTAAATATCATACGATCAACTGTGTAATGCAAGCCACCTAGAACTTCTGTTCTGAAGTTTAAGTTATACCCTAAAGTGGCTATTCAGATACAGAAGAGAGCATACACTCATAGTGCAAAAGGTCAGCTGAATTCTGCTGAAATTATTTCTACAGTAATGATCAAGCCAAAGACCTCACAAAGAAATGCAGATGAGCGCTACTGAATTCTATAGTTTCATAAATCCATGTTGTGATGTAGCCAAACTTAAAACATCATAACGACTAAAGCTATTACGCTATTGTTCAGAGCCTGACTTGTAACCCGAAGGTCACAGGTTCGAGTCTCAGTAGCGGCAGGAAATGTAGGTGGGGGAATGAATGGACCAACAGTGCTCTCTTCTGCTCACTACCCATAACTTTTGGGAGACACCATACTTGGCCACACATCACTTTCACTAACAATCTCATAATGGCATACAGCTTTGCTCTGCTGGGAAAAAAATTAATAAATGTCATGTCAAGATCATGATTCACGACATTACAAATTCTAATGAAATTATAAATCAAGTCAAAGATGTTATAATTTAAGAATTTTTGACAGTAGCTACTGAAATCATGATTTTATCTGGAATAATAATGCCGATAGCCTCGTGGGCAGCACAGCATCATATAGAACCATTGCGCTTTGGGCGACCCGAGTTCGAGTCCCAGCGGACCTTTCCCAATCCCGATCCCGTCACCCTCTCTCTCCCACTTTGCTTTTTGTCTGCTTACTGTCCTATCATAGTAAAAGCAAAGACGCCAAAATAAATCTTAATAGAAATCATAAAGCCAAAGGATGCTGCAGAGCACTACCTAAATCATGCTTTTAACCGAAATAATGATTTTATGTGAAATCATGAAGCCAAAAATGTCATGACAGGATACAGTTGAGTGCTTCCGCAATCATGATTTTCATTTTGAAAACATAAAGCCGAAGATGTCATGACAGGATGCAGCTGAGCGCTACCAAAATCATGTTTTCATTAGAAATCGTGAAGCCAAAGATCTCATGACAGGATGTAGTTGAGTGCTACCAGAAACATAATTTCATGAGAAATTTTACATTTACATTTTATTCATTTGGCAGACACTTTTATCCAAAGCGACTTACAAGGGGAGCAATTAGGGGTTAGGTGTCTTGCTCAAGGGGCCTTAGTCATGATATCAAAGGTGGAGAGAGTGCTGTTTATTCACAATCCCCACCTTCAATTCCTGCCGGCGTGGGAATCGAACCAGCAACCTTCAGGTTAAAAGCCTGACTCCCTCACCATTAGGCCACGACTACCCCTCATAAAGATGTCATGATGGAACACAGCTGAGAGTTACCAAAAATCATGACTTTTTTCTTTTTTTTAATCATAAAACCAAAGATGTCCTGACAGAGTTGAGAGCTACAAAAATCATGATTTTATTAAAGAAATCATGAAGACAAAGATATCATGATGGCACTACCGAAATTATGCTTTAATTTTTTTTTTTATAAATTATGAAGACACAAATGTCCTGCCAGAACACACCTGAGCATTACCGAAATAATGATTTTTATCAGAAATCATAATAAAACCAAAGATCTAATGACAAAATGTAGCTGAATGCTTCTGAAATAATTATTTTGGAGCAACCATAAAACAAAAGATCTCATTATGGGATACAGATGATTGATACTGAAAATGAAGATTTTATAATAAATCATAAAACCAAATTTGTCTTGACGGCATTAGCTTTCCTGGAATAAAAAGCATCATCGTGAAATCATGATTTCTACTGAAATAGTCAAGTCGAATATCTCATGACGGAATGCAACTGTGCTGAAATCATCAGAAGTGAGTGACATCATGATTTCAACTGAAATGATCTCAGTGCAGAATATTAATGTCCAGCTCAAGCCAGACTCATTTGCTAACGCCACACCCACCCATATTTCGTCAGCTTTCATCCTTCCGTATTTGAAATGTGTTTGGAAAAGGAAATAGAGTGTATACTGGAGCATTTAACCTCACAGAGCTGTCCATTTGGAAAAGCTAAAGCTATTTTACTCCGAGCTTTCCACCTGTCGACAGCTCCATCATATTCAGAATGCAGTGAGACCGTCACTGGGCCTGTTTCACCTCAGATGTTTACAACTTATATTATTAAATCCCAACACCAGACAGACAGACAGATGCACGGCACACAATGACAAGTACCTCACACATAACATCACCCGATCTTATTCGCTGAATGACAGTAAAACAACGACCAGCAGCCTGTGTCATTGAATGTGTGTTTGAGTCCGTGTCAGGACAGCATACAGCGACCATTAAAAAAAATCATATGGAGAAAAAAAAAAGGAAATTACGTCGAATCTACCAGCACTTTATTTTATAGCTTTATCAGCAATGACAAAGTCCTGCTGAGCTGCATCTTTAGCAAACAAAGGCCTGCTTTCCATCCCTCAGACAGGAGAAAACATCACATCACCATCTGAACGTTAAATAAGAGCAGATGATGCGCATCTCTCACCGTAGCGTCGGCCCCACGCACGCCGTGTCCGTGCTCTCGATCTCCTGTAATATTCGTTCATGTTCGGTGATAGTCTCCAAGCTTTCGCTCTCCGCCATGTTGGCTCTAATCGTCACAGTGTTCATTCGTGACAATGCCGAGAGAGATGCAGTAACACGAGCTCACCGAAAGGGGGAACCAGTCTGGCAGCTCACTGGGTTTGCGGGCCTGAATAAAAAGTCATGCTAAAATAAGTGGCTCCTTGTAAAAATGTGTACGTCTCTTTTCTCATCTCATCTCAACACATTTGATGAATAGCTATGCTCTTAATTTTGTCATTTCATCTGAATTTAGTCAGCCAAAAGGGCTTAACTGGTCTAATTTAGTCACTGGAAGATAGATTTCTGGAATCAATTTCTTCAATACCACTGGAAGAAGTATTGAATCAAAATTATTAACCATTTGGTAATGAGGAATTTGTGGAAACATTAATGTTTTTAGATTTGTGGAAATTTATTTTGAAGTGAAAAGATAAAATTATTTTGATTATTAAATATTTGATAGGTAGTCTAAAACAGTTTTCACAAAAATATTAAAAAGCAAAAAATAAAAAAAATAAAAATCAACATTCATAATAAGTAAGGGTCATGTGAGACTGGAGAAATGACCAGTAGAATAAATGTACCTTTCAGATGAACCCCTTTTGTAGCACTTTATTTTACAGTCCTATTCCCATGTACATACTATGTACTTATCATAGTTATTACAATAACTGGGTAATAACCAGGTACTAACCCTGAACCTACCCCTAAACCTAACCTTGTCCCATGTAGTTACCTTATATTAACCAGTACTTTCTTAGGTAAGTACACTGTAAGTACACGTACTGTAAAATAAAGTGCAACTGGGATTCTGCTTTGTCTTCATTATTCAGTTTTTCAACTAAATTGTCAGAACATCATTGCCTCTTTGAATAATTTTACATTTTGTTCTATGACAACTATATTAGCAAATGGTTCTATTTATTTCCCATAACAACACACTGGTTAATGCATCATCATCAGTGTTGGAAAAAGTTACTTTTAAAAGTAATGCATTACAAATTGTGTTACTCCCTTTAAAAAGTAACTTTCATTACTTAGTTACTTTTTATGGAAAGTAATGTGTTTCATTACTTTTGTGTTGCTTTTTCTCATCTTGGCTGTGCATGCTTGTTTTATTATAAACAAAAAAAGTTCTGTTTTTCACAAATGTAATGGTCTTTTTACAACAAAAGTGAAATGAATAAGCTTCAGACTGAAGGAAATGCAAATTCACTCCTGTACAGTAGAGGGCGCAGCTCAAACAAACCATTCATCTGCAAGAATAGGATGCAGGACAATAAAATTTCCCACTTTTTCTTCAGCAATAAAATGAAACAAATGTTCTGTTTATGTAAGTCAATTTTGCTTAGTATAGTTGAGTTAGTCTATCGAAAGTCAGCAGCAAGTTTTTGTATAAGTGAGATGAGTAAATGCATGCTCACCTTCAGCTTAGAACTACAATAACCATTATGTTATTAACATCACGATTTCTCTGGACATGGAGACAGGAGAGCTGTCAGTCAATAAATGGGAAAATAAAGTAACTTGCGTTACTTATTTCATAAAGTATCTCAGCCAAAAGTAATGTGTTACTTTACTAGTTAGGCTACTTGAAAAAAGTAATCTGATTACATAACTCGCGTTACTTGTAGTGCGTTAATTTAAATATCTAAATATATTTTACAATTTACAACAAGTAAATGCATATTATTCTTAAGGTGGGAAACTTGCCCCGTTTTATCGTGGTACCTGAGTCATAACTGTTATGTATGAATAAAATAATAATTGTTACTTTAATACGTAACTAATGGGTGGAGTCACCTATAGCGATGACAAAGTGATTTGCTCTGAGAATACAAGTGCAATGTGAGCATTAAAGACCCAAGTTCTTTTATTCCTGAATTGTTATTTCGGACTATTCTTTAGTGTCCTATGTCTTAAGAAGTAAAAAAAAGGAACATGACGATAACCATCATGGACATTGAGAGGCACATATCCCTTAAACCTTCACAATTTGGTTTCCGCAATTTGAAATATTTGTCCTTGGACAGTACAGCAATGGCATATAAAGTATTTTGCTAGTCGTGTTTAAATATATCATACTATTGTCTTATATAGCACCTCTTCAAAATGCTGTTGCGATGTCTGTAATAATTAATAAGACATAAAAAGTATTATTAATTGTGGGGAAAGAGCACATATGGTTAATGCATCCATCAAAAACCGTATTATTTTATCATTTTACCTCAAAGTTGTTCCTAGGGGCAGGTCTACTGATTCCAGTTCTGCCAAAACATTCCCATAGACCTTTCCTTCTCCTTTGTCCTCTTCTTGGGGACTTGTAGGTGTCTTGAGACTGCTACTGCTGCCGTACATGTCTGTTAGTCTGTGTGTTGAGTTGGGAGAGCCGCGCTCCAGCAGGACATACACATACTATGGTCAGCAGAAAAATGCAACTAAGGAAAAGGGACAGACCTTGTGATCTCTAGTACTTTGAATCCAACAAAACAGGCTTAAGTGCTGTCCTGTTAAATATTTCCCAATTGTGCCTCAAGATTTTTCACACTTCTGGAATGGGATCTTTATTTTATGGTACCCGAGACGAGTCACTATAAAAGACTCAGAAAAGTTGTGTAAAATTGTAAAAAAAAAAAAAAAATGCTTTACAAATGTTTATGACAAATTATATGTAGTAAAACTGTTTGTAAGAATAAATTCAAATCGTATAGCATATGTGTTAATGAGCGGTAAGATCTATGTGATTTTTATTTCTGTTCCCCTGAGAGTACGGTCCCACAAACGGGATTTAAAACGTTCAGTGACGTCACATAACTGTGACGATTCAAACTGTGCTCTCGCGCTTTGGCTGTGAGAAGAACACGGTCAGTGCTTGTCATATATCACAACTATGCAGTGTTTTCAGCCACATAATGTTGTTTTTTATAAGATTTCAGATTTAAATACACATAAGCATGAGTAAAACAATACATTTATAGTATGTAAAATACACACTGATGTCAGACATCAGTGGAAGCAGCAATAACAATCCATTCAAATTTAATTTGCCGACGTTTATTCATATCAGACACATATAAGTTGGCTTACGTAACTATAAAGTTTACTCTATTATTCTTCCAGTTCACCAGCCACTTACTTGCATGTATTTCGGGAGAAATTGATGTATTCACGTGCTGTAAATAAAAACTGACAGGGCTCTGCGAACTACGAGGCAAACTAAGATGGCGGCGCCCATCTCGCGTTATAGATCAAGATAAAGATCATTTATTAAGGTTTTTAAACGACAAAACATGCTCACTTACACATTTTTGTGAATCGGAATATCAGATAGTTGATGACATGGTAAGCAAGTTTGTGAATATTTCAAATAAAAAAGGAAAAACATAATAATAGCGATACATCTGTCATACAGTGTTATTGTGGCTGCGGTGTACGTGACAAACATGACGTGTTGCCATGGAAACTAGACGAAACGTTTTAAAATAAAATTCTCTCTGGGGGGTCAGCTAGAATATTTTAAGCTCACGCGTGAAAGAGTTAAATATATTTAATGAAGTCATAATCACAAAAACTTTTTGTTGTTGTTGAAAGAAGTCTCACTAAGACTGCATTCCTTTGGCTGCATTATTCAGCAAATTAGACTGAAGACTGGAGTAATTGCTGCTGGAAATCACAGGAATAAATTGCAATTATATTCACATAGAAAAAGTTATTTTAAAGTGTAATGATTTCACAATATTACTGTTTTTACTGTATTTTTGATCAAATAAATGACTTGATGAGCATGAGAGACTTTTATAAACATTTTTTGTTTTTAAAAAATGTAATGATTTCAAAGTTTTGAAGTGCAGATTCTGCTCATGAAACTGAAAAGTGAACAAAGGAAGAACTCAACAGAGAAATAATGAAATAATTTACGCCATAACAGCTGTGTTTGATTGCATATATGAAGAATGGTAATTTTGCACATCAAATTACACAGATTGCAAAACATTGTTCTGTTTGCAAACTGATGTCTTAACAAATGATCTCCTCACACTGCTTCACAACAACAAGAAAAGTTCGTGACCTAACTTACAGGAAACAACTAGATGAACCTTAAAAAAAACATTTGCATAATCATCTTTAAAAGCAACACATTTAACTAACCTCAGTTTTGTTTTGCTTTTATTGTCAGTTTGCGACTGGGAACTAAAGCAATCTGTAAATTCACCCTGTCCTAGTGCATTATAGCAGGCTATCCTATACATTGGGATATTTAGATCTGTATTATGGCTATTATTTAACATTCAATATATAACATTTTTAAATATATATGATGTTTGTATTGGGGGTGGGGGGGAGGACTCTGTCTAGTTGTCACAAGGGGGAGTTGCAAGGTCTATATAAATGTTAATACACTACCATTCAAAAGTTTGGGGTCGGTAAGTTTTTTAAAGTACAAGCACAGACAAGTTTATCACTTTATGCTCACAAGAGCCCAGGATGTAGAGTATTCTTATCTTCACCCGCAGGAAAATTAAACAACTGCACCTGTGAATCACAATGAATCACTGAGTCACACTTCACCACAAAGAATCAAAAATGCACACGTGATTCAGCGTACAGGCCGTATTTCAAAGGTTAGGGAAACATTCTGGCACTAAATTCAGGATCAGTCATGAACAATATTATCTAGGCTGGTCAGTAATTGTAGAGCAGGGTGTGACGCACATTATGTGTGCTCATTGTGTGTTTACTAGCTTTTCGGTAATGATTATTATAACACCTTTTTTAACTTTGCAAAAAAAAAAAAGTACATATTTTGTTTGGTTTTCATACTTAGTCAAGTTTAACTATGTCACAATTGACATTATTCATAAATGATGTTGAAATTTCATTGAATACTTGTGTATTTGATTGAAGTAACATGTGTTGCATCTTTATTTTATGATATTCATTTATTACTAATATTCTGCATATATGACATTAGATTGCTAATTTTTTCAGTTGCAATCAGTAATTCAAAACTGATAAGGAAGATCAGGAAATGTGAAATACCTTTTATTCAGAATTAAATACATACACGTAAAAACAGTAGTCTGTAAATGTTCAATTAAATTAATTAAAGAATAAGGCATTGTATAAAGCATTATTTTTCCAACCACACATGAAGATGTTTTACAAAAATATGCCATCATAAGCAATACTTTAACAGACAAAAACCAGCTCTTACTCAAGGCCAAGCACACCAGTGTGTGAATGTTTTTTAAAGCATGGTTTAAAAAGCACTTTGTGATCCAGTCACCCACGCACTATAAAAGTGAATGAGAAGGACTGTAATTTGTTTAAATGAGTCACATGATGATTTCACGTCTGGTCATCTTCTTGGAATAGTGGGTGGTATCAACACAACCTTCACTGTATCTCCTGTGACCTGCAATGTAAAAAGTCTACAGTTTACTAATAGGTGAATGTAATATTTCTTTTAGTAGCTTACATTAACATTACGGAATAAACTGTTTATGTAAGCGTACAATACAATCACTTTCAGAGTAAACACAAATAACTAACTTACTTGTGTCCTCCAGGATCCTGTTGCTAAAGATGGTTTCAATGGTGGAACAGGAGGTGCAGTCGGATTTATTCCCTACAATTACAGAGAGGATTTTCTTGATGAGAGAATGTAAACAACTACAAAAACACAATGAAACTATATGAACGTCATTAGCTCTGTTACAAAACCTATATCATAACTATATCATTTACATAAGGTGGATAATGTGTAAATTTTACACAATTAGATGTGACATTATCAAGTTGAAAATACAAGCTTCTACAAACTGTGGAACGCTTCAATCATTTTCAGTAGTAATCAACAAGACTATGTGTTTGTCTTAACAATGTCAGACTGCAGGTAAGGGGTTGCACAAAGGTAGAAAATAAAAGAGCTGGATATATTTGTAAGCAGTAACTTTAACAAACACAAACTCAGGCTAATGCATCTCTCAGGATCTCAAGAACTAAAACACAATGAACAGAGCAACCACATAAAACTGACATGATCTGACAAAGACTGAACAAAACACAGGGCTATAAATACACAGGCGCAGACGAAGAGACCAGGCAACACCTGGAGACAAAGGCGGAGCCGTAGTGATGAGTGGCTGAAGTGGAGCCAGGGTGCCGGAGGACTGAGGTGGAGTTGGAGGGATGGAGGAGCCTGACGGAGCCGAAGGGGTGAAGAGCCGAGGTGCAGACAAAGGCCCGGAAGTCCGTAGTGAAGGCAGAGCGACAACTGACCAAGGCGGAGCCAGAGCAATGAGGAAGCCCGGTGGAGCCTTAAAGACTTCACTTCAAAATTCATGTCATCCAAGATGTTTATGTCTTTCTTCAGTCGAAAAGAAATTAAGGGTTTTTCCAGGATTTTTTTCTATATAGTGGACTTCACCAGGGGTTGCAGGTCCAAATTTCAGTGCAGCTTCAAAGGGCTCTAAACAATCCCAGCCGAGGAATAAGGGGTTTTGTCTAGTGAAATGACATAATTTTTTACAAAAATGAAAAATGTATCTCTGCGATGGGCCACACTTTACGTAATCACGCTGGAAAGGTCATGTGTGACACAG
This sequence comes from Zacco platypus, assembly GCA_038088235.1. NCBI lineage: Eukaryota > Metazoa > Chordata > Actinopteri > Cypriniformes > Xenocyprididae > Zacco > Zacco platypus. Next base: position 8,659,551 of record CM076068.1, read on the forward strand.
CCGGAAGTACTGTGGTAGGGCGAAAAACCTACCTCATTTTCTCCTAATTTTTCAAAATTGTTCAACATCATTGTTTTACCTTTTTTTTGGTAAAAGCCGTTTGACTTAGTTTTTGCACATTTGTTTTGTTGACACTGGATCGGTACTTCAGCTAATGTCATGTGGGTCCCGGGTGAAGCCGAGGGAGAGAGGATCCAAGGTGGAGCCAACTGGTCGACGGGCTGATGTGGAGTGAGGGGCTTGGAGGATTAAAGTAGAGCCAAGGGGGTCGACACACCATGGTGGATCTGAGCTGCTGATATGAGCCAGTGAAGGAGTCGTCAAGGGACTGGAGGGAGCCAGTGGAAACGAACAGTCAAAAATGGCTTCTTTGGCCGATGCGAGACAGGCAGAGAGTTTAAAATAGCTTCCTTGGCAGATACGGGACAGGCAAAGAGTTCAAAAACAGCAACCCTGGCTGATATTGGACAGGAAGAGAGCTGAAAAACTGCCTCCTTGGCTGATTCGGGACAGGCAGGGGAGGCAGGTTGGGAGCAGCCACTATGACACAGACTTAGTGCTAGGTAACAAAGCAGACTTGGAGCTAATCCACTCACATTCCTCGATTTTTTTCCATTTATCCTTGGTACTTTGGGCGGGGCACCATTCCATTGCCTTGGATTCAATGAGAACTCCCTGAGGAACAGACACAGGGAATGGCTCACACACCTAGTCAGACTCCACTTCTGGTTCAGGCTCCGGGACGAACATGGCCTCGGGGGTATGCTCCTTTATGGAAATGATAGCCAGCTCACAAACCTAGTCAGGCTTTCTTTAGCTCTGGGTCTGTGGTAAGCTCTAACTTCACCTCCTCACGGGGTTTCGGTTCTTTATCTGTGGCTGAGTCTGCGTTGGGCTCGGTTGTGTGGTCTGATGCGACCCACTTGACTAAATTGTGGAATGTCACTCGAAGGCCTGTTGATTCAGACCTACCCAGAAAAACACGCAGAGGCTGATGTCGCCGTAGCGCATGAAGGGGATCAGATCTATAAACCTCTGTGTGTGCACCTCGGGGGACCGATCCCCCTTTGAGAGTAGGAGGATCTGAACTGCTGTTATATCCATTTGTTAGGTCAAATCTTGAGTCAGCAAAAGGTTGCAAAAAGGTAGAACAGTGCAAAACTAACTTAAACCAAACTCAAACCCAGAACAGGTATGTGGCGAGGGGGGCGTGGTTCAACGAGGTCTGCAGCGGGAGAGCGAATCGGGAGAAATGCGGTGAGTAAGTGGGTTAAGCACAAATAACGAACACCTGTGTCTGATTCCAGTGATTGGCGTGGAGAGACCAGATAAAAGGGGAGCGGAAGCAGGAGACGAGTGAGAGAGAGACGGACTGCTGACTGCTGACTACTGGGGCTCGAGAATGCTGTGATTTCACGGAGAATAATTCTATTGACATAGTTAAAATATTTTATATTTCTTGCGCAGCAAGCGCAAGCTTATGTTGAGTGATTTTGGAGAATTAAAGCAGCAGCAGCAGTCTTACCCGACCCTGTCCTCTTCCTTCCTACACCTCACACGTCCTGTTCTTACGAACTTCATTACAAGGTATAACACAGGTTGGCCTGTGAAATATGTGCGTCGTACTTTCAAAGACTAAATAAAAGTAATATTCTTTTTTCTTTGGAAAAGTAATTGTGCCAGAATACAAGAATTCAGTTTCAATATTACAAATTCCCAGCAATGATAATTAACTAATGAAGTACACTCAAGTATTTTACACCCCTGATTATAAGTTGTTGTTCACAACAAATAATGACAAAATTTGTATTTTGTATTTTACAAAAGAACTGTAACCAAAAAAATGTGGATTTCTGCTATCAACAGATTATCTCACCTGTTTGACTGTGATCTGCTGCGGTTGTGATGGCGGTTTTTTTGGAGGCTGCAAGCAGAATGTGAGAACAAATGTATTTTTACATTTGTACAGAGATGCAAAAAGATTCTTTCGTTTCCTGGAAGGGCATTATATGTGAAACTAATATTTCACCCTAGTTTTAAATTTAGTCTGTCTACATGTCTGTTGTATATTGCATACATAACTGGAAAGCATTACTGTAACAAGTGTGGACTCAAATCTTTGAGCAATACTAGTGTTATGTTTGATTAAGTAGTGATTAACTAGATATCCATGAGTTCAACTTTTCAACTTGTTCAAGTACCTAAAACTTTTGAACAGACAGAAATTCTGCAGTTTCTTCAGCAGTCTATTATTCTTGTATGAATCATTTTAGATTTACCCAGCCCTAAAATGGCATGTAAAATCCGTGACTGGGTGCATTACATGTCAGCCAGAAGGTCTAGATGGGTAGTTCCTGACCAGAATTAGCTGCAATGTGGATCATTTTATGCAAGACATTATGCAAATAGCCAAAAGTATGGTAGCAATATTAATCTGACCCTAACCCTAGTTCCTAATTTATTTCACATTCAAATGTCTCAAATAGGGAAAAAACTTTTACATTGCCATGCAGTGAGAATGGATTTTTTGACCTTAAGATGATAATAAATGAGCAGCATCATAATGAAGTTTGTACTAACTGGGGGGGCAGGACGGGCCGGGCCCACTCTAGCAGTTAGAGGGGTGCTAGGTTGAGATGCAGTGGTCCCCATGAATATGGGCTGGCTGATCTGAGGGCGGTCCTTCTTGGCACTGTTGTTCTCAAAAAGAAGGTGCTGCCCTGAAGATGGAGCTTTTCTGTAAACAAACAGACAGACGTAAAATTAATGGACATATTATAATTACATAAACTCAAAGCAAGTCACACATTCTGACCAATGAAATTCCAAGACACTTCCAGGAAATCAGTTGGATGGTAACTACATAACATAACATAAATATGCACTCAGTAATTTTGCCTTAATTAACAAGTTTTACACACAAGGCATGAGTAGTACTTCTGAAAAAATGATGTGCCCTCACATGAGATAGTCTCCAACTTGCAAGTTGTATGAAAACATTTGATATCAGTTGTGAGTTTTTCCAAGAACTCTGGCACAACGCATTTTGAGGAACAAAGTCACAATGAGTCTACATATTTTTTATCACACATTTGATGATCTTATATGGGCTGTGCTGTTTGTCTAGAATATGCAAAGAAAAACAGCTAAATGACACCCACAGTCATAGGGTCAAAAAATCCACCCAACTATTCATTTTCAAAACCATGTCTGTCATTTAGGCTGGAGGAGTACTGGCCCCTTGACTGAGTCTAGTTTCTCTCAAGTTTATTTTTCTACACTACTGTCGCCTGATGGTGTTTTGGCTCCTCGCCCCAGTCGCCTTTGGCCTGCTCGGTTGGGGTTTGAAAGATAATTAATGTTCTGTAACATTATCAATTTAACTGTAATGACATTATCAAAATGTAGCTACAAGCAGCAATTAAGGGGCCAAGCACAACAGAAGCAAACAAGGAAGCTAGCAGCAGACCAACAGTGTCATAATGGACTAGGATAGCAACTGAGACAAAGACACTGCATGCCAATTTTGAAGTCAATCAGACCAACAGTACCGTAGTTAGAGCCAATTTCATGTTTTGATCAATAATAGCACCACCAATTGGCGCAGTCCCACCGTTTTCTTTTTGTGTGTGTGACCTCAGAGTGCCCCCATACATAAGCATGTCAAATTTGGTGAAAATATCTCATTTTGTTTGAGAGTTATAGACATTTATATGTACAAACACATAAAAATTACCCACACCTGACTTTGATTGCATTTTTTTGCCACTCACTATCACAATTTTGACCTTTTGCCCATTAGCATATAGTCAACGAACTATGTTACCGATTTTCCAACGGTGGTTTCGTCTCAGTTTCCAAGATGTTTGAGAATGGTTTAAATGCTAAATCACTTCATTGCACTAACCATAAGGTGAAACCAACCATGTTTGGTATTATTGAACTCGGCAAGGATTCAGGAAAACATGGGGAAAATAAGCTGTGAAAATAAGTCAACCACATCCAAAGTTATAAGCATGTAAAAGTTACATGAGGTGGCACTGGTCTGAAACTTCTCAGACCCATACCGAGTTTCGTAATGATACGTTTATGTGTTCATAAGATACAGCATTTTACTATAAAATTCAAAAAGGCCGACAGCCAAAATGGCCAATATGGAAAAACTGGATATCATTTGACTTGGCATGACGTCCCGAATCTAACAACCACTTTTATTATTTTTGTACATACCGTTCAGAAGTTATAAGCAAAAACAGCCATTTTTCGTGTGTCCAGACAAGTCGGTGGCAAGCCGAAAACGTAACATGTAACCTCGGGTCATACTTGTGATGACATGGACCAAGTTTGGTCTGAATACGATAAAGCACTGAGGAGATCGAGCCTTACATCTATTTTCTCAAGCACTATACAAGATCCGTTCAAATGTTTTTTGAAAATGGTCTGACAAATTAACTTGAATTTCACAGCTTTTTGTCGCCATGGTCTGAAGATGATCTGGTTCAATTTTTGTGAAAAAGTATGTTTTCAGAAAATTCAAAATTTTCATGTAGTCGAATTGCCTTGAGCCAAGGAATCAGAAGAAAAAATGTTGTTTATGGCCCCTATGGTTCAAAAGTTATTAGCATAAATATAAGTGCAAGTTTGGACAGGTGACACTAGAGGAATTGAGTTCCAGGCGTTAGGACTTTATCAGTGTGCCAAATTTCATAATTCTACCGCAAGCGGTTGTATGGGCTGCCATAGACATAGGAGGAAGAAGAAGAAGAAGAAGAAAAAGAAGAAGGCCAATGGATACAATAGTTGCCTACGCACCTTCGGTGCTTGGCCCCTAATGAGAACTAAATCTGAACCATACTGAGCTTGATAAAGACACTAACTTTGCAACATTGACATTGTTACTGAACCAACACTGAACTGACTTGAACTTGAGCTGCTAAAAGCTGAAGTGAACTTGTTTCATAACTGATGAACTTTGCAACCCTGACGCAGTTACTGAATTGAATTAAAACAACATTGAGATAAATTGTGTTAAATGATGACACTGTTATGTTATTCTGTAGAGCTGCTTTACAGCTGAAATTTAATTTGTTTCATAATTAATTCATTTTACAACATTAACACTGTTATTGTCCTGTTTATTCATTTGAAGCTGCTTTTCTGTACTGTATAAAGCGCTATGTTAAATACAATGAGACTTGACTTTATATAGGGGTCATGGGGATGCTGGAGCCTATCCCAGCGTCTCAGGCCAAAAGTAGATGGATGGCCAAGAAGGATGGCCAGTGCGTCAAAAAGTTTTTTTTTTTTTTTTTTTTTAAAAAAAGACAAACTATACAAAATGGTTATATTGCCACTAAGAAATACTCATGGTTGGAAAAAAAAGTTAATGTAAGACCGTGTGCATGATACATCTGGCAAAGCAATGTCATATCAAACAACTCACGTTTTGTGGCTGATGATACCTTTTCTTTTTTTACGATAAAGTACCACTCCACATATTAGTAGAAGTAGAGCGATTGCAACTGCTACTGAGATGCCAATAATCTTTGCTTTTCCTAAGAAATTAGAAACAAGAGTAAAATTCGTCAAAATGGTACATTACTGCAAGTCATTTAAACGCATTTATGAATTTTCAGGAAAAAAGAGTGAGTTTGAGTTTGATTACCGGATGGCAATTCAGAATATTTGACTTCACAGAAAGGAGGTGCCCAACCAGGCTCACAGTGACATTGTTTTTTATGATTACAAATCTGCAAAATAAGAAACAATAACACTCTAAACATAGCTTTTCATATTATGAATTATAAATATGACAATTTCCTATTGCTTTCAATGAAATGGAGGTTTGATCTCACCCCTCTACCGCTGCATTTCAGATGGCAGTTTTCATTACTCCCGTAAACATTCAGGTCTTGGCACATATAATCATAGCAAACCTGTTGAAACATAACTGAGAGATTTTATATTTGTACCTACAGGACAGGACCTGATGTGATAGTTCAAATAAAATTCTTACATTCTTACCTTATTATTTCCACATTTTGTGCCAGTAGGAACCATGCTGAGGGCGTCCTCCTCTGATTGGTCTCCAGCTATGTTGCACATTCCCTTAAATGTTTTTATGACAGCTTTCTGACCAGTAACAGGATAGTCGTTTCCTCCATCGCAAAATATCTTTCCACAAAACTGGTTTCTATGTAAGGAAAAAAGTAAATTATTTCAAAATCAATTTAGTCTGCACCAGGTGCAATAAATACTGATGCTGGAAAAGTCATTTTGTGAGCTATTTTCACACAGAAAATTATAAAAGATCACATACTCTTTAGTACAGGCTCTGTAGCCATCTTTGGTCTTTCCACAGTGAGAATCATTTTTTCCAAATGTGTTTCGAAAAAAACATGTATCAGAAGCCACTTTGGCACCTAGTGACATAATCAGAGACACAAAATTGAAGTAAATATCAATTCTTTTAGTTTTTTAAGAATGAATTACTGGTCCTTTTTTGGAGATTTGGTAAAAAAAAAAAATCATCTCATTAAAGTCTTTCTTTCATCACATTCAATTCGGACTGCAAAGTTTAAAACGCAGCTCATAAAGCACTATAAATTATAAAGCGTATAAAGCATAGGCTCAGTGGTGCAGTGCACAGTATTTTAGTAAGCTCCTGACCCTACAACCCAGATCTGAACCCCGATTGTGCTTCTGAACAAAGTACTTACTGTAGGCATAGATTACTCTAGGGCAGGGTATTAAAATTACTTGAAGTTATTTTTTAAATATTTTAACAACCCATTTGCATGTTCATGGTTTTCTGATATTGGTTAATGGTCATATGACATACAGACAAAATATCTAATCCTTTTTTAGCATGTTTTAGCAAATTAATTATATATAGGGCTGCACAACTTGGCCACAAATTAATATTGTAAATATTTTGTCTTATATTGTGATTTTAGCTGCGATATGACATTTCATATATTTCATACATGTCATATGTATCATATCAAAACATATCATATAGCTATTGCTGAGATATCCACACTGTAAAACCGATCAGTGAAATAATTTACATGAAATGAGTTTGTTTCACTCAATTAATAATAAAAGTTAATTGTACATAATACAAAAAAGTAGCCTGAACTCAAAATGTGATTGTGGTAAGCTGAACTTAATATGATTGAGTTGCAACAGATTTCTAATTCCCAGTATGCTTTGCGTCAGACTGTATAAGGAAACTAAATGTTGAAATTAAGTGTTATTTTGTGTGTTTTTGCACAAGATTAACATAGGGAGACATAAGTTAGTGTTTAATGTTGTGTTATGTTGGGATTTCTGTTATGTTGTGTTAGTTTTGAAGGGTTACCATTGTGGTAAAGAGTAGAACCATGTGGTTAGGTTGAGGATGGGCTGCAAAACTTTTAAGTCAAGATATATGTTGTTTGATTATATACATGCAAGTATATAATGACAATCTCATTGATTGCGAATAACATATGCTATTATAACTCTTTAGCATTTAACCAGATCTAAATGTGATGTTCATATAAATGGACTGTATGTAATTAACATTATAATGATTTGGGCGAGGCTCATAACTGTTGGAGCAAAGGGATGTCAGTGACGTGATTGTTATTGAGAGACACCTGTCCACCACACCGGCCTTGCTCCGCTTCCACGGCTCTTGGCCTCGCCCCACTTGTCACAATTTTAAGTTCTTCTAACTTAAAAAAAAGAGTTAGTTTACTTAAATGTTTTGAGGTAATAGGTTTTCTCAAATGTTTTGAGTATTCTGAACTTATTGAGTTTTACGGTGCTTACATGAAGAGCAAAGACTGCTAATGAAAATACTTGGATTCACTCTTTACAAGAACCAACTAATACGACAAGTTACAATACAAATACTTATTTCTCAAATTCTTCACTTTTAAACGTTCAACCCCTCAAGCTTTTACTTCTCAAATCATCAAGCTTGTATTTTGGCACAATATTGATGAATGCTGTAAACTTCTGCCCACAAAAACATTGGCAATTATGCAAACGTGACAGTAAATAAATCGAACCTAGTGCACATTGTGTTCCCAAATTCATGTTAAACTCACAATGCACAAGTTGAATGAGTTGAGTTGTGAATCAAGCCGCTCTTCACTCTGAAACACACAGCACAGCTGACCATATGCTTTAAATCGCAGCTTTTGATTTGATAATTGCGATTTGCTAAGATATATCGCTATTTCAGTTTTATTTTGATTAATTGTGCAGCCCCATTTGTTTATTTAAATGTTACATTCAATTTAATTATTAATTCATTTCCCTCATGAACCCTGCACTAGGAAATCCCTGTTAAAAGACAAAGGGTCAGCGCAAACCCTCTTTTGCTGTCAAAAAACTACTGTCAGAATTTACTACAGACACACAGTGAAGAAGAAGCGCTGAAAAGGTATGGATACAGTTACTTTATGCGGCTGACCTTATTGCATATGCATTTGTAGGAGCCGCATAGATGTTGGAGAAGTTTTGGACTCATGCTTACTTGTTCCCCAAAGTCTTTGGCAGTGCTTGAGGAGAGTGGGGCATTGGCCATTGTAGCAGTAACCCGGGCCAGAGCTGCAAGGAATCCCATTCATCTTAAAATCATTCTCTGGGCACTGCTCTGAGAGCCCTGTGCAATACTCTGGAACGTCACACTCATTCACAGCTGCTCGACACAAGCTTTCAGCATCTTTTATCTAGCATGGAAAGAAGAAAATAAAAGACGTAAATAACAATAATTGCCAACCACAGCCTACCATCAGATTATCTAGAGTTAATGTTAACACAGCACATCAATAACCTCTAGAAACTTTCATTTCATCCCACAAGCTTAACGCGTACTGTAAATATAAACAAGGCATTGGATCACTTGTGTAGCCACGTCTCTCTCACACATTTTGGTTGAAAAGATAATAAATAAGTGTAGGTCACGAAGGAATGGTTTGGAAATATTAAATATTACCCTGTCGCTCGCTCATGTGCCTCATGTCAGAGTTTCTCTTTCCTTTTAAAACACTTATATATAACCTGATATCCCAGTGCTTCCATATTACTTTATAATGAAATTCATTGCAATGCAGCAGTAGGGCACTTGAACACTTATTAATTTGCTGAATTATGGATTTTTTTTACTTAAGATTGCTTTCCCCCTCACGGCTTCACATTTTGCGGACAGACAAAAATGCAAGCTGCCGCATCAAATGCTTGATTTTGCATCAAATTCTTAGATTTCAACCAACACACTGACAGAGGGTGATTTAAAGGTTACCTGTTGAAGTCCCATCAGTGTTGAGACTTTTGGCAAGTAATTATTGAGTGCTTTTTGTCAGACTCGTCACAATTTAGAATAGGAGCTTGCGTGACATTTTCAAACTCTTTTTGCTGCACACTGTACAATAAGTCAAAGCAGCAGTCAAGTCTAATTTACAGATCCTGGGATCAAATCTCAGTTGTGTCTCACTTGGATCACTATAAAAAAAGGCTGATATTCTGCTGAGACTCAAGGAAATCTATTTCTTTGTCCCCAGCGTTTAATCTCAGAGTGTTGGACACACAAAAGCCTGGATGAAAAACCATCAAGAATCCCATGAAAGCGTTTGGGAACACTATCCAATGTGTATGTATCTAGGTTTCCCACCAGAGTCACTTTGTACATTTGTTAAGTGCATTTTACCACCCAAAATACATCTAGAAAAGAGTTTTGTGCAACATTTTCAAAATCTTTTAAGCTGTTTAGCAACTGTTCAACAACACTTTCACCTCTTTCACGGATCTTTGCTTTTCTGATTCACCCTTTTGTGCAACAGTGGGTGCCATTGCTTAGTTGGTTAGAGTGTGTCTTTCAAGGATGAGATTCTAGGTTGAAATCCCAGCGGTACCTATATTGTGTATTTGGGCGGGCTCGATAACTGTTCAATGAGGCCATTCAAAGGTTATGGTGTTTGAGTTTCAACAGAGTTGGACTTCTGCCAATTTGCACCCTCCCCCCAACCCAAAATAAAATAAAAACATTAAAACATAAAACATAAAAACAGAAGCTCGCATGACATTTGTAAACTCTGTTATGCCTCTGATACACTATACGACAACTCAAAGCAGCACTCGTCTGATTTAAAGATGCTTGGTTCCACGGTGTACAGTACCTGGTACTTTTTTTAGAACCATCTCGGTTGAGGTTCCAAGCGTGCCATACGGACAATGATGGAAATTAAACGTGTAAACACTATCAGTGTCATTGAATTTGTGACACGAAGAAGAAGAGACATTTGTCTCTTTTATGGTATTTTTGGTGTTTTTTGTCCTTTTTAGAAGCTTGACATTGTGAATCACCAACCACTTTTGTTATGCAGAAAAGAACAGCATGAGCATTCTGCTAAACCTCTCCTTTGAAGGATGGTAAATTGCCATTTTTGGGTGAACTATTCCATTAATAAAGACATACAGTATTCTATAGTGACATTTTGCGAGTCATTTTATTCCACCACTCTCACAAGCTAATTTCATCCCAGTCATTTTATCCACACTGCTCTACGGTGAAATGAAATACACAAATTTACTTATGGATATTACCTGGCAATTTTCACAGCAGTCTCCGTGAGCACAATGTGAGCCTTCAGTGAGTCGGCAGGTCATGGGATCACAGCATGGATTTTTACATTCCTAAAGACGGCAAATCACAGTCATCAGTGAGATATCAGATGTGAGTCAAAGATGAACTTACATTAGTGCATTTATGATGTCATTTAAGAAGGACAATTTCAAAGCTGGGCATCATTGAGTCATTACAGACACAGGATGTGTGCGCAATACCTCCACTGTTCCACAGTCACACTCCTCTCCAGGGTCCAGGAAAGCATTACCACAGACAGGCCCACTGTAGAGTCTATATGAGCTGGGGTTGTCCAGCAGGCATCTGGGGTTGGCGTTGTCTAGAAACACACTCAGCTGCTCCAGACTACAGTCACTAAACAGCTCCGGGAACTGTGTGCTAGACACGCAATTTCAGAATATGTCATTTGCAGACAGTGCACACTTTAAACTGCAACAAGTCAGAGCAGTCCACATACATTGTTGTTTTTTTACTACGATCTATCTCCAACAGAAGACTCACATCGTGTTTTCGGCATAGCGAAAGAACATTTTAAAGAGTTTCATGCAATTGCATTACTACCCTTGTGAAAAAGAAGTGCGCTTAATTGTATTGTATGTGCTCTTAGTGTGCTATGTTGTACTGTAAAAGTATATACTTAAAAAAATTGTACTTGCATATAATATAATATTAATTAAATAAAAGACCACTTAAGTGTATTTAAAGAAAGTAAATTTTCATGATGTTTCTTTAAAAACTTAAGTACACTTTTAAAAGGAGCCCTTTATAATTATCAAGTTAAACATTTTAGCACATTTTAAATCATTAAGTTTTAATAAAAAAATAAAATAAAAAAGTACACTTACTTTTAAATGTTGACTAACATACTAAAGCACATGTAAAATACTTGATTATAATTTTAACTGTAATATGTTGTTTGCTATTACATTTAAAGTTAAAATAATTTAAATGTACTAAATTGCAATATTTCAATAGAAATTACATTAAAGTATTTTTAAGCTTACCATAAACGCTTGTCGGCAGAACACTTAGAACATTTTAAAGACAAAAAGTAATTATGAAAATGTTCATAACGATGTACTTAAGTCCTACTTAAGTGGGTCAAAAAAGCACTCTTAAGATCAACTAATTGCATTTTATATTTAAATCTATAATACACTTTCATTTCACTGTAAATAACATGCAATTAAGTGCGCGAAAACATTACATTCAGTTCAACTTAAGTGTATTTTAAAGTATATTATTTTCACAAGAAAGTGTGATAAAGTGTACTTATTTTTCACAAGGGTAAGAGACTGCTTGAGCATTGTAGGTTGTTGCTAGTGTGCTACTATATGGTTGCTAAGGTGTTATGAGTTTTTGCCATGGCATTCTTGGTGCTTAGGCATTGATCAGTGGCTGCTTAGGGAAGTGAGTGTTTGGTAGGTAGACAGATGGCTAAAAGTCAGATCTGGCGTCTAAAAATGAACAGTAGTACACTGGAAACAAGGTGTAATGCTCCACAAACACTACTTACCCCACACGCTCTGTCATGATGCAGAGGGAATTGTATGAATTGTCTGAGCCACACGTGCAGTGATCTTCATCGTGGTACATTCCCATGTTATGGCCTATCTCATGCGCAATTGTAGATGCCAAGCCCAGTGAGTTTTTATTATGATCCTGAAAGAATAACAGCATATAGCCATTTATGGAATTATATGTAATTAATGGCTTTAAAGAAACAATCTTTTTTGTTCAATTATAAGAAGTAACTGGAAGTCATGAATACCTGATTGACTCCTGCTGAGCTTTCCGCACACATTGCAAATTTGTTTGCCAAACCAACTGTGTCACCCAAAAAATCAATTCCACTATAAGAAAAGCAAACCAACAAATGAAACAGTACCACTTCACATTATGGTCTCATTTGTTAACATTAGTTAATGCATTAGCTAACATAAACTACTAATGAGCCGTTTTACAGCACTTATAAATGTTTGATAATATTATTTAATATTAAGTATTAAGTATATAAGTACATAGTAGTACAAGTACACAAGTATATAAGTATATAGTAGTACAAGTACAAGTATATAAGTATATAATAATAAGTATATAATAAGGTTAGTATTGTTTAGGTTAGTTCACATTGCATGTACTAATGTTAACAGATACAAATGTATGATAATTAATTATATTAACGTATTAGTAAATGATTAATAAATGGTGTATAAGTATTGTTTATTGCTAATTCATGTAATGTTATCTAATGATAACAAATGAAACCTTATTGTAAAGTGTTAGCATTATATTAAAATACACTAGGTTCTGCTATGCTATAGTGTAGTGCAGGTCATCCAGCTGAGTAAATGATTCATTAGGTCATATACTCACGTCACAAACTGAGCGTTGTCATGCCTGACCCTTTTAAGCAGATTGCTCTTTCTCCACTCGACAAACCGACTAAGAGTGAGATCAGAACTCACACTGACTATAAACTGGTCCTGTGTTGTCCAAACCTCAAGACCCACCAGCATAACCCGGATATTAAGGGGTCGATACAACTGAGGAAAGAATAAAGTGTTTATTATGTTATATTTTTTTATGACATTTATTAAAGGGGACCTATTATGTTTTCATGTTTGAACGTTCAAAAAAAAACCACATTATTTTTCACATATTTTACATTGTTGCAGTACCTCTGTTCCTAGGCTGTCAGTAACGCTCTGTTTAGTTCTTATATCTGTAAAGCCCCTCCTTCTGAAAAGCGCAATGTGCTTTGATTGGTCAGCGGGACCAGTGTGTTGTGATTGGTTGAGAGCTTCAAGCTGTTTGAGAAATGCCACGCCCCCTTACTGCAACTGCGAGTTTCAACACACTACTAATGCAACTCAACCAGGTCTTAGCCTTAGGAGTTAGTAATACTGTGAAGTGTACATTTCTGGAAATACTCAAGACTATAATCAAGGTGATTCAGTGATTCATAAACAGTGCTTACTTATATACAGAATAACTCCCTTTGGAGTGATTTTGTAACTTTGTAGACCTTTCTTATGAAAAAACATAATAGGACTCCTTTTAGCTGATTTCCAAATATCACAGGTTTGACTCTATTAGAATAAAATATATGAATATTTACCTTGTCAACGTGATTTGCAACCTCCAGCATCCTGGCTCTGATAATGTCCATGTTAGAACCATAGTTTAGGTACTATAACAGTAAAATATAGCATTTGTTTGACTTTTTTGAAAATGTATTTTTTAGATTTAGCTTGAAGTATCGTGATATTATTGTATATCAGCAAGATTTTAATGCCCACCACCATCAGTCACTGGAAAACTCATAACGGTTGATAAATATTTAAAAGGTTTAAATTCTTACCTCAGCGTTATCGACCACAAGAAACAATTCCACAAATCTTGGAGTGAGAAAACGCTCCGTTTTCTAAGAGGATATATCAATGGTTTAAAATCTATATATCATTTCTTTCATATGCAGAACATTTGCTAGAATTGTGCTAGAAGGTATGATTACCCATCTGCTGGACTTTAAGGGGAGAGCCACTGGAGGTTCATGGTCATAAACGGTGGTGTTTAGTTCACCACAAGAGCTTCTCTTCCACCTCAGATGTTGGTGCTTATAGAGCGCATGATCTCCGTCAGTGTGGTTGGTCAGGGGCTCAATCAGGTATACTTGCTTTTTCACCCTAATAAAACCTCTATAAACAGAAGACAGAATGCTGCTGTTCCAGAGCATACAAACATGGCCTCTAATACTAGTGCATTTCCATTAGGAAAAGCGTCTTGTAAAGAACTTGTGCATGATACCTGATTCCAGAACAGATTGTCACGCTGACTGAGGAATCTTCCAAATCCTGAATATGGCCATGATAATAGCAATTTTCCTGCCACAAATTATACAAAAGTGCATTTCTGATCATCATCTTAGAAATACAGATATGTTTAAAATCTTATACATAATTATTTCCAATTCTTTTAGCATGTGGGAAATGGAGTTGAGCGCAGATGTTGGTAAAGGTAGTAGTTTATCTACTCTACGCATCTAGAAATACTACAGTATATACTGCGGAAATAGTATGATAGGTTCTGAACATAGGTATTGTTAAATTTAGGTAAGTTACCTTTAAATTTGGATTTCTCCTCACAGTCAATCCATCTTGATAGTATATTTCAGTAAAATTATGTCCAATGAGTTGCCTAAACCACAGTTAAAAAACTTTTGAGTACAATTGTATATTTTATACTATTAAACACCAAAATGGAATGTACAGACAGTTTCAGACATATAAAACACCCAAATACAACACTCACCTGTTCTTTTCCAAACGAATCATGTGATTTTCTCCTCCAAAGAATAATTTATATGTGAGTCTATCAGGATACACTTCATGGCTTTGTGGACTTTTATCAGACTGTACCTACAATGGATCGATATGTTAATCCACACATAAACAGCACAACTCCACAGTTGATTTTCCATAAAAAAATTTTTTCCTAAACTAAAGTGGCAAACTGAAGTTACCTTACTGATGTTCTGTCTTTTAGGTCTGACCACATCAAACTGCGCTACATGAGGTAAAGTATGGATAGTCTCTGCCACACATCCTGATGAAGAATCAAAATATATTTCAATGTTTCTCAAACGCACAAGCCATACCATCCACAAAAGAGTTAACATCCTTGATAAACGCCGTTAATAAAAAGTTGGGAATTTCTAATAAAAATTCTAAAATTGCTAACAACAAGATTAAAGATATTAAACTAATAACTGCTCTCAAATCGGGTTGTAAAGCTTCTCCATCACTACACACTATGTATAGACCTATACTAAATTACTAATACTATATGTATCAAATTCGCCTTTATGTAAATAAATTAATAAAATAGAATAAAAGCAAATCTTTCATGCTTTATAATAACAGGTATTGAGGAGTAAAACAGACTTGTACATAATTAAAAGAATATCATGTACATACCCCAAAGACAAAGACAGCAAAGTACACGAGCTGTGAAGGCAGAACACTGCATGATTACTGCGCGTTATGGTACATGCCAAAAGATAAACTTGAGTTCCGCCCAAGTGGGCTGCATTTTCACTTTATCAGGACAAACGGATGAAAAATAATAAAAACGTAGAATGACCATTAGCACATAACAGAAGTTTCGAAAGGGGCGGGGTTAAGAGACGTGACGACGCATCGAAATAATAATTCCTTTAATTTGACCAATTTAAATTTTATTTTTAATTCTAGGTCAGTGCACAATTTCGCAGTGTCATTATGGGGGTGTGAATTATTGTCCATTATGTGGCTAAAATAGATCCTCGACGACGTTGTCACGCGACAACTAATACTTTTCTCATCGCTGGTTTTGATGGACCAATCACAAGCGTTTGTGATTACAGGATAAATATCTTTTAAATCCTTATAGAGCGATGGGGTGGGTTTTAATATTTTAATCTTTTAGATCACAAGCTTTGAAAATTAAATAATTGAATTATTTTTGGTTTTAGTGTGCAAAACACAACCTGAGATTTGAATGAGTCTCAATGGAGAAATTGGTGAGTTGGGCCTAGCTCCGAGCGCCCCTGCATGAGCACAGCTGTGTTTCCTCTTTACCACCCAGTGGGACAGAACTCAACATATCCCGTAACGACCGTGACTCATAACATTACAGGAAACACATGTCATCGCATATATTTATCATGTAGTTATAGCTTTTACCTTTAGAGTTTGTTTCATTCCTACATAATCCTATTATTATTGTACAATTGATGTAGGTTATGTAAATAATTTTAAACACAATATTTATAAAGGTATTGTAGACCTAGACAGTCATTTGCAGTGTTCAGTATTGCCAGAATTTTCTGAAATAAGGTTCGAATAAACTCAAAATATAATTCTGGACATTATCTGTAGCCCTTTTTGTCCCCCCCAAACACATTCACTTTTTCACTTGCATATCACAACCACTAGAGGACAGATCATAGACACAAACTTGTGCAAAACACAGCACAAGTAGTTTTGGTGTCTCAGTCAGTCATAAAAGAGTTGCACACTATTTCACTAATGTAGGCTACATTTATTTAGGCCTATTTATATATTATTAGATTATTTTTTAATTAGATTTCTTTATTAGATTATATTATTAGATTATATTATATTATTAGATTAGATTATTAAATTATTAGATTATATTATTAGATTAGATTATATTATTAGATTAGATTAGATTATTAGATTAGATTATTAGATTTCTTTTATTTTGTCTCTTCTTGAGAAATTGCATATATGAAACGGAGGACATTTTTTCTGTTTGCTGGTTGTTTGTTGACGGATTCATATTTTGACATTTAATCTTGAATGCTTATTTTCTGAAGATAACCAAATTTAGAAGAATAGCAACTTGGGGCAGTGGTTGAACAGTGCCAAAAATCATAATCTATGAATTATGTGAAAAGTAAGAATATTGTTTTGCCTGCTCTCCATACACCACGCCAGAGAATCAGTCATCAGTAAAACAAGAAGACAAATAACAACAAAACAGGTGGTTCCACTAAATTTAATGTCGTAGAAAAATAAAAATGTTCATGCTGGTGGTGTGGCACTTTATTTGAAAAGAGATCATCTCCTAAAAAGGGAGAGATGAGTGTAGAAATGGGTCATACTTGAATGTATAAATGTTGTATAGATTTGGTACCAGCATTGCTATAATACAAGCTCATGTAAAGGTAGGTTACAGCTATGAATTCTTGATTAGCTATATGGTGTCAATAGATGCTTCTTTTGTTTTTTTAATATTTCTATTAAATGTCTAGTCTCTTTCCCAGAAGCTTGGATTTTTGTCCAATTTCCTAAACTGCAATAATTAGCATGAAATTGCAGCTGGCGTTCACAGTGCTTGCTTGTGTGATTCACCGACTCATTTAATGTAGAATGTGTCATCGTAGTTCACACAAAGTTTTTCAATCAGAGGCAAGACTGTTTAGCAAGCTATGAAAGACAAATGGTCCGTTTTTAGAAGTTCATCATATGCACAAATCCTGCTGATGTCAAAGATATATATTGTAATACATCATATTACGGCAGACGGAAATGATCCTTTCAGAAAGCACATGAGTAATATGTGTTCGCCGAGATGAGGAATATTTGTGTGAGCTTTGGCACTGCTGTTCAGATGCTGTCACTAAGGTTTTAGTAATTCTTTTATATTATTTTCAGAATTGATCATTGTCTGTGACACAGCGACAGAACCGTCACAGAGACAGTGTTTGTTCTCAGGCCTGTTTCACACCCCACACAAAAGCAGTGTGTATTTATTTCAAGACCAGGATGCTAGCATTTTTGATCTGTGCTTCTCGACTGGTTGTTTTTGGAGTCAGATTTTATCATAAAAGAAAATCTTAAAATAAGTTTGCCTGTGTTAAACTTTTTGTATCATATTTGATAGATATGCTGGTATGGCTCATATATGATATCAAGAGAATATGGATGTAACAGGGTTCAATGGAAGGAAGGAGGCAGGAACCGGCAAACGTTCAACATACTTTTTAATAAATAAATAAACAAACAATAAAACGAAAGTAAAAGGGCGGCAGTTCCTCCAGGCCTGGTCCTCTCTCGTCCTTCACTGTTGTCGCTCCTCTTTTATGCTTCTGGAGCTCCTCCATGAGAGATACGAGACCGGTGCGCCGAGTAGCTGACGCTCATTATCACTCGCATCACCGGCCTCGCGCCGTTCCCTCACGGCTCTCGCCCGCCCTGCTCGTCACAATGGAGTTTATACTTCTAAATTTTATTCAGATGTCCAAATTGATCCTTCACAAAGACCCGCCCCCTTTAGTTACTGTTGCTATGTCCGACAAGCCATACGCTCTCATGCCACACATCATGTTCTCATGCGGTGAAAAATACATCCCGGAGCAAAGAGGATACTGACAACACGTCGACAGACATATGAAACAGTTTCATATTTAATATATCTTAATTTTTTAAAGAAGTTTAAACAATAAATAGCGTATAGTGTCTCTTTAATGTGTCGTGACAGATCGCTGTAGCTCCTTCAAGCGGCTCGTGAACCGATCATCTCTTCATACTAGTTCATTTATAGCATCAAATAAACATGAATGAACATCAGAAGGAATGTTGTTTCAAGCGCGGAAAGACGTGAGTACACACAATTATTCAAGTTCAAGTTCACCAACGTTAATCTACTAACTCCCCTGACTGCTTTGTCGGACAAAATGGCGGATTCGGGGTTGTGATTGGTCAGATCGCCTGTCAATCAAACTGTTTGCAAGGGTCAATTGAGTAAAAAAAAAAAAAAAAGTTATTTGGTGCAGATGCTATTATATAGACTTGAGTTTGGGTGGAGGAATCATCATCAAAGGAGACTTAAATCTAGGCGGATCCAGCAGCGACGAAGGAGACTTGGGTTTGGGCGAAGCTATCATGTATAATTGTTGTATAGATTTTGTACAAATCAGCCAAATCAGCCCTGACCCGTCGAGGAATAGACTCCTCTAGACCCCTGAATGTGTGCTGTGGTTTCTGGCACCAAGATGTTAGCAGCAGATCCTTTAAGTTGTGAGGTGGGACCTCCATGGATTGAACTTGTTTGTTCAGGACATCCTACAGATGCTCAATTGGACTGAGATCTGGGGAATTTGGAGGCTGTCAACACCTCAAACGCATTGTTGTTTTCCTCAAACCATTCCTGAACCATTTGCTTTGTGGCAGGATAAATTATCCTGCTGAAAGACGCCACAGCCACCAGGGAAAACCGTTTCCATGATGCACATGGTCAGCAACAACACTTAGGTAGGTGGTACTTATTAAAGTAACATCCACATGGATGGCAGGACCCAATGCAGCAGAACATTGCCCAAGGCACACTCTCTCCGCCGGCTTGCCTTCTTCCCATAGTGCATCCTGGTACCATGTGTTCCCAGCTAAGCAACACACAAGCACCCCGCCATCCACGTGATGTAAAAGAAAACGTGATTCATCAGATCAGGCCACTTTCTTCCATTGCTCCGTGGTCCAGTTCTGATGCTCACGTGCCCACTGTTGATGCTTTCAGGTGTCAGCATGGGTACGCTGACTGGTCTGCGGTTACTTTTAAAATGTATTTCACTACAGATTACAAAATACATGCTTTAAAAAGTAATTTGTAACATATTTCGTTACTAAAGTTTAGTAACTTAATCTAAATACTTTAGAATACTTTGGAATACTAATAAGTGTCGAACAAACACAAAAAAGGTAATTACAAGTTTTTATCTCACAATTCTGACTTTTTCCCTCAGAATTGCATGATATAAAGTTGCAATTGTGAGTTATAAAGTCAGAATTATGAGATATAAACTCACAATATTGAGAAATGTCAAAAATAAAAAGATATAAACTCACATACTAAATTCACAATTGCAAGAAAAAGTCAGTATTGCAAGTTTATATCTCCCAATTCTGACTTTATAACTTACAATTGTGAGTTTAAATCTCACAGTTCTGAGAAAAAGAAGTCAGAATTATGACATTTAACTCACATACTAAATTCACAATTGCAAGAAAAAAAGTCAGTATTGCAAGTTTATATCTCCCAATTCTGACTTTATAACTTGCAATTGTGAGTTTAAATCTCACAGTTCTGAGAAAAAGAAGTCAGAATTGTGAAATGCAAACTCACAATTGTGAGGGAAAAAAAACAAATTGTGAGAAAAAGTTGCAGTGACGAGTGAATTATAAAATGACTCACAAACAACTATCACAAAACATGAAAACAGTCGTGGATCATCAGGTCATGACAGGACAGTTCAGTTGACTGTTGGGCAAATTTTTTTTAATAAATTCAGTCATTTTGTCTTGTTCTGGACAATACTAAATAAAAATAACAAAATGTTTATAATTCCTCTTAAATTATTAAAATGTTGATGAAACTTAACTCCACTTTTTCAGACTGTCAGAGTCAGAGAATCACCAATTGCTGTTTAAATGACATTAAAAATCAAAGTAATCACTTTGGTAATCTAAAACACTTTTCAGATGTAACTGTAATCTGATTACCATTTAAAATGTAACTGTAATGAAATACAGTTGCTCAAATTTTGTATTTTAAATACATAACTAAGTTACTTGTATTTTGTTGCTCCCCTACCCTGTCTGCGGCTATGCAGCCCCATACGCAACCATCATTTGAGCTACAGTAGCTTGTCTGTTGGATCGGACCACATGGGCCAGCCTTCGCTCCCCAAGTGCATCAATACTGACCACTGCAGACTGGGAACACCCCACAAAAGCTGCAGTTTTAGAGATATTCTGACCCAGTCGTCTAGCCATCACAATCTGGCCCTTGTCTAACTCACTCAAATCCTTATGCTTGCCCATTTTTCCTGCTTCTAACACATAAAATTTGACGACAAAATGTTCACTTGTTGCCTAATATATCCCACCCACAAATAGGTGTTGTGATGAAGTGATTATCAGTGTTATTCACTTCACCTGTCAGTGTTCATAATGTCATGCCTGATCAGTGTATGCAGTCAATGGACAATATTTTTTATGTTTTTCTTAAATGTCCCTTTTAGCTAGTCTCTTTGCCAGGAGCTTGGATTTTTGTCTAATTACCTAAACTGCAATAATAAGCATGAGATTGCAACTGGCATTCACAGCGGTTGATTCACTGACTCATATGTAGAATGTGTTGTTATAGTTCACACAAAGTTTTACAATCAGAGACAAGACTGTTTAACAAGCTGTAAAAGACAAATGCTGGATGGCTCTAAATTTTTTTTTTATTTGGGCAAACATTTTCAATTGTTTTGTAAAAGGTGTTTTTATGCAGGTTTGAGTTGAGTTTTTGTTGCATTTACACTGTTCTGACCAGCAGGCATTACCAGAGTGTGGCGTTTTGAACTCTTCGAAACTCATTTTGTGAAGCAATTGGTTCAGTTGATTCAAATTTCTGAAATTCTTTGTTCCTCCCATCACTACTATAATGCAGCTATCACTTTATTTACCAAAATTTGCCAAAACATTAAACACTTAGGAGCACAGATGAATAACTGTAAGGTAGAAGAATAATACCGATCTAAACAAAATAAACAAGAACAAGAAAAGAATGACTCAAAATAAGGGCTATAAATACAGAGAAACTAAAGGGCTGAACAAGGAACAGGTGAATCAAATCAATCAAACAATTAGTAGCTATGACAACAAATGAGAACGTTTTAGAAACCATGAAAACAAAAAGGATACAAAGAGTTAGAGTAACACTTTATTTTACAGTGTTACGCATTACTACTAGTACTTACTATAGTAATAAAAGTAAATAATACATAATTACAAGTAACTGACCCTAAAACCAAACCCTAACTCCATTGTAAGTACATGTAGTTAAATAATAGTACTCAGTACTTATTTGAGTAATTACAATGTAACTAGCAATAAAGTAACCAGAGTTAGAAACTAAAAGTCCATGAAAACAAAACAGACATCAAACTGAACGTTGGAGATACTCACATTTCAAAATTATTTATGGAAGTAAATCTAAGTTGCTTCAGTCCAGTAAATGTTCATCTTGAACTATAACTAACTATAAAAAAGGTATTATAATTAAGATTACACAAACAAAAGATACATGTACCACAACCTAAAGATGAACATTTCTACAATTATAGCATAATAAATTATATTTATAAAATAGTATTTTACTTACTAAAAAAGTATGAACTATCAGATGACAGAAGCCATATAGTACAACAGGTTTTTCAGCAACTTTTTGATTATGCTGATAATTTAGCGGCCTTATATAGAAATTATGTATCAAATATGATGCTTTATAGAGTTTGTCATGAACTGTCTAGGCTAACACTATGCAAAACACAACACAGGATAAACATTGGTTACTCTGGAATCAAACTGTCTTTTGATTTATTTTGATGGTACATCCAATATAAGCACATAAATATTCTGCTGTCAGCTCAAATCGTGCATTTTATTATTATATAAGAATACTTGTCTCTACGCCTCATAACGCTCAAAAGATACCCTTATATAATAACCTTTTTACATTTATATTTATGTAAAATTTTATAGTAAAGCTTGAAGTCATTTTAAAAGTGAGAAAAATTTGGTTTGGATTCAGATCATTTGATTTTATGGATGTGAAATTTTCCTGGTAGTATTAGATATGCTTGCAGCATGGTCATTGAAGTATAGCGTTAAATCAAATTAATAATTTCTTCTTAAATAAATGTTCATCAACCTAGAATAGTTGTGTACATATGCAATGGAAATATAAATGGAAAATAGGTTCCTTGTCACTTTTACAGAAATAGAGTAATCAATGTTTAGTTTAAAATGCTCCAGAACATGTTGACCTCAATATTTTTCATGCATTCTGTGGTTTTGCACCTGCTTTGTTTCTGAAATGACAGGATACCTAAGTGATTTAGAGTAAAATTATTTTTTTAAGGAACAGGAATGCGGGGAGCCCTTGGCAGTGCTTAAGTGTGCAGTGGTGACAAGAATGTATGGGTAATTTGCAAGTGTCTACTCCAGGTAGGAAACCCTGCAGGTGTTTAAATGAATTTAACCTATCAATGTCATTTACCTTCCTCAGATAGTGGCAATTGCATATCCCAAAAAAACAAAAACAAACTAACTAACAAAACAGTCGAGTGAGATGATATATTACAGGTTATGTCCCGATTTGCTTGTCATGTGGTGTGTTATGGAGACTAGAGTTTTGGGAGTCTTTTCCCAGCTTGGCCCAGGCCTTGTGTGCCTGACAGCGGGATTAAAATGACATTACATTCTCCACAGATGGGCAAAGACTTTCAGAACTGCAGCCTTGAGGATTTAGGCTATAAACCAGAGAAAGTGAAGCCATAGTTCCATTGCCTCTGCTAAACATATATATGAAATCACACGACTTTAATTGCTGTAACAAGCAAGCATTGCTTTTAAGTTTCAATTTGACTACTTTTGACTAGTACTTCAAATTTTGAAAGTCTATTTTTGAAAGACTTTGCAGATAATATAATGTTAAAGTTGGCATTAAATCTTTTCTTCCATATTGTGATGTATATCCGAGTGAAATTGCTTCTCTAACAAGAAAAAATTTAGACTTTATTTTTGTCTATCAGGAATTGAACAGATCGTTGGATTGTTGCGGTTTGCTATTGGTTGATCTCATGTGAGTGATCCTCATTTTCCTGCCTTTGCGCCAGTAAACACGTCAGAGAAGAGAAGAGATGTCATGGACACATTAATTTAAAAAAAAATAAAATAAAGATAATGCACTGATGAATAATTTATGATAAAACTGCATAAACAATATTTCATAAAAGAGTTTTCCATTTTGATTTCATGATGGTTTTAACCAAAGATATTAAACGTATATTGTGACAAGCAGAGCGGAGCGAGAGCCGTGAGGGAAAGGAGCGAGGGATGATGAGTGTCAGCTGCGTGCAGCACCGGTCTCGTATCTCTCATTGGAAGCACAATATGCATTTTTTCCGTCACTAGGGGTCGCTAAACTCTTCAAAACAATAACAAGGGCGTAGTTTGATGATGCAGTGAATGAGTGGAACATGGAACTTGTCGTCATGCTGATTGATCTAATGATGTTTATGGGGAAATAATGTTTATGGATGAGTGAATGCATGTTTTTTAACATGACTGTGGTATGAAGCAGCACGTGGCTGAGAATTGCAGACGCCATTGCTAATGAGAGACAGATATCAGTGTCACATGCGAGTCCCGGGGATAAAGGAAAGAGGACATTTCATTCTACCGAAGTACTGAAATACTACTCTTACAGGTCAAAACTGTGAGGTAACGCAGCGCTGTTTCACGTGGTCTAACGTTACACTATCATACTAAACTGCATTTGAGTGTGTTGAAAGTTGTAATGTTATTCTGTGTATTAGTTTGGCTGTATGAGATTTAACAGTAAGCTAGATCAACATACTGATGATTTTCTAACACTTCGTCGTGTTGAGCTATATTACATTGATTAATCCTATGTAGTCTACATCTGCTTACCTTGTCTAATAACGTGCAAGAGCTCCGTCTCTGTCAAGTCAAAGTTACATCAAATCTCTCGCCATCTCGGAAACGCCACGCCGATATCGATCCTCGTTTTATTTCTCCTTTTGTCCCAAAGTTTGCTTGTCATGGTCCATAATGTTTGAACTAAATCACAACAGCGTGCCGCTAGCCGTTACGCAGCTGTCTGTTGCCATGGTTACTATGCAGCACAAGCGGAAACCAGGGATAATATAGATATTACGTCATTGACAGGCGCAAGTGACAAGAGAGCAACGGGGCACTGTTTAAAATTGTGAATTTCTCAGAATTTACAAATTTTTGGAAACATTTTGGATAATGAACTGAACAAAATATATAACACTGTGCAAGTGGTTTTTGGATATTTTAATATAAAAAATTACATATTGTAAAGTACATAAAGTACACTTTCATGACTGTTTCTTAACTCACTTAAGTACACTTTTATTAATAATAATATATTTTAAATGCACTAAATTGCAACTTCATCATTACAAATGTGTAATTAAATAATGATTTACAAGATTACAAAGTACATTTTAACAAATAAATAAATGTTTGTCAGTTGGCAGCACGCTTTAACCATATTTCAAAGACAAAAGAAGCAATTATGAATTACATATAAAGATCTAAAATCTACATTTAATCTAAATTTAAACTACAATACATTTTCATGGATTCATTGCAATCTTGCAATCAAGTGTCAAAAACATTACATTCAGTGTGCATGGATATTCTTAGTTATTTCCATACTACTTTAAACGTATGCTTATTTTTCACAAAAGCTTTTCAGATTGACAGTTGAAATTGCTTCTGTATCTTAAGAAATGCTTCATGAGTTCAAAACAAGAGGTTTGCCCTCTGTTTAAAAAACAATCATTTATATATAT
The DNA here is from genome assembly GCA_038088235.1 of Zacco platypus. Classification (NCBI taxonomy): domain Eukaryota; kingdom Metazoa; phylum Chordata; class Actinopteri; order Cypriniformes; family Xenocyprididae; genus Zacco; species Zacco platypus. The sequence continues at coordinate 8,685,155 of CM076068.1, forward strand.
ATATTTTTTATTTTCAAGCCAACAAAATGAAATGTGCCCCCATCAATAACCCACTCATCTTTACCCCTCTATTGCATTGATTGTGAATCCAGAATAACAAACAAAAGCAATAGCTTTCTGCAGAGAAACCACATCACAATTTCAAATGTCACCAAGACTTCAGCATTTGCAATGCTATATAACATTCATCTTTTTCTGCTTCATTGATAAGTCATTCAGTCATTCATTTTCAGACTTGAAATATATACAGTTTCATATCAGTTTCTCACAATGCAATGATTGTTTTATTGTGCTGGTTCTTTAAATGACATGACACATTAAGAACCCTATTTGTTCATGTCTGTTCTAAAAATAAAATGCAGAAGAAATTATTGCACTGATGAAAGAATCATTCGTTTGTACTAAAAAAGCATTTCAGTGGGAATAGAGCTCAGTATCTTTCTGGGAATTAATTTCTTGGCAAATATACAGTAAACTTTGTGAATTTGTGAAGTATAAAATGAAGTGAAGTATTCAGGTCAAAGATAAAGCTAACTTGTAATATTCAGCAGGAAAATGCATAATAACATAATCACTGTAAAACTGGATAAACATTGCAGAAAATAATGATGAGCAATTATGTAAGCGTGCCTGATTTTTACTATTAAACTCACATTTATATGCAAATCTACTCCTTTGTGTCATAAACCTCATTCTCCTGCTTTTGTGCAGCTCTTTTCAAATGATTCCAACTCGGTTATGGTTGATTACAGCTCTCAGGTTAAATTATTATAAACTATGCTCTTTTTTTGTCTCTTAATTTCCATGTTTAGATAGCGTTTCCAATTGTGATTGTTTTAATAAAGCTATGCAATTATCCTGGAAAGATCAAGATAATAGATGATAGTGACATACTGTAACTTAACATGGGGAAAGGTTTGTGTGGGAGAGCAATTTGTATTCTGCTAGTGCTGTGAGATTGGAACAAACAAGTATTTCCAACAAATGACAACAAAAACCACCACCACATTTTCATAAACACCTGTCTGTATGGAGAAACAGACCTGATCCATGAAGTCACTGCATGCAATAAAAAAAGACTTTAAAGGATAAGTTCACTTGCCAATGAAAATTAGCTCAAGTTTTACTCATCCTAGTTGTATATGACTTTCTTCTTTCTGATGAACTCAATCTGAGTTATTTTAATAAACATCCTGACGCATCGAGCTTTATAATGGAAGTGTTATAATGGATGTGAACACATTAATAAAGGCCTTCTAAAGTGAAGCGATGTATTTGTTTAAAAAAAACAAAACATATTTAACAAGTTATGAAGTAAAATATCTAGCTTCCGTCAGACCGCCTTCTGTATTCAACGTACGAATAAAGTGTAATACTCTTCCAGTTCAAAATGCTTATTCTACAACCTACTCCCTATTCAACTTACAGAAAAAGTATAACTGATGCAATGCCAATTTACACTTTCTTCGTTCTTCGTAACCAAAACTAGTAACCGAGACTAGGTACAACCCTTTTCGATCATTTTTTTCCTGCCGTTAAACTAGCAAAAGTAGATTCGACACACCCTAAATGCACCTGCACCATGCGCTTCAGACCATGTGCTTAGATTGTTAAAATAGTGCCCTCAGCCTACTAATAAAAGATTAAATGTTTTATCTGTACAGTATACTTACATGACATGTGACCTTTAACCAACATCAGAGAACCGTGCAAATGTGTCGTTAAAATAATTCAAATATTAACTTAAAATACTTTAAGCAATTATTCCTCCTGCCCTACTTTGTATTAAAGGCACAATATGTAATGTTTTACATTAAAATATCTAAAATCCACTTGCACAGTGTTATTTATTTTGTTCAGCTAAGTACTTACATTACTTCACGGCTCTCGCCCGCCCTGCTCGTCACAGCCCCGTCCCTCTCCTGTCACTTGCACCTGTCAATGACGTAATATCTGCGTTATCCCTGATTTCCGCTTGTGCTGCATAGTAACCATGGCAACAGACGCGGACAGCTGCATAACGTCTAGTTGCACGCTGCTGTTGTTTCGTTCAAACATTATGGACCATTACAAGCGAACTTTGGGACATAAGGAGAAATAAAACAAGGATTAATATCAGCATGGCGTTTCCGAGATGGCAAGAACTTTGCAACAAACTTTGACTTGACAGAGACGGCACCCTTGCACATTATAAGACAAGGTTAGCAAATGTAGACTACATAAGACTAGTCAATGTTATATAGCTCAACACGACGAAGTGTTAGAAAATCATCAGTATGTTGATCCAGCTTACTGTTAAGTCTCAAAAATAAAACATAAAATAACCTTACAACTTTCAACACTCTCAAATATAGTTTAGTATGATAGTGTAATGTTAGACCAAGTGAAACAGCGCTGCGTTACCTCACAGTTTTAATTCATCAATTAAACTGACCTGTATGAGTAGTATTTCAGCACTTAGTAGTTCGGTAGGGACTAGCGTGTGCCACTGATATCTATCCCTTATTAGCAATCACGCCCACAATTCTCAGCCATGCCCTGCTTCATACCATAGTCATGTTAAAAAACATGCATTCACTCATCCATAATTATTATTTCCCCATAAACATTAATAGATCCATCGGCATGATGACAAGTTCCATCATTCCAAGCTCATTCATCAATCTACGCATTTGTTATTGTTTTGAAGAGTTTAGTAACCCTTAGTGGCAAAAAATGCAGACTGTGCCTTTAATAAAATATCTTTAGCTGGTCAGTTGCTACTAATCTTAATGGCAGAAGAAATAATGAGGCTCAGTAGTTTTTTGTGTTGCTGCTGTTGGGGACATTTCTTCATATAGTCTCTTCCCTACAAATCACTTTATTCCATTTTAGGTGGCAATTACCCTGATCGGATATAAAAAGGACATCTGAAAAGAACCCATTGAGTGTATTGACACATTAAATTAGACTCAGCAGCTGAGCTTAAGAGATATGAGGTAGGAAGCCTGTTTCTTGTTTTACAGATGGATGGCTTTAGATGTCAAGATGAGAGAGAGCGTGTAACTGCAACCAAAGTCTGGTGAGAAAGCAAACTATAATTTACTGAGTGTGCTCACAAGTGTCTCCTCCATCCTCAAAATACAAAGCAGTACATGGCAGTAATGAACAACTGCACTGAATAACAAAGACTCTGGAAATTTCAGATCATTCAAAGACTGTCTATGAACATGAACAGCCTAAAATATTCAACTTCATTGCAGAGGTATAAAGCCATACTTGCAATACAACTTGAGTAAAAGACTGATATATTTCAAATGTTTATTTCTTTTAATTTTGATGATTATAACTGACAACTAAGGAAAATCCCAAATTCAGTATCTCAGAAAATTAGAATATTGTGAAAAGGTTCAATATTGAAGACACCTGGTGCCACACTCTAATCAGCTAATTAACTCAAAACACCTGCAAAGGCCTTTAAATGGTCTCTCAGTCTAGTTCTGTAGGCTACATAATCATGGAAGACTGCTGACTTGACAGTTGTCCAAAAGGCAACCAGTGACACCTTGCACAAGGAGGGCAAGACACAAAAGGTCATTGCAAAAGAGGCTGGCTGTTCACAGAGCCCTGTGTCCAAGCACATTAATAGAGAGGCGAAGGGAAGGAAAAGATGTGGTAGAAAAAAGTGTTGAAACAATAGGGATAACTGAACCCTGGAGAGGATTGTGAAACAAAACCCATTCAAAAATGTGGGTAAAATTCACAAAGAGTGGACTGCAGCTGGAGTCAGGCCTTCAAGAACCACTACGCACAGACGTATGCAAGACACGGGTTTCAGCTGTCGCATTCCTTGTGTCAAGCCACTCTTGAACAACAGACAGCGTCAGAAGTGCTGGCTAAAGACAAAAAGGATTGGACTGCTGCTGAGTGGTCTAAAGTTATGTTCTCTGATTAAAGTAAATTTTGCTTTTCGTTTTGAAATCAGGGTCCCAGAGTCTGGAGGAAGAGAGGAGAGGCACACAATCCACGTTGCTTGAGGTCTAGTGTAAAGTTTCCACAGTCAGTGATGGTTTGGGGTGCCATGTCATCTACTGGTGTTGGTCCACTGTGTTTACCACAAGGAATTTTTAGAGCACTTCATGCTTCCTGCTGCTGACCAACTTTACGGAGATGCAGATTTCATTTTCCGACTTGGCACCTGCACACAGTGCCAAAGCAACCAGTACCTGGTTTAAGGACCATGGTATCCCTGTTCTTAATTGGCCAGCAAACCCGCCTGACCTTAACCCCATAGAAAATCTTTGGGGAATTGTGAACAGGAAGATGCGATATGCCAGACCCAACAATGCAGAAGAGCTGAACGCCGCTATCAGAGCAACCTGGGCTCTCATAACTCCTGAGCAGTGCCACAGACTGATCGACTCCATGCCACGCCGTATCGCTGCAGTAATTCAGGCAAAAGGAGCCCCAACTAAGTATTGAGTGCTGTACATGCTCATACTTTTCATGTTCATACTTTTCAGTTGGCCAAGATTTCTAAAAATCCTTTCTTTGTATTGGTCTTAAGTAATATTCTAATTTTCTGAGATACTGAATTTGGGATTTTCCTTTGTTGTCAGTTATAATCATCAAAATTAAAAGAAATAAACATTTGAAATATATCAGTCTGTGTGTAATGAATGTATATAATATACAAGTTTCACTTTTTGAATGGAATTAGTGAAATAAATCAACTTTTTGATGATATTCTAATTATATGACCAGCACCTGTATAATAATAACATATTATATGTGGGAACAATTGGAACATCTGTTTTGATACATTTATAGACAGAAAACTAATTACTAAAATATAGCTCCACATGTTTAGTTTTATTGTTTAAATCTAATTTTCTTGATTTTCTGTAAGTACCATGCCTCAGAGAAAAACACTATTTTGTCAAGAAGGTAATATAGCATAATCAGATGGAACTTCATTTTAACAGTAATAACAGTTTCTCCATCATACAATATGTTTTAAAATTAATTGCATGCCATTTATCAACACAAGCCATTTAACATTTAATTTGATATCCTAATATCGATCTATCTTACTAACTTACTATCTTACGGGTGAGTGAAGAAAATAATTTTCAACACACTCAAATGTAACTAATATGATAAACAGAGCTGCGTTACCTCATACTCATGACCAAAAAAGCAGAAGCGGCGCCGACGACTGTGGCACAAGTTGTGCAGCTCGTGAGGCGTGTGTCACACTCATCTCTCATTAACAATCACTCCACCGCCTCATTCAGCTCCCAGAACACTCGGCCCTGCTCTCCTTCCTACTACAGTAACGTTAATAATCGCATCCATGAGCATGATTTCTGCCCAAGACCTATCCTGATTCTTTTCCACCGGCTGTGAGGTGAAGACTGCATGTCCCAAGATTCCTCGCTCAAACTTGCCGTCATCAAGCTATGCCTTTGTTTTGAATAGGCGACCTCTAGTGGGCGAAAAACTACATAGTGTACCTTTAACATGATTGACACTGGTTCACTTGTTCTAAAAGTGGAATGAGTGTTTAATAATATTAAAAGTGTTTATTGGGTAGGGTTAGGGGAAGGTGTAGGGAGGGTTTTTATTCTCCCAATAAGGCAGCATCCATTTAATAATTTTAATAAATATAATCATTTACACCCTATGATATTATTACATCCTGTTAATGAAAAATACTGAGGTGCAAATAGTATTTGCCAATATAAAGTATAGATACCATCTAATCAGGCTACTATTTACTATTATTGCAAAGAACTGATAAATGCTATTTACACAAAAATGCATCTGAAAAAATAAACTGTTTGTAAAAATAGTAATATATAAATATATAATAATATATCAATATGAAATATCTGAAATGCTTCCATTACTCACTTAACGCAGGATAGGCCTACATGATACCAGCTGCCCTTTCTCACTCTCTCATCTCTCCAACAGCGAGTTGACACACAAAACTGCCTCATCTCACTCACTCGTTTCATTTGCTCTGGATGAATATTGTTGGTGTTACAGGGCTTGAATTTAGGCGTGGGATTGTGCATATTGCACATAATTTTACTAATTTCTGCAGATTTTTTGCACACATCCAAAGTGTGAGCACATAAAGGGTCATTTAGAAAATGGATGTGACAAAATATACTAAAAAGCATATAAAACATAAACAAAAACGAACATGCGACATTATTCGAAACAAGCATGCAAACTTTTATGGAGATTGGACCATAGGTGGCGCTATAACTGTAAAAAAGCTTTAAAAGCCATACATTTCCAATGGTAATTTGCCTGAATTGGCTGAACCTCGATAATTGCTGCTTTAAGCAATATTATTAAAAAGACTGTATAAAAGTGTATAATATATAGTCTATATGATTTGGAACAATTGATTAATTACCCTAGACATATAATCCACATTTTTAATCTTATTTTTTGTAGTAACTATACCTAAAATTAAAAGTTAAAATTGCTACTTTACATATACATTACTTTGAAGACAGGTTGTCTTCCAGGGTTTGTTATATAGGTGCCAACAGAAAGTCACAAGGTTACCTGAAATATGCTTTATTATTAGTATATTCACTTCATGAGGTGTGAATTTTTAAGCTGCAGTAACCGACATCTCTTTTGCTTTGAAACAGGACTGAATTGTTGACAGCACAAGCTCTTTGAGGTTATTAACAGAGGCACTACATCCATTATGGCACACATTTATTTTGAATGACTGACGGGAGCCCATTTGTGCTAGACGTGCAGTTTAAATAAATGTAATCATAAGACACTCTTGAGATCTTTTAGAGCAAAATCTAGACACTCTATTTCCACCACAGTGAAAAATGTAAATAATGATAATGATTCAGGGCTATTCAGCACTCATGTAAATCTGTGGGCCTAATGTATGTGCAAAACTAGAGATAGTTTTTTAGCTGTGCTTCAAACAAGGAAATTTTAATTATTTTATCAAGCAAGAGACAGCACATTATTCAAATGCAAGGTTTTTACATTTAAACAGAATTTTACAAGGCAGAGATATTAAGAGAGACTATTATATTTTTTCTTTTATCAATGTATGTGTACTTCAAGCTTCAGAGACACAATGTTATTGTGGCAACACCATCATTTTACTGTTTAATTGAAAATTAAATACTAGGTTTTGTCTCAAAAAAAATAAAATGAGTTGAATGCAGAGTATTCCATGGCTTATTCGGGTATTTAAAACAGCATCAGCACCTAAAGTGATGCTGATGTCACATTTACAACAATCAGCACTCATCTGTAATGTAGCTCTGGTATATTGGTGTATCTTGCCTGCAATCATTTCTAAGCAAATTATGCACAGTCAGTTTTCAGTTAATGATGTGAATCTGCCTTAATTATTATTTCTGAATAGCCAGCATGTGTGCATGTGTGTCATGCACAGAAAATCGTTTGTACTTGAGGATAATTTGTTTTGATTAATGCAAAATTAATTTAATTCCACAGAAAATTAAAGAGATCTGTTTATCAAAATTACTGGGTTACTATTCACTGACTGTGCTCCATCTTTATGACAACAAATTATCATCTCTATTAGTCACACTAGAATTACCTGAATAAATCCATTACTCTCAAAGTCATGTTTTCCTCAAAATTATGGTTCTCTACAGATCTCTAAATTGTTATTGACTCTTAAAAATAAAGGTTCCAAAATGTGGTTTTCACAGCGATGCCACAGAAGTATCATTTTAAGTTCCTCAAAGATCCTTTCAGTGAACAGTTCTTAAAACTGAACCATTTTTTGTCTTATTATGAGGAACATTTTAAAACCTAGCCAACAAATATATACATACATGCATATATATATATATATATATATATATACATATATAACTTTTCAAGTAGCAACGTGTCAACTTATTCTAACCATAACCCTACCAGTCTACTAAATACTCTACTAACACTCTAATGAGAGTGAAACATTACTTATAGTCAACAGAATGTGTTAAAGGGACCATTCTAAGAACATTTTGCTGACGCTCCCATTATGTTACGAAAACATTATTTCTGAACATTCAAAATGTAATTTTTTTTAATGCTCTAAAAATGTTTAAAAACGTTCTATGCAGAAACATTCCAATTTATCCTTCTGCAGTTATTATGGGAACTTTTTTTGTGTGTGCTAACGTTTTGAGAACATTATTAGATGCAGATAACTTTGAACGAAGGTTCCATTAATGTTACTGGAAGTATATTTGTTCATAACTCGCTATAACATAAGCCAAAGTTCTGAGAATGTTCCCTGTTAGCTGGGAAAGAACATGGTGGACTGGAAAGATGCCAGTGTACAATATAGATGCCAGTAAAGAACCTTTATTTTTAGAACAGTGTTGAACTGTTCTGCCCACCAAATAGAAGCTATAAATCTAAATTTCTTGTGTCATCAGAAAGACTGTAAATGTGGCGCAGTGATGCAGTCGAAATGTATAGGCTAACAGTAGGAATATTTATTATACAGGGATCTTTCGATTTCTGGTGGGGAGAAGTTGGTGGAATAACAGACAACCACACGTCAGGGCTAAAGCCCCTCAGCGGTACCATTAATCCTGGCTTGAGCCACACATTCTGGGTTTTCTTCCATATCAGACAGCAATTTTCCACTCATATTCACTATTTTCTGAACAAATCTGGTATTCATTTATTTAACAGCAAATAATGACAACAAAATAGCCAAGATAGCCATAATTCACAGTAAGACTTTGGATTAATAACTATTATCACTCCTTTTTAAAAAATATATATTGAAATGTGAACTACTACTATAATGATTTATCAATGAAAGTTATTCTAAAGCATCACCCTTTTCACATTTCAGTCATTGTCTTTATTACATTTTCCTTCCCCCCCAGTCAAATACTCTCACACACAGTCGTTGCAGACAAGCTTTTACTTCTGGTCAGTCTGAAGACAGTGTCGCTCCTCGTTTCTGAGGCAAATCTCCCAGATGAGCCAGAGTTGCGCTGCTGGATTTTAGAGGACGAGTTTCTCATTGAAGACCTATTGGTCAGACTCATGACAGATGAAATCTTCTCCCTGTAGCTCTCTCTGAACCTTCTGGCCGATCTGTACAAGTTTCCGACAAAGCAGTAGCAAAGAGGATTGAGAGATGAGTTGGTGAGACCCAGCCATTGCGCAAAGGGTCTGCTCTGGAGAATCCAATGGTGTTCAACGTTGCTCAGCTCATCGTGCCGATCGGGAGAGCTGGGAATGTGGGAGTCGATCCAGATGTCCACGGCATAGAGCGGCAGCCAGGAGAAAGTGAACAGCAGCACGAGCGCAAAGACCATTTTGGCGATCCTCTTGCGCGTTTTCAGGCGCGATGTTGAAGAGGTTAGCGCGAACTGGTTGGGACCTGATATTGATGATGTGCCTCCTCTACTCAATTTCCAGCAGGTCAAAAAGCAAATGATCAGGTTAAAGAGCACAGGAAATCCATATAACGCGCAGAAGAGTAAAAAGTTGTAACTCTGGCGCAGTCTGACTTTAGACCAGTTCTCCATGCACACGGTCACTGTATGCAGCCCGTCTAGTAGGGAAAGCGTCTTAGTTGTGTTCATGAAAAACAACGGCAAACATAGTGCAGAAGATACGATCCACACCACAGCTATCATGCATATCATTCTGCTGGCCGTAAAGAAAGCTCTGGCGTGCAGGGGACTGTGGACACTGTAGTATCTGTTCAAACTGATCACGGTCAAACTCAGAACACTTGCAGAAACTGACACCGCTTGAACGAACGGCACAGCTCGACACAGAAAGTCGCCAAACACCCACGCGTTATACACCTGATGTCCTAAATTCACCGGCATGCAGACGCACACTACCATCATGTCACATACCGCCAGGTTGACCAGGAGTCTCCTGGTGGCTGAAGCTCCAGACAAGCGATTCCTCCGGCGCGTCAGGACCCACAGAGCCATTATATTCCCCACCAATCCGGTCACGAACGACAGCATATACATCACCATTAAAACTATTGTGTCAGGTTCATGACCCGCAAACAGAAAGTCGATGGAGAAAGGCGTCAAACCGTGGGTAGTCCAGTTCTTCTGGAGATGCTCCCAGAGTGAAAAGTTGTTAGGGAACAAGCGTCCGAATGTGCTGTAAATGCTCGAGGTGTTCATGTTTCCTCTGTGTGCCATTTCATCTGACCACCCGCTTCTTGAGGATCTCCATAACGCCCCCGCCCTCAGGAATATGATAAAAGAGGAATGATTCACCAAAGGGGAAAAAAATCCAGTATTCCATAATTTTTTGAAAAATCTCAGATAATGACGAGAGTATCTATCTATCTATCTATCTATCTATCTATCTATCTATCTATCTATCTGTCTGTCTGTCTGTCTGTCTGTCTGTCTGTCTATCTATCTATCTATCTATCACCTGTCTGTCTGTCTATCTATCTATCTATCATAGGTCTGTATGTCTATCTATCTATCTATCTATCTATCTATCTATCTATCTATCTATCTATCTATCTATCTATCTATCTATCTATCTATCTATCTATCTGTCTGTCTGTCTGTCTGTCTGTCTATCTATCTATCTATCTATCTATCTATCTATCTATCACCTGTCTGTCTGTCTATCTATCTATCTATCATAGGTCTGTATGTCTATCTATCTATCCATCTATCTATCTATCTATCTATCTATCATCGGTCTATCTATCTATCTATCTATCTATCTATCTATCTATCTATCTATCTATCTATCTATCATAGGTCTATCTATCTATCTATCTATCTATCTATCTATCTATCTATCATCTGTCTGTCTATCTATCTATCTATCTATCTATCTATCATCGGTCTGTCTATCTATCTATCTATCTATCTATCTATCTATCTATCTATCTATCTATCTATCTATCTATCTATCTATCTATCTATTTTCCTTGGCTTATGATGTTGCCTAAATTATACAATGGTATTTTCAGTGGTTAATTGTGTATATTGCATGTTTTATAATTAATTTCATGTATTAAATTGTACAGCATGTGAACTTGAACTTGTTTAATTAGCGTTGTGATGTCAACTAATGTCTCTCACTTACTCTTTCTCACATTTTACAGTTACTATGATAAACAAGATCATGAAGATTCATGAACACTTTATTCACTCCAACAATGCTTTGTCAGTTAACCTACAATGTGTTTTGTGTAATATCTAAATTACAGCTTTTCTCAGTCCCTTTGGACTGCACATCATAAAAGCAAATTCTCATTCTTTTGAACAAATGTACAGTGCTTTGGTACATTACAGTTTTTCTCAGTCGCTTTGGTACATTTCTCAGATCAGAATTGAAATTCTCAAAACTACCTATTCAATCTTCACATCATTGTGTCACTTGTGCACATCAAAAAAGCAGTTTCTCGAACAAGTTGCAAATGCTTTGGTACATCTATGCAAATGATTATGTACAATTGTCTGCTGTTTCCTACATTCCTTGTCATTTTGATCAAAATATATTCTATTGGTTCTCTGTTGAATAGTCCCCCCAGAAAAAAAAATCACCTACGAATTAATTAATTGCATAAAATTATTACATGCAAAATGGGTGAAGTAGTTGTCACTAAATTATCATCTCTTAAAGTTTAATGAGTTAACAACAATGCCACATATTAAAACACATTTCTGTTAGTGAAACACTTTACATTGAATTAATGCCTACATAATATATTTTAATATTTTTTAGTCTGTATTGTTGACAAGTAGGGTCCGTCACTTTTTGGGGTCCCCCTTGAAACATTTCCGTTGTGAGTTGTGCTCTTTGCAGCGCTTTTTGTAAATGTAGCGCGTTTTCGCATATGCAGCGCGTTTTTGAATATGCAGCGCATTTTTTGAGTTTGCATGTGTTGTGAGGATTTGCAGCACATGTGTTGTCAAACTGATGATCACGTTTTTTTTTATTTGCATGTGTTTTCTTATTCGCAGCGCGTTGAGCTCTCTCGGCCACCGTATGAATCTGTAATTTGACAAATGAAAGGAAATGTAACACATTGTATCAACCAATTTTTCTCAATCGCTAACTATTCACAACTTCTAAACATTCTTTCATCATGTGAGCCTCCACGTGCAAAATCGTCCATTCAGTTATCAAAATGTAATGTCTGTTGAATTGGAAAATGGCCTGCAATTGTAATGAAAGGAATCACAATCTTACCAATCAACCAATCAAGATTGGAAGCATACAGTAGGTTATATGGAGTTTTCCACAGTCACTACCGTTTCTGAACACAAATGAACACCTAAATCCCTAAACAACAACAGCAGTTTATTTTTGTAGAAATGTGTTACATATAAACTAAAAATTCACAGTGGCTCATTGTAGAAGAGCAAGGTGTGAAAGAATGTGTGGTGTTAGGGGAAGACATAATATGTAAAAACGAACAAGCGACTGTGAATTTTCAGTTTACATGTCACACGTTTCTACAAATATGTGCTGTATAAATAAAAATGTTCAGTCCCTCTTTATATTAGGTGTCTTTAACTACTATGTACTTACAATTAAATGAATAATTTGATGCAATGCACTTATTGTGCATATGTTTTTACACAGTACTTTTATTAAACAACAAAACTCTGCATGTAATTACAGCTAATTAAATGTAGAATTATACTGTAGATTATTCTGTTACACCTTAACCCACCCTTAAACCAACCCATACAACTAAACCTATTTCTAACCTTACCCATATCCCACTTCAACAGCAGCAAGTGTTTTGCAGTACAATATGAACACAATAAGTACACTGTACTTATTTTTTTTAAGTATGTACATAGTCAATAAGAACACATAACATAAAGTGTGACCAAAGGTCCATTTTCTTTTTGAGTACTACAGTATTGACTTTTCTTAAATGTTTATTTACTGCTGAAATCAGCATCTAAAAAGCTCAATGTGAGACACAATAGCATTCAGATAGACAACAGATAAGTAAAAGTAGAAAACACATGAAATTTATATTTAAAAAATATTTCCATGGTGAAAAGTCATCTAAACATTTTGACCGGTGTGGCTCATGACAAAAAGACTTTTTATTTTGGTAGCATTGACCAATTTACTCACACATAAACTAGGTTTTGAAGCATGAATTAAATGTTGACTACATTTTGCAGATATGCAATAGAGTTCTGATGTTTCATTGAACAGTTGTGACAACTGAACTTACAGTACAGTTTAGAGAATGTTAAGACTGTGTTGAGAAATGTGCCAAAGCGATTGAGAAAAACTGTAGTCGGTTCTCTAAAATAGCATCATGACCCTTTGATTGGAAAGCATATAAACAGCACAACACTATTGCAAATTCTGAGAATGGAATAGCAACAAGGAAATGAACAAGGTCAACAGCTGGGATGAAGAAAAGGAGTAAGGATGCATGCAAGGGAGGCAAAACAGTGGAAGTGGTAAGAGGCCAAGCACATAGGCAATTCTGATGAAATAATGGCCACAATCATGGCCTTACAATGGCCGTGGTGGGTCAAACAGTGCAGCTGAATGTTGGAAGAACAACCGTGTCCTCAATCATTCATAAGACAGAGAGACAGAAGAGGCTTGAAACATTGTGCACTCTACTGTTATATTGTATACTCACTGTAATGCTGTAATGCTTCATGTTACACTAGTCCATTTGCATTTTACAGTTTACAGTAAACATAGTCCAACAGAGAAGAGAGGGTTGAGGCTCTGAAGAATGATGAGTAGTCGGCAGAGGGAGACATCAAGGAGGAGATGATGAAAGAAGGAGCAAGATGGAAGATGAAGGAGCGAGGAGCCAGGGAGGCAGTGGGAGGAGCCAGAGATTAACCCCGAGCAGAGCCATCAGGACAAAGTCCCATGGCAGAACCGAAGGAGTGAGGAAGCGCCAGGAGCCTGACTAAGTGAGGTGGGGCCGGGAGAGGTACAGACCCAGATCCTGGTGGAGCTAAAGGAGTAAAGGTATGAGGCACAGCCAGAAGACTGGAAATCCGCAGCGCAGCCAAGGTGATGACTGACCAAGGCAATCAGAGGGAAAAGGGAGCCCAGCAGAGCCTAAGGGATGACGGACATTGGAGGAGCAGAGGGAGAGTGGAGCCAAGGTGAAGGTGAGGTCTTGGAGGATGTGTATCTAGGGGATTGACACACCAGGGCTGAGCTGGAGACCTGAATGCCCGAGTTGGATCTGAGTAGCAGGTCGGAGCCAGTGAAGAAGTGGCCAAGGGGCTAAAGGGAGCCAGTGGAGGCGAGGCTGAGGAACTGGATGACATTGGCAGATGAGGAGGGAGTGGGAGGCTGGAAAGGAGCATCAGTGGACAAAGGAGACTTGGAGATGTGCGGGACCAACGTTGACAAATGAGACTTGGAGCTGGGCGGGATCTGCGGCGACTGAGGAAACAAGAGACTGGATGGGATCAGCAGGGATTGAAGACTCAGGGAACAGTTTCTTTCCAATTTCTCAAATATCTCAATGGGGACGCTACACAGCAAACTCACTTCAGTGATGGGAGGATGGATGGCATGCCTTCAGACTCCACTAACACACCCTCCAAGACGGACGCTCTTGCACCTGGTCAGACACCATTACAGGCTCAGGCTCTGGGACGAAAATGGCCACAGGGGTCAGCTCCTGGAAGAACATAAGGGCCGGCTCATACACCTGGTCAGACTTGGCAATCCTTGGCTTCCTGGTCAGACTCACCGTGGGCTCGGGTGTGAGGAAGTCCTCTGGGTGGATGGACCCTGGTACATGGCAGGTGATATTATCAAAGTCCTCTTCAACCACCCACACCATCATGGGGGAACCCACCAGCCATAGCAATGGAGTTTCCCACCGGCATCATCAACTGGCCAGTCTCTTCCAATCAATGCCCTTCCTACACTGAGCAAAGTTGTACTGCTGAAAATAATTTTTGCCATACAATAAAATCTGTCTTGTGCATTGTACAGTTATAATGACAATATGGCTAAGCATTTTGATAAACAATTTTGCAGGTATGATATTTCCAGCAAATAAGAACTATAAAATGTAAAAACAATATAAATTCATTAGTTCCGTCTATAAAATCTCATTGCATTAGTCATGTTCGAAGCCATTGCTATAAACAGCCACTGTTAGAGGCTAATGAGCTATTTTACTTGGCAGAAGAATCGTTCATTATGAATAAATGTAATTATCTTTTGAACATTTGTGTCTTTTATCATATTGCTGTTGCCACCATTTATGAAAGCAATAAGCCACTCGAGGCCACATGACAATGTGTTCTCAAAGAAATTTTAGTTTTTATGCCTATTGTTACAGTTTATATATGAAACTTTTAACGAATGATAAAATGACTGTACATTTGCCTTAATTGACTTTGTTATGTTTATATTTATGAACAGAAAGCCTTATAATTTCTTCTTCACACACCTCAAAACTAACACATTGTGTTCCAATCCACCAAGCAGCAGTGATGAACAGACTTACATAACAGGCCTGCTGTCAAAGTGTTTTTATTCACTCATTCACATCATGCTGACATGTCAGCTTCAACCTACAACATGACTAATTTGAGAACTGATAACGATTTGTTCGTCATATCAGACACTAAAGACACTGCTTGAGTAAGGTATAAAAAGGCAAATTATGTGATTTGAGCGTCACTGTCTTGCAAAAAGATTCATCTGACAATTTCCATCACATCTGATGGAACAAATAGATTTATTACTTACGTGAAGAACAGGTCTAAGCTCAAGAATTAATGCAAACTTAAAAGTTTTGATTACGCTTTACAATAAGGTCAATTCATTCACTTAAATGAACTAATCGTACAATTTACGTTGTACAGTTTTCATTTGTTAACATTAGTTAACTATATAAGTTAACATAAATTAACAATGAACAATACTTGTACAGCATTTATCAATTTATCTATCAATTTGGTTAATGTTAATATCAGCATTTACTAATACACTCAAAAGATCAGAAATTGTAACTGTTAACATTAATTAATACACTGTGAACTAACAAGAAAATGACCATTTTAATTAACTTACATTAACAAAGGTTAATAAATGAAGAATATATTGCACATTGTCAGCTGGTGATAGTTAATACATTAACTAGTGTAAACAAATGAGACTTTATATTGTTACCAATTCATTATTTTACCATTAATCAATGGACAACAAATTTTTCTCTAACTCAAATTAATCGATGTTACAATAAAGTTACATATTTAAATGCATTATATGTAGAAATTAACATGATTATTAAGCAAGATTGTTAAGTTCTGTAAAATTGTTCATGTTAATTCATATACTTATAGCATTAAATAATGTTAACAAATTTAAAGTGTTACCATATATTTTAAAATAATAATGACGTTTAGTTGGAATGAAACTGATTGAATTATATAATTATATAAACCTTAACAAAGCTATTCAGCTGCTCTAGGACAACCTTTATAATGGGAAACTCTATTCATGCAGCAATTTATTGCAGGATGTTGGCAAATATTAGTGTTAGAAAAATGTGATTTACCTGAACTACAAACAATTTCATGGACAAATTGTACATGACAGGCTGACATCTTGGCTCATATCAGTTTCTGCTGCAGAAATTGATCTAAAGTTAAATATTGTGTGGGATCTGACACAGTTTGCCAGCACTAGCACAAAATGTTGTAACTTTGGTGATAGTGTATTTAGGAAATCTACAAGCTATATGATTGTTTCCCGAAACCGTATTGTCACAAATCTGTCATTCAACCACGTTGGTTACTGAAGTGATGCAGATAGTGGAGTAATATCTTCTTTAAATGACTCCGTTTGAGATTGAATTGATGCTAGATTTTTTGCTATACATTTCGGACATGGCATCTGAGGACTAATTCTCATTTTTCTCAGTTATTTTGTCCTCTATCTTTCTGTTTACCTGCCTGTCAATCAATCAATCAATCAATCAATCCGTCTGTTTGTCTGTTTGTCTATCTGCCATCTGTCTGTCTACGTCCCTGTCAATCAATCGATCAATCGATCAATCAATCAGTCTGTCTGTTTGTCTGATTGTCTATCTGCCATCTGTCTGTCTACCTGCCTTTCAATCAATCAATCAATCAGTCTGTCTGTTTGTCTATCTATCTATCTGCCTTCTGTCTGTCTACCTGCCTGTAAATCAATCAATCAATCAATCTCTCTGTCTGTCTGTTTGTCTATTTGTCTATCTGCCTTCTGTCTGTCTACCTGCCTGTCAATCAATCAATCAATCAATCAATCAATCAATCAATCAATCTCTCTGTCTGTCTGTTTGTCTATCTGCCTTCTGTCTGTCTACCTGCCTGTCAATCACTCAATCAATCAATCAATCAATCAATCAATCAATCAGTCTGTCTGTTTGTCTATCTATCTGCCTTCTGTCTGTCTACCTGCCTGTCAATCAATCAATCAATCAATCAATCAGTCTGTCTGTTTGTCTATCTATCTGCCTTCTGTCTGTCTACCTGCCTGTCAATCAATCAATCAATCAATCAATCAATCAATCAGTCTGTCTGTTTGTCTATCTATCTGCCTTCTGTCTGTCTACCTGCCTGTCAATCAATCAATCAATCAATCAATTTGTCTGTTTGTCTATTTGTCTATCTGCCTTCTGTCTGTCTACCTGCCTGTCAATCAATCAATCAATCAATCAATCAATCAATCAATCAGTCTGTCTGTTTGTCTATCTATCTGCCTTCTGTCTGTCTACCTGCCTGTCAATCAATCAATCAATCAATCAATCAATCAATCAATCAGTCTGTCTGTTTGTCTATCTATCTGCCTTCTGTCTGTCTACCTGCCTGTCAATCAATCAATCAATCAATCAATTTGTCTGTTTGTCTATTTGTCTATCTGCCTTCTGTCTGTCTACCTGCCTGTCAATCAATCAATCAATCAGTCTGTCTGTTTGTCTATCTGTCTCTCTGCCTTCTGTCTGTCTACCTGCCTGTCAATCAATCAATCAATCAATCAATTTGTCTGTTTGTCTATTTGTCTATCTGCCTTCTGTCTGTCTACCTGCCTGTCAATCAATCAGTCAATCAATCAGTCTGTCTGTTTGTCTATCTGTCTCTCTGCCTTCTGTCTGTCTACCTGCCTGTCAATCAATCAATCAATCAATCAATCAATTTGTCTGTTTGTCTATCTATCTATATATCTGCCTTCTGTCTGTCTACCTGCCTGTCAATCAATCAATCAATCAATCAGTCTATCTGTCTATCTAATTTTGTACAACTAAACAATTTTGAATGAGATTAAAAGAAGTAGGATGCATTATGATAAATAAAAAGGGCAGTCATGACAGTTGTGTATTACCATGACATAAAACTAATCTAACTGTGAGTATTGAGGTTTAACATGGAAGAAAAACTGTCCCTCAACAAATAAGACAACTTTGTCATGCATCTTCAAGCTACACAAAGTCAAAAACTTAATTATATGTCAAGCAGTGTAAGCGTATCATTCCTTTAGTACTCTTGAGCAGCAGTCAAAAGGGTCATGTGAAATTAAAAGGCATCAATTGTTTTTGCTGTGATTTCCTGTTTTTAAGTGCTCAGGTTTCATCTCTACAGATGGTTTCATTCCCCAGACTAGTGACCTCAAACTATAAACCAACAACAGCACTTCAGTTCTTTCAACATCCACTGACAGTTTCAAGATTATTTGTGGCTCGAGAACGCCACCATCTCTATTTTTCATTCACCACTTGCTTATTTCACGCATTATTCATCAAATGATCCATTCGAAAGCGCCACAGGAGATTTGGATTAGATTGGTGAGATGGCACTTGTTTTTTCACAAGGTAATGCCTTTAGTGGTGAGTCATTTATTGTGTTTATCATCCTGGCAAGCTGTGCTCTGTATTGAGTTACAGAGAATCATTGACATGAGTGATCCTCTGGCCTGAAACATCTGCATTGTTTAGAATATCACCGGAGTGTAAAATGAGAACGGACTAGTTGGGAGACCAAAGACATAAAACTTTCTGGATCTGTTTTGGATGGGTATAAATTTTTCATTTAGAGAGAATAGTCCCATTTTCATCTACATCTCCTGATAATCACCTTGGGGTTCTGTTCACAGCAAACTCAGATTGTCCAATTGTGAGACATGTCTTCAGAATCAATATTGTGATTGATGGAGCTGACAGTCTTCAGGCTCTGGGGTATTTGTGATGAAATTGGAGGGTCAAATTGAACGTTAGGAACTCCATAATTTCATGGTTGTATTTTGTAATGGCAAATTAATCAATTAAATAAACAATTCTTATATTTAAAAAATTAATTTGTAATTCCAAAAGTCATACTAAACCTTACCACAATTTATTCACTCTTTTGTCTATTCTGACAGAAGAATTCTCTTATGAATCAGAAAGATCAAAATCTGCTTTTTTTTGCCCATGAATAATCATATGACAATAAACATAATAAACAATAAATAATCTTTGTGTTTGTGAGTTCATTGAATAAAGACTTTTTTGCTAAAGATCCTCATCTCTCTTTGTCCTCCTAATCCTATGACACCAATAAGTTGAAGCACTAGAATTATTTACTGGAAATAAATAAAAAATAAAGTACCGGCCTGCACTGATTGGGGATTTAAAAAAGAACTAATAAAATGAAAAGAATCACATAACAATTAAACTAAACTTTAATAATTCAAAACTGTTATTAAAACTATAATAAAACTAAAATTAAAACTGAAATAACACTGCTGTCTAGCTGGTCTATATCTCTAAAGTATGTGTGACTATATAGGGCTAATACATCTCTAATTAATAATAATAATAATAATAAATCTAATCTCTAATTAATATTTAATAATAATAATTTATTATATTATGTAGTGATTATTATTATTATATAAAACATTAACAATAATAATTAGTTATTTTAAATAGTTCAATTAAATAGTTGTTATCATCTAAAATGTTTTATTATGTGTATTATTATATTAATGCTGTAAATATAACAAATTAAAGCCAACATATTCTACGAATTAAACAAGATAGGTGGATATTTTAAAATAATACAAACATCAGTATAAAATAAGTGTTATACTGATTGTCAAAATCTAAAACTCTATATCATTATTTGTATATATATATATATATATATATATATGTGTGTGTGTGTGTGTGTGTGTGTGTGTGTGTGTGTGTGTATATAATGTTTTATTTTATCAGTCGGAGCATTGGGGAAGGACCTTTATTTTGAAAAACAAAGCCTTTTGGCGGAATTTTACAAATCAACAGTTTCTGACTTCCCATTATTATGGTGTTGTCAGTTTCTCTACTGTTCTGTCAACAGATGCGTTACGTGTTATTCAGAAGGACAAATTAGACTACTACTAGGTAAAATAACAATAATAGTATTATTATAGGTAAACAAAACGTTTTATTTTTGAATGTATATAAAGATGGCTAGCTGTAAATAAATGGCATCAGCAAATTCGCGGGCTAATGTTTGAGTAACGTTCGCTGATATATTCATTCAGTCATTTTATTCTCGTTTCTCACTGTTGTGGCTATTTCTGATTTCAGGTTCTGGTTTCATCTGAACTCATCATGAGTGAGTTCAGAATTCACCATGATGTTAATGAGCTTCTCGGGCTCCTCAATGTCCGCGGAGGAGATGGTGCTGAAGTTTACATCGATTTACTGCAGAAGAGCAGGACTGGATATGTGACCACTACAGTATCGGCACACAGTGCTAAGGTACATGTGTTTCATCTCCCATTGCTATGGCAAGCCGTTTTGACTTTTATTCATTTTCAGCATATGAACTTGTGATATCAACAATTACATTTTCACTAGTTAAAATGTTAATTCTTAATATCAGGAATTTTATTTCCACTAGTAACAACGTTCATTCTTGATATCAACAATTCAGTTTCCACTAGTAAAAACTATAATTCTTGATATCTGTAATTGTATTTTTACTAGTGAAATCTTGCCAGGCTGCCATTCAAATTCAATTGTTGATATCAAGAATAGACATTTGCACAATGTTGGATATTGGAAATGTGCATTTTTACTAGTAAGAATTGTATTCCTGATTTGTGAAACTGGAATTTCAACTAGTAGAAAATTAATTCTTAATATCAACAATTGAATTTGAATGGCAGCCTATGGCGAGATTTCACTAGTAAGAATACAATTCTTGATATCAACAATTATAGTTTATACTAATGGAAATTGAATTGTTGATATCAAGAATTAACATTGTTACTAGTGGAAATATAATTCTTGATATCAACAATTATAGTTTATACTAATGGAAATTGAATTGTTGATATCAAGAATTAATGTTGTTACTAGTGGAAATCTAATTCTTGATATCAGGAATTAACATTTTAACTAGTGAAAATGTTATTGTTGATATCACAAGTTCATATCCTGAAAAATGAATAAAAGTCAAAACGGCTTGCCATACCATTACATGTTTTCTGAATGCACTACTAGACTAATTCACATTGTCTTACAGGTCAAAATGGCAGAACACTCCAAAACTCCTGAAGACTTCTTGAGGAAATATGACGAATTGAAGTCAAAGAATGCGCGCAACCTTGATCCACTGGTGTATCTGCTCTACAAACTCACTGAGGATAAAGAGGTGTGTTTAATGAAGCTCAATATTAAATTCTAGACAATTGAATCTCCCCAAAACCTGTCGAGAATATGCCTGGCTCACATAATTTCACCCCAGATGTAATTGCCTTTACATATAATATATTATTTTAATTAAGCATGGTGGAATCTGCCTTTAATTTATGCTTATTTAAAATAAAAATGGATTGATTTTAACAGTAATAACCATAATAACTTACATTAATACTGTAATTTAAAACTTACAGTAATAAAAATAACATACTGGGCTTACAAAAGTAAAACTTCAAAAGTAAAACATCCTTAAACAATATGGAAATTAGAATTCGGAGGGAAAATGTGAAGTCAGCATGAAACAGAAGTTACGATTGTCTTTTCTTCCCTGTTGTGACGTATATCCAAGTGAAACTGCTTCTCGAACAAGAAAAAATGTTTTGCGGGACCTGATTTTATTAATCAGGAATTTAATCGAGTCGTTGGATGGTTGTGGGAGTTATTTTGGTTAAAGATGATTAGGACACATGATTTTTAAAAATTGATGATGTGCACAAATAAATCATTTGAAATAAATACTGCAGTATTCCATAAAAAAACTATAATTGTTCATTTTGATTTCACTTTAATTGTCATAAAAATGTCAAAAAAATAAATAAATCAGATCCTAAAACTGGGCTTTTTTTTTTGTATTGGGGTATTGTGGAATTGTGACCTTTTTTCTAAGCTACAGCTGCTTCTACTCTTTAGACTTTGAAGTTCCTGCAGCAGAATGCCAAGGAAAGGTCAGAAATGTCTGCAAACACAGCATCCAGCACCACCACATCATACAGCATTCCTGCAACCAGCAGCAAAATGTCCATGCAAGAACTAGAGGAATTGCGGAAAAAGCTGGGCAATGTCACAGCCAGCTCCAGTGTTCCGCAGGTAGTATGAGGAAATGATGACATTAATGTCCTTTAATTCTGTACATTGCATC
The DNA here is from genome assembly GCA_038088235.1 of Zacco platypus. Classification (NCBI taxonomy): domain Eukaryota; kingdom Metazoa; phylum Chordata; class Actinopteri; order Cypriniformes; family Xenocyprididae; genus Zacco; species Zacco platypus. Next base: position 8,707,783 of record CM076068.1, read on the forward strand.
CGTTAAAGAGAAAGTTCACCCAAAAATGAAAGTTAATCCATGATTTACTCACCCTCATTCCATCCTAGGTGTATATGACAATCTTCTTTCAGACTAACTCAATCAGATATATATTTAAAAATATCCTTAGTTCTCCAAGGTTTATAATGGCTGTGAATGGCAGCCCAAATTCTGAAGACAAAAAAAAAAATTGAATCCATCCATAAACGGATGTATGTCGAATGCATATGGCTGTCATGCCGGAAGCTCGATATTTTACTTTATAAAGTTTTAAATAAGCATACTTGTCTTACACAAATGCATAAATTTGCTTCAGAAAGCTTTATTAACCCCCTGGAGTCGTATGGATTCATTTTTTTAAATGGATGGATGCATTTTTTTTGGCTTCAAAATTTGACCAGCCATTCACAACCATTATAAACCTTGGGGGACTAAGAATATTTTTAAATATATCTCCGATTGTCTGAAAAAATATTGTCCTACGATGGCTTGAGGGTGAGTAAATCATAGGATAATTTTCATTTTTGAGTGATCTATCTCTTTAACAATGGTTTTGTTTTCCTGCACAGTCTTCTGAAGTAATCCGTAAAATGCTGAGGGACAGGCATAATAAGAAGAACCCCACTCAGCCGAATCCTGTGTTTCCAAACTGGGTGTATGACCGGCCTGCACTGATTGGGGATTTCATCACTAGCCCTACCCCGGTCGGAGATCCCGTGGTGGCTATTGGTACGTGACAGACCTTTCCAAAATTAGAGCCCTAGATGAACAGGGAATTGTTACAGAGGTGGAGCTAGTTATAGAATTTGATGAAAGACTATGAATAAATATGGACACTTTTGATTTCACCTATTAATGAAGAAACATTAATATCAAATCTGGATACTGAATTGTTAAAGACAACATGAAACAGAAGTTGTGATGGTTTTTTCTTCCCTATTGTGATGATTATCCAATTGAAACGGCTTCTTGAGTGAAAAAATGTAAGGCACAACTTGATTTTGTCAATCTGTTTTGGTTTTCTTATTGCTGTGATTTCTTTACTTTATTGTTCTTGAGGGCAATTTGTTTTGTAGGCACAGTATAAATCCATATATGTAAGGAATAATTGATGACAGGCCGTTGAATTATTACAAAATGATACACACCGAGGTGGTAATGCGGGGACAACGCGAAGCGGAGTTATTATTTACATTAGTCCAGTTACATTATTTTCTAATTCAATGGTGTGGATTCAGTTATTCCGCTTATACCAAGTCTACCACACCTCAAGACCCTCAAAGGGTTTTGTCCTTAAAACACTCTTGTGTGTGGGACTAATTTCTTATGCATCTCATCCCAAGCCTCCGTTGCTAATTCCAAAATGTGATATCAGAACTAGCAATGGAGGCTTGAGCCATTGATGGCAGACTAATACTGTTATTAACACATTTTGTGACAAAAACCATGACAATAATTAGTCGTTTTTGTTTACTATATTTATTTGCATGGTCTGTGTTATTATGGACTTTGTTTCTTTTGCAGTTATAGGCTGTAAGGGCCTTTTGAAATAACAGAAATCATCTGTGGAAGCGATATGGAACTATAATGTGTTCAAGATCCGCCTGGAACTACTTAAGCCATGCGTTCCCTGAAAAAAATTTCACACCTTAAAACATTCGTCAATCAATCAGATTTGAGCATTCAACAGCCCTGTTGTATAAAGCAACATAACAATACCACACATTATAATCAACCATTTAAAAAACATGATTGCTGCAGGAACAAAAAACTATTTTTGTGTCTATTTGATTTACATGAACGGAGTTTAAAGCTTGAGGAGTGGTTAAAATTCAGTACACATTCTTACCTCATTAATTCATATTTGTGCAATATTACTTCAGTCAGTCCCCACTATCTGGCTGCGCATTTTGACTCACTCAATTTACCTGTATTTCTTACATTGAGATTGCTGTACCAGCAAACAATGAAAAAGTGCCCCTAATATGCTATTTTAAAGGCTCCTAATTTGTTTCCTTCAATAGGTTTACATGCATCCAAGATCAAAAAACACTTTAATTTTCTTATATATATATATATTTTAGCACCATTTTTTCCCTCAAAGTGTCTGAAATGGTTTGATTAAGGATTCAGTCTCTCTAAACCCCTCCTTTCTGAGAGCCTACTCTGCTTGGATTGGTCAGATGGCCCAGTCTGTTGTGATTGGTCTATCTCGTGTGTCGGAAAATAAACTTCCACTTACCATATCTGAATTTCAGATCCAGAGGCTTCCTCAACACTTGATACACAGTAATACAGTGATACACACAATAAAGATGGCTTCGGGTTACTGTATCAATCTCATTCTTTGGAAGGCGTGTAAATTGGATTTGCATTCGCAACAGGGAAATCAGCGTCTTCTCGACATGTTGACAACACGAACCGAACTCTTCCAATCTCGACTACAGTGTTTGAGGGCGAGGCAAAGTAGTTGTTCACGGGCAGCCAGTGAAGACCATAGGCTGGCAATGGCATTATACAAATTTGTTACATCCTGTACGTTTGTGAAAGAATTAAGAATGGAATTACTGATGACTCATTTAATGCAGTTCAGAATCGGTTCTTTCTTTTGGGAGACAATAATGACATTTTTTGTTTTTGATGAAATAAAAAAAACAAATGGTAACACAATAAGGTTCATTAGTTAACATGAACTAATAATGAACTGCACTTATACAGCATTTATTAATCTTTGTTCATGTTAATTTCAACATTCACTAATACATCTTGTTAACATTAGTTACTGCTCTGTGAACTAACATGAACAAACAATGAACAACTGTATTTTCATTAACTAACATTAACGAAGATTAGTAAATGCAGTTAAAAATGTATCGCTCGTGGTTAGTTTATGTTAGTTAATACATTAGCTAATGTTTAACTAATGAACCTTAATGTAAAGTGTTACCAAAAAAAAAAATAAAGATGTGCCCGGATAAATAATTTATAATAAACACTGAAATATTCCATAAAAAATAAGAATTGTCTATTTGAATCGTTCATGATGACTTGAACAAGTTTAATTACAGGTACAATGCCGCTGGCTGCACAGGAACAAGCTCTGGTTGAGGACCTGCTTTTTGTGTTGATTGGTGTGGATGGGAGAGACATCACAGCTCAGCCTGTGCTAGGCAGACAGAGCCGCTCCTTCATAGTAGATCCTTCCCTCGACACATCCGTCAAAGAGCTGGTCAACCGGATATTGCCGGTTGCATCTTGTTACTCCACTATCACACGGTCGGTGAATGATTTTGCGTTAATAATTATATTAGTCATGTGTTTACACTAATATTAAATCTGTTAATATTGTCCCAGTGAAATGATTCTCTGAAAAGTATTGATATTTCATGGTCAACTTTTCCATGGCTTGCTCACGCTATTAATTTGTATAATCCATCTCCAGCTTCACAGAGGAAAAGTCGTCGTTTGAGTATGGTCAGGTGAATCACGCCCTGACTGCAGCCATGAGGACTCTGATGAAGGAGTATCTCATCCTGGTGACACAGCTGGAGCATCTCCACAGACAGGGCACGCTCTCCCTGCAGAAGCTCTGGTTCTACATACAGCCCACCATGAGGACCATGGAAATCCTGGCCTCCATTGGTAAAGCTGTGAATATGTGTGGTTACTGTTTAAAAAGCAGCACTCCGCATTTTGGATGTGTTAACAGGAGTAATGAGTTCATTTGCTTGTGTAAATTGCACAAGTCATGATATACTTTTCATGTTCCTTGATAACTGGTTATAAATTCTTTACCTTTATTAGTTGAAACAGCATTCTGGTCAACTAGAGAAGTAAAGTTTCTAAAGACAAACTTAAACTTAGTTTAAAGTTTGATGGTTAGGCATTGATAGCGGGATTTAGATGATGTAAGCATGTTTTAACATGTTGCTACCATTTTTGAACATAATACTAACATGTTTGAACACATGGTTAGCATGTTAACATTTCTAGCATGTTTAACATGATTCTAACATGTTTCTAATGCATTAACACATCATTGAATTAGCAGTTTTCTGACATGTTTAAGCATGGTGGTAGCATGTTTTAAGATGTTGCTGGTATGTTTCTAACACGTTTTAGAATATTGTTAGCCTGTTTCTAGCATTTTTAACATTTTGTTAGCATGTTAGCACGTTGTTAGCATGATTTAACATGTTTCTAACATGATTTTTAGCATGTTCAGATATATAGATATCCAACAAAATAAGTAAATAATGAAAGTAACATTGTTGACGTGCTCATGTTAATGCGCTTTGTCCCTGGTCTCTTTCATGCAGCCACCTCTGTGGACAAGGGTGAGTGTATGGGTGGCTCGACACTCAGCCTGCTTCACGACCGTACATTCAATTACACCGGAGACAGCCAGGCTCAAGAGCTCTGCCTCTATTTGACCAAAGCAGCCAGTGTCCCCTACTTTGAAATACTTGAGAAGTGGATCTATAGGGGCATCATTAAAGACCCATACAGGTACGGTGTGTCCGCCTAACCAAAATGAATGAATTACCAATAAACATGTTATATACACAACATATGGTCCCTTTTCTGGGGTTCTCAGAAGCAGACTTCATAGTTGAGTAAACTTTTTAGTGGTGAAAAAAAACTACATCAACATATTTTTTTGCATTCCCATTTGCTCCAATAGAAAAAGAAATAAAATCCATGATGCCGTTTCTGTGACTTCCTCAAAGAGGATAAAAATATAGAGAGATTCAGAAGAGAGAAAGATTACAAATTAGCTGTTACTCCCTCATCCGTTGTGTTGGAGAGGCAGCGTTAACTAGTTTTCTGAAATATATGAAGTATATATTCTGTGTGTGTGTGTGTGTGTATAATATATATATACATACACTCATGGCTTGAAAGCAACCAGTTCTTAAATTCTGAATTTTGCTGACCATGAAAAAGCATTTGAGTGGACCACATCATACCAAATTAAACTGAGTGAAATTTATTTCCTCACATACTATTTTTGTTTGTTTTGTTTTCTCCCTATACATAGTGAATTCATGGTTGAGGAGCATGAGCTGCAAAAAGAGAAGATTCAGGAGGATTATAATGACAAATACTGGGATCAGAGATACACTATCGTCCAGCACAGAATCCCATCATTCCTTCAGAAAATGGCAGATAAGATTTTAAACACAGGTGAGGCATTTTTATATACAGTGGGGAGAACAAGTATTTGATACACTGTCGATTTTGCAGGTTTGCCCACTTACAAAGCTTGTAGAAGTCTGTAATTTTTATTATAGGTACTCTTCAACTGTGAGTGACAGAATCTAAAACAAAAATCCAGAAAATCACATTGTATGATTTTTTAAATAATTAAATTAATATTCATGTCGTTCCACACCTGTAAGACCCTCGTTCATCTTTGGAACACAAATTAAGATATTTTTCATGAATTCCGAGGGCTTCTGAACCACACATAGGCAGCAATGGAATTGCACCTATTGAGGTCCAGGAAGGTTGTCAAAAAATCGTTAAAAGAGTCAACGTGACTACAGTGGTTCAACCTTAATGTTATGAAGCAACGTGAATACCTTTTGACAGTTAAGTAAAGTCATTATTTTTGTTTTGATTCCTCGTATTCTCTAACCACTGTAGTCACGTTGAGGGCGAGTACTGACAGAAATTTCATTTTTGGGTGAAACTTTAAGACATTAATAGAACGCATCTAGAAGTATACAGCATAAGATTTGTGTCTGATAGAAAGCAATTCTGGAACAGTGGTAAGAATTTAAAAAAAAATATTCTAACAATTTCTAATGATTGCAATGCCCAGCTGAAAAGAGTAGAGTATCTAATTGAATTTTTTCATAAACAGTCCTGATTTCTTTCTAATTTCAGGCAAATATCTGAACGTTGTGCGAGAGTGTGGCCGTGACGTTACCTGTCCAGATGCCAAAGAGGTTCTCTACACACTTAAAGAAAGAGCATATGTGGAGCAGATCGAAAAAGCATATTATTATGCCAGCAAGGTTCTGCTTGACTTCCTGATGGAGGAAAAGGAGCTTGTTTCACGCCTGAGGTAAAACTTTAAGGTTTTTTTTTCAGTGTTTCCTGCAGTCATTTCAAATCAAGTCAAGTGTATTTGTATAGTAAAGCACTTTTAACAATACATATATCATTTCAAGGTAGTTTTATAGAAAATGTGTCTTTATACCCTAGTGAACAGGAAATCAAACATGAGATTAGATTCAGATTTCCAAAAGGATTTTGTTATTAGGAAGAGGGAACTGTAAGACATTGGATCCAATAAGGTGCTAAAGAAAACGAATAACAAAAATATTTGTTTTCAAAAAGTGCACATAAAATGGTAATGGTTCTTGGTCCTATTATTTTCTGACATAATAATCCAACTGAGATTTCAGTATGGAGGTAAAGGTTAGGAAGTGCTGTAGTACTATCAAAAAAAAAAACATGATCCTAACCTTTAAAACAGCGTTAACTATCTAAGTGTATATTAGCACTTTTATTGTTTGCTTTTGGGATCTGATAGTATTTAAACCTGGAAATGGTGGCATGTGACATCAGACTTTAAAAGCGTTAGTTCATAAAATAAATAATAATGTTAATGTTAATAAAACATGGATATTGGTCCTGACGAATAGAATAAACATCATACCTGCATGCAAATCCTTCCCAGCTAAGGCATGACAATACCAGTTACGTAATTTATTGGTACATTGGTACAGATTACTATTTGACAACATAAATATGACGTTGCATGCTCGTAATTTTTTTGCTCTTTATATGTAGTGAAGCGATATACAATGCACACCTCTGCATTTGCCCGCACGAATGAAGAGTGTGTGCCATGAGCACAATATACTAGTGAAGGAAAGTTAGTTTTTTCTGAGGTGAGACACTTCATATTTCACAAGAATTTACAAAAAATAATGTTAGAATAATGACACTGACATATAGCCTGACAATATCTCATCCGACCCCAGATACTAAATCAGGACATGTTTTTCTCAGGCACGCTTGAGTCAACAGCTTTCATGGATGTCTTTCAAAATAAAAGTCTCGCTTCAGTAAAACATTAAGAATTTATTTATTTATTTTTTTGTTCTTTTTTTTGACTATGCACTCTGCGACTCATTTTTGGGTTATGACCCACTCATTGAGAAACCCGTATACACGCACAAAAAAAACAAAGTATACTTTGGACTTAATATGAGAAACAAATTATTTGGCATTGTTTAACTGCTGTGAACTGAATATCTCAGTATTACCTCACTTCTTACATTTGTGGTGCAGGTCAATCAAACATTACTTCTTAATGGATAAAGGAGACTTTTTCGTGCATTTTATGGACCTGACTGAGGAGGAACTGAAGAAGCCGGTTGATGACATTATTCCTCCACGGTTGGAGGCACTGCTGGAGCTGGCCCTGAGGATGAGCACTGCCAACACAGACCCCTTCAAAGATGATTTAAAGGTTGAATCCTCATCTGTGTTCCCAACAATTACTTTGAAAGTAGCTCTTGTAAATCATGTTTGCGCATGTTACATAACGGTGTAGATTTCTGGTGATGAGCAAATAGAAGTTCAGTTTAAGTGTTTGCATAACGATGTATTTATGTTACTCAGTGTTTTTTTGTTTGTGTTGCTCTTAATGTGGCAGTTATCCTCAAATTGCACTGTGTCCTAAGCAGTCATGATGCAATAAGATTCCAGCCACTAAACAATTTCTGTCTACACTGAATGTGAAAAAGGTCCGACACAAGAAACTAAAGCTGCACGGTTTATCAAAATAAAACCAAAATCATGATATGGCTTAGTTCAGTTGTCAAATTGCAAAGGCTGCCATTTAATTAAATAAATATACTTGCGTGGCACTGTGTTCTTGTACGAGAGCAGCTCATTATTCGCTGGTGTTTGTAGCGTATCAGAGCGGCTCTTTTCACAGTAAATGCTGCTCCACACAAACTCCATCTCTGCATCTGCTCTGAGTTTGGGTCAGTTTAACATGCATTTGGGAATACAACATGCACCAACCATCTTCTCATACTTGTAATAAGAAGTGCTAATTAACAAAAAATAAAGCTTTAAGGGCTCTGTAAGGTTGTCCATCAAAATAAATGTTGGTGATGTTTAATGTTTAAATTAAGACGGCCATAAATATTAATAATGTAATTTTACAGTTATAAAAATTACAGTTGTAATATTATTTTTCTTAAATACTCACTAAACTTCACTTTTTACAGTGAAATATTACTATAGTAATATTCTATTATTTTGTTTGTATTTATATTGTACTTAGTAATAATAATCAGCAATTTATCAGAAAAAAATGGATCTCACCAATGTCATTGTTGACGTTGCAATATTTGACATAAGTGTTCTCTTCCAGATTGACCTGATGCCCCATGATGTAATCACCCAGCTGTTACGTGTCCTTGCTATAGATACCAAGCAAGAGAAAGCCATCATTAATGCAGAGCCCACAGAGGTGTCACTTAGCGGCCTGGAGGCTTTCTCCTTTGACTACATCGTCAAGTGGCCACTTTCACTTATAATCAACAGGTAATCAGCTTTCCTAAATAGCTGTATATCTTTCATTTCAAGCAACTGTTTCGTCATCATTTGCCCCTCACATGTTGTTTTAAAACCTGTATTCAACTGTAATGTTGTACGTTACACTATGCGATCGGAAATGTTGGGATCAGAAATGTCGCACGTTACACACTATGCGTTCGGAAATGTTGGGATCAGAAATGTCGCACGTTACACACTATGCGTTCGGAAATGTTGGGATCAGAAATGTCGCACGTTACACACTATGCGTTCGGAAATGTTGGGATTAGAAATGTTGTACGTTACACTATGTGATCGGAAATGGTTTGATCAGAAACGTTGTACTTTGCGCACTGGGACTGGAAAAGTTGTGATCAGAAATATTGCATGTTACACACAATGCAATCGGAAATGTTTTGATCAGAAATGTAACATGTTACACTCTTTGATTGGAAATGTTTTGATCAGAAATGTAACATGTTACACACTATGTATTCGGAAATGTAACCAGAAATGTTGCATGTTACACACAATGCGATCAGAAATGTTCTGATCAGAAATGTAACATGTTACACTCTTTGATCGGAAATGTTTTGATCAGAGATGTCGCGCGTTACACACTGCGTGATTCGAAGTGTTTTGATAAGAAATGTCGCAAGTTACACACTGCGATTAGAAATGTTTTGATCAGAAATGTTCTGATCAGAAATGTAACATGTTACACTCTTTGATCGGAAATGTTTTGATCAGAGATGTCGCACATTACACTACGCGAATCGAAATTTTATGGTAAGAAAATCCCCATTACAGACTATGCGATCGGAAATGTCGCACATTACACACTACGTGATCAGAAATGTTTCAAATCGGAAATGCACATTCCCATGTACGTTTAACCAGTGCTTCACACGCAACACTATGGACAATAAACTATGGACCTTTCTTTTCCACATAATTTCACCAAAAATTCACTAATGATTACTACTCCTTTAACAATGCTCTGTTGTACAGGAAAGCCCTGACACGATACCAGATGCTCTTCAGGCACATGTTCTACTGCAAGCATGTGGAAAGGCTGCTCTGTAATGTGTGGATCAGCAATAAAACAGCTAAGCAATATGCACTTCACTGTGCTAAGTGGTGAGACTATATGCATTTAGTTTTGACTTTGAAATGTGTATTTTCAAGTGAGCATCTTATTGAGTACCTTTTGTTGATTGTAGGTTTGCTGCTGCCTTCGCATTAAGACAACGGATGCTCAACTTTGTTCAGAACATTCAATACTACATGATGTTTGAGGTTATGGAGCCCACGTGGCACATCATGGAGAACAACCTGAAGTCTGTGAGTCAATGAAACAAAAAACAGCTGCATCCACTTGTCTGTCACACACATAAACACACCATTATCATGGTTCTCTCAAATAATGCTAATCAGGCTGTTATGTAAATCGTGATAGGTCTGGCTGAGCACAAAAGTTTCAATTAATTCACAGTGTGTGCTTAAATCGCTTGTCTCTTTTAGGCCTCCAACATTGACGACGTGCTGTGTCATCACACCAGTTTCCTGGACAACTGTCTGAAAGACTGTATGCTCACCAATCCTGAGCTGCTTCGGATCTTCTCCAAGCTCATGTCTGTCTGTGTCATGTTCACCAACTGCATGCAGGTAAAAATACAGACATTATAGAGAGAGCAAAAAGTATTAAAAACCTGCAAATATACTGCTGTTCAAATGTTGGCGGTCAGATTTTTTTCTAAATGTTTTTGAAAGTCACTTATGCCGACCAAAAAAAACGGTAAATATTGTTATAATTTAAATAATTTTCTGTTTTAATACATTTAAATCTAATTTGGAAGTATTCCTGTGATGGTTTTAGCATCATGTCTCCAGTCTTTAGTGTCACATGATCCTTCATAAATCATTATAATATGATGATTTGGTGCTCAAAAACATTTACTATTATTATCAATATTCAAGATAATAGTGATAATTAAAAGGCTGCAATACATTTTTTTGATTTGCTGAATAGAAAGTTCAAATCGACATTTACTTATGGATTATAAATGTTTTTACTCTAATTTTCGATCATACGTTCTTGCTTAATTCCAAAAGTATTAATTTCTTTATATAAAAAAAAGAATCTTACTGACCCAAACAGAATGGTAGTGTACATAATTTGAATTACATTTTCTAGTATTTTGGTTTTAATATTTTATCTTTAATTATATAATATCACTCTAACTCTTAGACTACATGTTATGAAATGCTTAAATTTGCTGTTATTTTCATAATGAAGGTTCCCTTTAATGTCAGGCTGATGCTGGAGAGTTGATGTTGAATTGTTTTGCAGCGGTTCACTCAGAGCATGAGGATAGACAGCGAGATGAATGCTGAACGGACAGACGAGGCAGAGAAAAAAAGACTGGCCTCTAAAGTGAGTCACTGGCATTAAATCACTTATTCTACAGTACAGAAAATAAAAATGCACTTTAAAAAAAGGCTGTGTCATCACTCAAACCATAATTTGGCAAAAGATAATAAACCAGAGACAAATGACTCTTTTGTATAATCTATTGATCTTTATCTCAGTTCTTAGCTGAGCATGTGGATGCCCTCCAGTCTGACTCCGGGTTTGAGGGGACCATCAGCAAGTTTGACAGTAACTTCAGCACCTTATTGTTGGATCTTTTGGATAAGCTCAGCATTTACAGCACCAATGACTGTGAACACAGCATGATCAACATCATCTACAGGTGGGTGATTTCAGTGCATGTATTAGTGCTTATTGATCTTACTTTTGAAGAGCTTATACAACCCTCATTTAAATTCTGTCTTAGAGATGCTATGAATAATGTTTTTTCTTTTTTTTGTTATGTATAGGCTGGACTTCAATGGCTTTTACACAGAGAGACTGGAGCGAATGGCCATTGAAAGGAGCCAGAAGACTGCTGCGTAGCATTGTCCATCATAAAAAGTGTTTTTTTTAAAGTGTTCAGTGTGCTGATGTTGCCTCTTTTCTCTTAAATAAATGTAGTACTTCTATGTGGTGCTGTAACAAAGCACTTAAGAACTTATTCTCACAGTTGGGAATGTTTAATGGTCTTATATAAATTCCACCTGACTGAAAATTCAATATAATAAAGTAAAAATGTAGCCTTGTATTCTGTTCTTTATTTTTCTTTCTCTAACTCTTATTCTAAACCCATTATGTTCGTAAACTTATTTTCAGTGACGAGAAGGTGGATATGGTGAATATGTCTGTGACAATGGATGGGATTGGATTATCCAGATACAAACTTTCCAAATAACCAAATCCAGATGACCAGTGCTCAAAATGAGACTGCTAGTGACACACATAAAATGTTATTTTTTTCATGTGATGACCAAAAACATTATTTGTTCATCCTTCTGAGATTGTCCCCATTTGTAAAAACCGAACGTTTAAAGATGTAGGAAATCCAACATTTGACAGAAAACACTTTTAATAAAAATAAAAAGGCATTAATTGCCACTAAAACCAGCAGATGGCGGCAGAGGAGAACTGAACTGAAACACACTGAAATGACTTCCGATGAACAATCACACTGTCTTTTTAGGGCTGTGTTACAACAGAATTCAATTCTGTTTGCATCATTGAATTATTTTCCAGTTGATCACTGTAAAGCTGCTTTGAATCGAATGTATAAAGCACTATGTGATGGTGACTTAAATTGAAATTTGGAAATTATTGTTTAAAAAGAGTTTGTGAGAAAGGATGTCGTTTTTCAGTTAATATACAGTAAATAATTTCTTATATATAATTAACTTAGTGGTTTAAAATGTGTTAATAAATGTTTAGTGTATTCATTGTTAATACTTAGTAAAATGCTTTAATCTTTTTAAATGGTTGAATGTGTTTCACTGCTTAATTGAATTACATTTTGCAGTTTCTGGCCTACATCTGGCTCGGAGACCCAGCCGAGTCTCAGCCAGATCTGGGCCACACAAAACAATTTAAGTCAGTTTTGAGTGTGCTAGCCAGATCTGGGCCACATCAATAGTCTTTTTACAGGGTGTGGACCGCATCTGGGCCAAAGGAAATTGTGTCGGTTTTCAGTGTGTGGACCAGTTTCGGGCCGGGGACCCAGCAAGGACAAATTTTGCTATCTGGGGTCCGTTGGATCCCCTGATTTTGTTTTTTTTGGATCAAATTATCAAATTTAAAATGTTTTGAACAGCACATGCTGAAGGTTTGTTCCACATCAAAACCAAGACTGGATACGCGATCTAATCTGATTTCAGAATCCTTTTCTTTTTTTTTTCTTCTGAACAAGCCATTTTCAGTATTTGATCCAATTCGGAAGTCGAAATTTGATCAAATTGGTTGAGTGAATTGTTCTGCTACTGATAATACACATAAAGATGTCAATTACTGGCGTTATGTTGTTTTCAAACGGCACTATTTAAAATCACCGATACTTTCAGCCAATCTGAACAGCCACAAGCGGAGTGATACAAACAGTAAGAAGTGCTCCGCCCATTTAAGACTCCGCTCGGCCAATTAAATTCAAGGAGCGAAACTAAAAGCCACTATCTGAAGAGGGGATGCCAAAATCTGCAAATTCTTTACCCAGGCTCTCTGAAGGTAGTGATGTCCAGTTACTCAACCCTCATTACACATAAAACCCCCAAATTCTTTACAATATGCCACTCTGTTCTTTGGCTGAGCACATCATGTAATTCGTGCAATTCACCGCTATGTGGCGCTTGTGTCTCATCTCTTAAACTTTAAAAGGAGATTAGGAAGTTTACCTGGATATGGGAAAGCATGCAGGCAATGATACACCACAAAGTATTTCTTAATTTAAAAACAACATGTGAGCGTCCCTTGCGCAAATAGAAGTGAACTGAACAGGTAGGCAGTCTTCCACATTGTGTCAGTGAAGTCCACACCCTTTACAAACTCTCAAAAGGATGAGGGAGCCGCATTGAGCCACAGTCAGCCACAGTCTCACTGAGACATCATGATGAACGCGCATTGAATGAAAGCCTCTCGCGCTATTTGCTGTCATGTTGCGCGTGGCAGTTGAGTCTGCGGCGGGTTTGCCCAAGAAGAAACTGGGCAGTCCAGATCCTATCACATCTGTGGTGTTTAAAGGTAGGAAATCGTCTTTTGTTTCATATGTAGCCATTAAACGGCAAAATAGCGGCACCGACTGTTTTTTTTTCTGATTGTAGACGAAAAGAAGAAAACCAAGTCCATTAACAGTGAAGTGAACCCAGTGTGGAATGAGGTTTGTGTTGTTTTTAAGTTAATTTAATGGAGTTAAAATGACCTCAGCTTGCATGTTAACCCTCTGCTTGGCACAATTCAACATTTCTGCAGTTGCTGTGAGAGTTTTTGAAGTTTTGAATGCTCTTTTCCCCATTTAGACACTTGAGTTTGATTTAAAAGGTGTTCCTCTTGATTCTTCCTCCTACATTGATGTGCTTGTGAAAGACTACGAGACTCTTGGCAAGGACAAGTAAGTGTTATTCAACTGCTCAATTGAGTCATACACTCAATATTAACCAGTGTAAGACAAACAGTGTGGTGTTGAATTCTGCTCCCACCCTAATCAAATACAAGTTGTATGACTACAGAAGTTTAAGCAAACTTGGGGCTTAAGAGTTTTGACCTTCTGGAATGGACTTAAATGCACATTTTAACTCATAGTGACTTGCAATTGAATAAAATGCTGAGAGAGTGTTCAAAGTTTTGCATCAGTTCAGTGGTTACATTCACGTCGGTCACTACTTGTATTGGTGTCACAGTTTAAAGTAGTCCCTGTATTTCAGGGTAATGGGGAACTGTGTTAATCTTGGTTTTCCCAATTTGACACTGTAATTCCTTGCACCTCACACACACCCTCACGGCCGTGTTCAGACCTGCTCTATAATACCATGAGGGGTGGAACGGAGGCGTTTGGTTCGCAATACTGGATGAATAAGTGATTGTTAGTTGCTGGTCTGAAATGCAGTTCTTGGCTAGAAATAAATAGATGGGTCTTCTAGAGCTTTATCACCATGTTGGGCTATAAATCTCATGCATTTCCAGTTATTCCAGATTTTTCTGTGCGAACAGCATTGGAGGAAATCTAGTGGCGAACACAACTTGCGCTGAAATTGCATGAATGTAAATTTCATGCAAATTGTTTTGTTGATGTCATGTTGGTCTGTCATTTATTCCATAAATGGAGTCATCTTTTTCATTTTCCGTAGACTTTCTTTATCTTTTATGAAGAAATTTAGCTCTTTCCATTTTAAATCATTGTCATACTGTTTTATGTCACCAAAGTAAAAGAAGCATTATGTTGCAGATGCAGGATGAAAAAGCAAAGATTTTGGGCTTTGGCGTGTAGCTTATGTTCATGATCTCAACAGAGCAACATAATACTGATGTGTTTCTTTGTTTACCTGTTGCTGTGTTGAAAGAGCACTAGTTAATGAGTTGCAGGATGGCACAGAAGTTGATAATATGGGCCAAGCGGAGTAAAACACCACAGTTATTGCTCAATTTAACTCTAATATCAGTGGGATTTAAAGTGTCTCCCAGACAGTGGCAATATATTGTATGTTTAATGACAATGAAAGGGCTGGACTAGCAGTTTTCTTTCCTGTGTTGATGTAATCCCTATGAAAACAGGAATTTGGAGCAGCAGATATCAGATAGTCTTTACCTTGCATTACAAACCTAACAGACATGAACTACAAGCTCTAAAAACCCAACATTTAAAATTTCATGGGATCTTTAACTGATTTTCTTGGGCATTTTCCTGTAGGACTTGTTCCTCGGTCAACATCTTTATTAGTCCTGGAACAATATTGTCACCAATTAATCAGATTTTAGGGACATGGCAGGCGTATCGAATTATAATTTTGGACTGTCTGAGAATGTAGTTCCAAAATGTTGGAGATGTTGATGCAGCAACGTATTTGGCAATCTCATGGGACACGTATTTTTCTCTTTGGAACAAAAGTAGCATTGTAGCATGTCAAATCAATTCTGTTTTAGAGACTGGGTAATGAAGAGCATCACGGCACTGATCTAGTCCAGTGACCGCTTCCCGCAAGGCCAGAGTTATAGCGAATAGTGCAGGTAGAGTTTAATCCTAATGAAATGCTTTCATGTGCGTGTTAAAGTACAGGGAGTTTGTTTGATCATTGCTATTGAGAGGTTAGTAAATATTAATTATACTTGGAATCACCTCAGGTTAAGGATCTCAGAAATAACATTCCACAAAGGTAGTGGAATGAGGTGAAATGTTGGAGGGTGTGGTTACCTTTGCTTTATATGTTTGTTTTGGCATGTTTTGTTTGAAACTGAAGATCATCAGGTTTTGAATATTAGGTTGGAGTCTGTTGAGAATTTTTGCTCAGTACAAATAATGTTTTGTTGTCGTACAACAAAGCAAGGCAAAATGAATTTGGGGGTAAATTGTTCATAACACCATTTTTGTGTAAATTGTAATTTAAAGGTACACTATGTAGTTTTTCGTCCGCTAGAGGTCGCCTATTCAAAACAAAGGCGTAGCTTGATGACGGCAAGTTTGAGCGAGGAATCTTGGGACTTGTGGTCTTGATCTCACAGCCGGTGGAAAAGAATCAGGATAGGTCTTGGGCAGAAATCATGTTCATGGATGCGATTATTAACGTTACTGTAGTATGAAGCAGAGCAGGACCGAGTGTTGTTGGAGCTGAATGAGGCGCTGGAGCGATTGATAATGAGAGACGAACGCGACATACGGCTCGCAAGCAGCGGGACTTTTATTATGCCACAGTCGCCGGCGCTGCTTCCGCTTTTTCGGTCAAGTGTATGAAGTAACGCAGCTCTGTTTATCATATTATAATGTTACTCTGTGCATTCGCTCGCGGCTGCTGTGAGACGCTTGTTTCACACTGCAGTAAGATAGATCGATTTTAGAATATCATATTAAATGTTGAATGGCTTGTTGATAAATGACATGCAATTAATCTTAAAATGTATTGTGTGATGGAGAAAATTCTGTATCACTGTTACTAAAAATGAAGCTGCATCTGATTATGCTATATTTCATAACGTTATTTGACAAAATGGTGCTTTTCTCTGAGGCATGGTACTCACAAAAAATCAAGAAAATTAGATTTAAACTATAAGACTAAACGTGTTGAGCTATATTACAATAATTAGTTTTCTGTCTATAAATGTGTCAAAACAGATGTTCCCCTGTCTAATAAAACATGTAATATATTAAAGTGTCTTTGGTGTTTTCATGGTTTCTACAGAATAAAACCTGAAACCGAGGGTAACGTGGATATGACGTCATTGACGGGCGACTCCCTCACATCCTTGGTTAAAATAGCAATTGTCTCACGATTTGCAACTAGTTAGAAACATGTAGGATTTTGTCTCATCTGAATAAAATATATAACACTGGCCCAGTGGTTTTTGGGTATTTTACGGCAAAAATCTTATATATTGCAGCTTTTAGGCAAGGCATATCAGGCAAAAATCAGTGTACTGATTTTACGCTATCTAGCATTTAATTACGCGTTTCAGATTAATGGAAAGAAAGCATCCACAATATGCTTTTAAGTGTTTATTTGTGTCTGTAGATTTTAATTGAAGTGGAGAAATCTCCACTTCAGTAGCACATGCACCAAACAGTTTTTTTGTTTATACATTTGCCTGATTTTATACATTTTATTCCTACAAACTTTATTCCTATTTTTGCCTGTTGATAAAACGAGATTAAAAATCTCCTCTGTAAAAACCTGGCTTTATCCAATGTTCAGATTGTTCTGTTCTGGAAATGTATGCAAATTAGTGCGTATTTATATAACACATCATTTGCATATTTAAACATAACATTTCAGAAAACTTGTAATACAAAATGTATGCAATTCTTAATGTAATCGGTCATCTGAGGAATTATGGTAATGTTTTCTACTTTTCTATTCACCTGGTTGTTTTGCTTGATATTTTTTTTTAAAACTATTCATGGAAATTATGCATTGAGGGCTTTTAAGAACAGAATTTTAAGACTTTGTAAAACTGTTAATAGTTTTATGTTGTACATAAATATTTGTGCTATCTGTGTTTCATGAATGTGGCCCATGCTGTTAATCTTGAAGCATGATATAAACAGAAACATACCTGGCTAGCCACCTAAACCGGCTTCATGGTATAGGTCCCAGGTCTAATGTTTATGTCTCGTTGTTTTTGTGAAATGATACAACACCAGCCCATTAATCAAACGTGTAGAGGTGGTTTTCAGAAGGTAAATGCTGAATGTGCTGTTGTTTGTGGGTACAAAGTTAATAATCAAGGAGTTTTATAGCAAATATTTCAATTAGACATGGAAATGCTCATATGGAAAATGGTTTTAGGATGCTGACCTACTAAGAGTCCCATTCACAATATTAATATGGGTGGCATTATTTACTTTTGGAGGAGATCTCTCTTGTGACTTCAGAGTTGAAGCACACAAAGAAGTTTTCTCCCATGTATATATTCACACATTGTGTTGTGCGCCACCTCTGTTTGATATGTAGCATTTGATGGACCGAACAAATGAAATGAGTAAATGACTTGATGATTTTTGCAATTCATTTTGCTTCCGTAATCAGATATATTTACACTTTTTTTTAACATTGTGGAGGGGAAGGGTTGAAAAATGAGGAATTCATGTTTTTTTTTTCACAGACCTTTATGTTAATTGTTTTTTTTGTTTTTGTTTTTAGGTTAATCGGCTCTGCAAAAGTCTCTTTGAAAGACCTTGCCAGTAGCCAAGTTAAATCTCTCCCGGTGAAAAACTTGGCTCTAGTGGATGAAAATGGCAAGAATATTGGAGTGAGTGTTTATTTTTTTCTTCTCTCTCTCCCTTAAATCAAATGACACACAAAAAGTATATTTTAATAAATATTTTTGTTATTTTAACTAAATTCTCATACGTAGATACTCTGCACCACAGAAATAATTTCTACAAAATTAAAAAATCAGTCATTCACAGTCCCGCACATCTTCATTTTTTTTGCATGTTCTTGTATTAAATATTTGAAAATACTTTCAACTACCAAATAAGTAATATTGGATCACATTCACTGGATTATTGGATTATTTGTATTTATTTACAAGATCCTCAAGCAATGCCATCCTCAAAAGTTAAAACCCGATAAACATCTTTAATACAGACCCAGATTAGACTTCTAATTAGCCAGCTGTATATGCATATGTGTCTTTATGCATATCTGTGTCTTTATGCAGATGTAGCTTGAGCTATAATGCACCTTTTCTTACTTTTTTTAAAAAAAATTTATATATATATATATATAACTTTAAATATGAAATATTTAAGATCTATAGATCGGTGTAAAATTTCATCTTAACATTTCTATAACGCCATCAAATATTGTTTTTTTATTTTTTTGCATATGAGTGTTTTCAGTTGTTCCTACATTTGTTTTTCCCCCATGAATTTAGAATACATTTTAGAATGAATGTTATTGATGAATCATAATGTTCATGAAAACGTTCATGCGCAGATTTCACTCACTAGTGAGACTCATAGTGAACTCAATTTAAAACATTTAGTTCAATTTATTTACAAGACTTTACAAGCTTAATTGACTGATTAATATTAATTGGGTCATCACATGTATTAAACCTTAAACATCCCTTAAAAATAAAAATGTAATGTAATTTTGTGATAATTTTATTAATATTAATATTTCCACATTTGAGGCACTTTAAGTATTTATATAGTCTATGTGACACATTATTAGATAATTAGCTGTGTACTTTTTGTAGGGGACCATCAGCATGGTGATTGGCTACGAGCCACCTGCCGGGGCTATGACAAATCCACAAGATCAACAAGATGGCAGCATGGGTGGAAACACAGGTTAGCTGAGTGTGTGGCTCAGTGCTTTTCTGTTTGTTCTTGCAATGGAGTGTTATGACAAGCTTAATGGTATGTGTAATTAAGAGTAAAAATGAAGTGAAAAGAAATATTTTTTCAGAAATTTGATGGTTATATGTCAATTGCAGGAATCTGTGAAGACCATTTTGTGAAAGACTTTAACTTTGAATATGTGTGTTGCATGACTGACCCATAATGTGCTGCATGATGTATTTTTTTTATGTATGTATATTTGATGTATATTCTTTGTGGATGTGTACTGATCAGCTGGGGGTGAAGAGGGTGACATCACTGATGCTGGGGTACCTGGCGCTGTCCCATCCCCTGGTGAGCCTGGCCAGAAACTTCGGTCTAGGACAAGGAAACGTGATAATTTGGCCAACAAACCTCAGGATTTTCAGGTACAGCAGCCTCCTGTAGTCATCCTTACAAATGTCTCTTCCATTTTAAATGCTGAATGCATATGTTTTATTAGACATTTTAAAATGTTATTTTTGTCAAAGATCCGTGTGCGGGTGATCGAGGGACGTCAGTTGCCTGGAAATAACATCAAACCTGTGGTCAAAGTGCATGTGTGTGGAAATACACACAGAACAAGAATCAGAAAAGGAAATAACCCATACTTTGATGAGGTACACCGTTGAGATTACCCTTTTTTTTTGTTATTTTATTGCTGTCATTGGTTCGATTAAAAAAAAAATGATTATAAATCTCACATTTTTCTGTGATTAATCGCACCTAACATTAAAGTTTTTAATATATTTTTGTTTCGTAGTAATTTCACATTTAATCTCCAAATTGGTGTAGAAACTACATTGTGAAACCCATAAAGCTCTTTATGTTTGGTGATCCTGTTCTTTAAGGAATATTAGGCTACGTTCACATTGCAAGCCTCAGTTTGCATTTCTTATTTATTGCTCAGATAATTTATCGGTTCACATTATTTTTTTAAATGTGGCCAATATCAGATGCGAGTGTGAACTGATCACGGTCCCAAACTGACCCACATTCACAAAAGAATTATAAGACTGTGCAGACCACACTGTCGTACAGATGTAAACATGGAGGACACTGAAATTCATTTATAAGCTGATGTCACAGATGTTTCATGTGTAGGCAATAAGGAGGATGGAGCAAGGAGCAAAGCTATTTGTTGTTTTGTTAAATGGTTTTCCCTCTACCTTTCACTGTGATACTTAGACTTCACTAACCCTCCACTGACTTATGTCATGGCTGTCTTCCATTGTAATCGAGTGACCAGAGAACTACCTTAAAATCTTTGCAGTGACTCCCGTCAACGCAGAAATTTTGTGAAGTTCAGATATGACTGTTTAGACTGTGATTGCATTGCAAAACATCTGAACTGCATTGGATTTAGAACCACATATGGAATTGGCCTAAATCAGAATAAAAAATAAATCAGATTCCATGTTTTGTGCTGCTTACATTATGAAAAAAAAAGAAAAAGATTTGGGGCTACTTTTGCCTGATGTTCTAGTGATGCGTCTTGGATTATATTCCTTATTATTTGAAAACTTATTTCCTAAAAACTAAAAAGAATGTCACTAAATACTGTATGTGTCACTCTTTGCAGATGTTCTTTTTTAACATCAACATGTTGCCCTCTGAACTGTTCGACGAGATCATAAGCTTCCGGGTAAGAAAGAAGCTATTTTTGTGACCAGTTTTCCTTTATTTTTGTTAATGTTTTTAATATCACAAAACAGAAGGACCTGATGTTATCTGTGATGGTGTTTTTCTTGTTTTCTGCAGGTGTATAACTCTTCTTCTTTTAGAGCAGACTGTCTCATGGGTGAATTCAAGGTAATTCAGTAAAAAAAAAAAAAAAAAATGCTTTTTTTTATTCACAGTGTAATTCAAAATGACCTTATGAATTAATTTCTTTTTGTAGCTTGATATTGGCTACATCTATGATGAACCAGGTAATATCTGATAGTCTCAAAATATTCATTACATTTTATCTGTAGTTGAACCTATCTTTAAAAGTTTTTTTTTTTTTAAACCCCAGCTCACTGTATCATGAAGAAATGGGTTCTCCTGAGTGACCCAGATGACTCGAGCTCAGGAGCGAAGGGCTATATCAAAGTCAGCATGTTTGTGGTGGGAACAGGAGATGAACCGCCGGTACGTCTTCTGAAGATAATTTATATTAGCATATTTTTACTGTTGATACTCTGTTGCAGAACCTGATTTCACCAAGTACAACATGTTCCTGGATCAACATGTGGATCCTGGAACAACATTCCAATTAGCTAGTCAGATTTGAGGGACAAGTTTACAGCTTATGTCAAGTTTAGGCTCACAACCAGGGTTAGCTGCTTCTACATCAGACATTTTCAGATAGGAATGTTGTTCCAGGATCAACAAAATATGTTGACCCAGAAATGTGTCTAACTTGGCAAAATCAAGTTGTCCTACACTGTTACACTGTTTTGTTTATTTATTTATTTACTTTTTAAATATGCAATAACGCATAACGATTTTTTTTAAACAGTAAAAATAACTTTCTAGCTGTCATTAATTTTGAAAAAAAAAAAAAACTTAAACTGTAAGCTCATGGTCTTATTGGTTGATGTCTATTTGTCAGATGGAAAGGAAAGAGGCGGACAGTGATAAAGATGATGTGGAGAGTAACTTGCTGTTGCCCGCTGGCATCGCTCTCCGATGGGTTACACTTAAACTCAAAGTGTTTCGGGCTGAGGACCTCCCCCAGAGTATGACAGTTTTTCCTTATGCATATGTTTTCTAAATGAGCACATCAATCATCTTCTTTGGTTGATATGATTTTAACTCTATTGTTAGTCCAGGAAAAAGCTGCCTTTATTTGTTGAGGTGACATTGAGTCACTTCCTGTTACCTCAAGGTGGTGTCGCACTAGCTTACACGAAACGGTTCTCTGCCATTAACTGTTGAGTCACTGGGACTCAGTTTCCTGATGCTCAAATGTCTTTCAGTTAAGTTAATGTCTGAAAAAAATCAGTATTTTATTCATGATGGTATTTTATTCTGTTCACAATCGTACAGAATGTTTTTGTTTTTAACAATGGTTGAGTATGGCTTGGTGAGTAGATGTAGTTAAAGATATTTAGATAAGCTATAAATAAAATTTAGTACATTTAAGTCGTATTTAGTAAGTTGTACCAAACGGTTTCTTTTCTCAGACATTAAAAGAATAAACTCTACTTTAAAGTGATGGAAGTTTAAACATTGAAATGCTGTTTGCATCTCACTTACTGCCTAGCAAATATAGTTGAAAATATCTAGATAAGTTGTACTGAGTAGTTTCTTTTCTCAGACTGAAACAATGAAATCCACTTAAACTTTCCCTCGCACTTTGTAAATCTTCTCCTGGGTCCAAAAGACCGTTCATTCAGATATTTTCTTCAGTATGCATTTGGGTATCTATTCATCTACATTATAAAATAATTCTTGGTGAAGTTTTAGTATTTTTAGTTGTCATTTTGACACTTTTTTTAAGGTTTTTATATCTGTATGTATCTGGTGTCAGATATTGTAATAATTGAAGTCAGTAATGTGGAGAACAGGCATTTTATTTTGCACTTGTGTGGTGGGGATTTGTCCTGCATTATAAATGTTCAAATATAACCTCCTTCATACTTGTGTGCAGGTAGTCTGCATTGTGGCTGATTTTTATATATATATATATATATATTTAAAAAAAAAAATTTTTGTCTGTGTATTCCAAGTTGAAATGCGACCAAAAGGATTTATTTTATTTTTTTTAAATTAATTTCAGGTCACAATGAGGGTTGCAAAAGTTGTAATTGTGAAATGCTGTTTGTTTAACTAAGCAGATATAGTTAAGTTGTATGTAAAATATAGCAAAATAAGTTGCATTTAATAACTTGTATTCTTTTCTCAGACTGTGAGGGAGTGAACCTGATTTTAAAGTGTCTGTAAGATGTAACATTAAAATTATTTGTGTTTTCAGTGGATGACTCCATCACCCAGACTTTAAAAGAGGCATTCGGGGGTCAAGAAAACAAGAAAAATCTAGTGGATCCATTTGTTGAAGCCTGGTTTGCTGGCAAAAAGGTACAGTCCACCCAGACATACTGTACACTCACATTTCTTCTGCCTTTTATCTGAACTACAGTTACATGTATTTCAGCTCTGCACACAAATAATTGAGAAGAACGCAAACCCAGAGTGGAACCAGCAGCTCAATCTGCAGGTCAAGGTAATTGGCTCAGTTGGGAAAGATTTGTTTTTGCACTTTAATTTGTTTGTCCCCTGAAGTTTCTAATTGGGAACACTTTTGACTTTTTTACAGTTCCCATCCATGTGTGAAAGAATCAAGCTGAGTGTATTTGACTGGTAAGCATAAGTGTGGTGGTAAAGTTGTATGGCCACAGAGGATATGAACATTTCAGAGAATCCCCTGTGTTAGTCTAGGAATGTGAGTTGGGAGTCAAAGTTTGGTCAGTGTTTTGAGCTGGGAGGACACAGGCAGGCAGTATGAGTCATAGCAGGACTGTCCCACCCTCTCCCACAATGCATTCCTCCCATTAAACAGCTTACAGCTGCTTAGGGAACAGTGGAAAAACTGAGTTCCCTAGTTGGACTGATTCTGACACTCTGGAACATTTAAGCTGACTCCCCCTTATTCTCAGGGATCGCCTCACTGGAAATGATGCCATAGGCACCACGTATCTGGATCTGTCCAAAATAGCGTCCTCTGGTGGTGAAGTTGAAGGTATAAAATACAGAATACACTATTTTCATGACAAACTTTTTTTTATTTTCATTAAAAGGGTTCACTGAACTTTTGAGATTTTATGAAATTCTAAACTTAAATATTCTTTTATTCATCTTCATTTGTTTTCTTTGTGATTTAGTGGATCATCCAGGAGATGAATTTTCAGCAAATAAAGGTTTAATATCTGCGCTGATTCCATGTCTGCAATCCCTTGTGTCCAAACACACAATCTAGGCATTAAAGGGAATTGTAGTTAACATACAGTTCTCTTGTTTTATTTAACCTGTTATTCTCTCAAAGCTTTTTTTTTAATTATTCATATTGGTCTGAAAGGATGTGGTACCCAAGGGGTTGCAGTTGATTTGCACGTTCTAAATGCGTACACACGCTTTCAAATTAGCATAAGCACGGAGCACTTATGCTATTTTTGTCATGTTATGCAATGTGACAAAGTTAAACAATGCAATTTACTATAACCTTAATCACCTAAATAAAATGGCATGGCGTGATTTAAGCATCTCACTTGCATTAGTTTGGAATATTAGGATTTTAACATGTTTTTGAAAAGTCTCAATGCTTACCAGGGCTGTATTTATTTGATCAACAAATATAGTAAAAAAAAATATTGTGACATGTTGTTATATTTTAAAATAACTTTTCTATTTTAGATTTCATTAATTTCTTTGGCAAAGCTGAATTTTCGGTGTATATACTGATTTGCTGATCAAGAAACATTTCTTTTTATCAATGTTGAAAAGTTTTGCTGCTATATATATATTATACATATATATTTCAGTCATGACAACTCGGAAGATTGTTAGCATGGCAATGGATATGACAATGTGAATGTATTTGGTCTTAGCGAAATAGATCTGCTATGCTGCTGCTGCTCTAGATTATTGCTCAGAGCAAGTACAGGATCTTACATACGCCAATGCTGCTGTGAGTAAGACATAGTGCTGCTGCATAAATGGCATATATCAGTAACCCATAGCAGAACTATACAGGTGGAGCTGGGGAAGGTGACGGGTTTTAGAGGAACTCTGAAGCGCGATGCAAACTGCTATAGTGAATGTAACAATTTCAATTACACTGCTGCGAGTAAGACATAGTGCTGCTGCACAAATGGCATATATCAATAACCCCTCAACAAAGCTGGAACGAGAGATTCAAACCAGAAGATCGATCAAATTAATATTGCCCCCAAAACATGTAGATCTATCGCCAAGACATATGTACTCCTGCTGCTCCAAAGAGCCACGAGAACCGCTTGTTTGGTATCTATGTGTGCCTAGGCCTGCTTAGCCGAATGGCTTCATGCTAGTGGAGTATTGCTGTGTGTAACCGGTAGAAATGAGCACTTTATGTCGTTAAACATTGCATTGCAAGCTGATGAAGAAAATAACCCTCAGCAACCACCTGAGCATTCAGTTTTAAATTAATGGTGTCATTGTCATTATCGTCAACATAACTGCAGTGAAAAATATTTAGCTTATTAGTAGGTTAAAAGAAAACGAAAGTATACAGCGATAGCATCAATTCCAGGGCTTTGCTGCCGATAATAATCTCAAACATTTATGATCTGAATTTAAAATTTTGCTGCTGCTAATAATTTGTAAATAATGTCTCCCTTTCCAAATTAGGCAGATAGGTTCCGCCAGTAGTGGGCACTCATGCAACGTAAGCAATGACCTACAACCGAGTCAACGAGACTGAGTGAAGTTGGCGAGGGAAGGGCATAAAAAATGAACTTGAACGCAGCCCATGCATATAGTCCACTGTGCCCTCACAGCAGTATGAACTTATTAAATGATTTGCATGTGAAGTCCCAGGTTTCTATGGGAATCGGCACTTCTAACTGCAGCTGCAGTGACGCAAATACTTACCAGTCAGCGAATAGCTGTTTTATTTAGAATGTGGGACATGTGATCCTTCGCAAAGACCCACCCCCTTTAGTTACTGTTGCTATGTCCGACAAGCCAGGCCGCTCTCATCCCACACATCATGTTCTCACGCAGTGAAAAATACATCGCGGAGCAATGGACACTGACAACGTGTTGACAGACAAGACAGAGTAGGTTAAAAGTTTCAAATATTGTCTTTTTTTTTTTTTTTTTTATTATTTTTTTTTTTGTTTAAACAAATAACATATAGTGTCTCTTTAATGTGTCGTGACAGATCGCTGTTGCTCCTTCAAGCGGCTCATGAACCGATCATCTCTTCATACTAGTTCATTTATAGCATCAAATAAACATGAATGTTGTTTCAAAGGCGGAAAGACGCGAGTACACAATTTTTCAAGTTAACCAACTTTAATCAACTAACTCCCCTGACTGCTTTGTCGGACAAAATGGCGGATTCTGGGTTTTGATTGGTTTGATTGCCTGTCAATCAAACTGCCTGCAAAGGGTCAATTCCACCATATTGCGCGTTGCAGTTTATCCCATTCATAAGTAAAAGGAGTTAACTTTTCTAACTAGTCTAAAGACTACTCCCTTTACAAACAGAACTGTCACTCATCCCGACCAATATTGATATCAGAAAGCGCCACTGCATCAATGAGCTGACCATGCTGCACATGTCCGTGATCGGCCACACTGCCCACCGCTGCAAAAGGAAACCATGCCATACATGCACCTATATCTGTGTTTGCACTCTGAACATCTCAATTATATGCAGCATCAACTAGTATGCTTTTGCTTTCGTTTGAGAAATACCTGGAAAACTGCCTTGACACAGTCAAAGCAAGTTGAAATGATGTTATAACTCTTACGTAACAGCAGTAGTGTCACTTACCTTAACCTACTACTAATAGGTGAAGATAAGGTATCCGATTTGCATGCATGAAGAGCTGTTCATCCTGTAGTTATGAAAATGGTTTTTGGCTGAATGGAGCTGCTCGTGTGCGTATGTAAATGAGTGAATACGTTGTTTGCATTTAATCATCATGATGATGTTATTGTATAATCTATTCTTTAGCCTACACATGACTAAGCTCATTTAGCAAGCCACAGTGTCTAATGTTAGGATGGCTAGCATGCTGTTGATGTTGATGTTGCAATATGGTTTAGTTATACATACTGCTGCTGCACAAAACTAGGATTGCTGTAGCTCCGTTTGATATGAGAACATTTACATTTACATTTACATTTAGTCATTTAGCAGACGCTTTTATCCAAAGCGACTTACAAGTGAGGAAAACAAACAAGCGATTCTTCATGAATTGGCAAATAACACAGGACGTGCTCACAATACAAGTTTCATACATTGCTCAGTACCATAAGCTAGAGTAGGAGAATACAAAAGCGAAAGCCTATTTCACTTTGAAGATTTCAGCAAAGCTTATTCTTGTATCCTCATGCAGTCACATTGTCTGCTTACTGCTGCAGCATAAATTGAATCACTTGCTAACATACCCAACAATTCACTCTGAGCGTTAACGGTTAACATAACACACTAATTAACCTTGTGTGTGGCTACTTCATAAGAAACCGATGAAGCAGACGAACCAAACACACAGTGATCTAGCATAAGAAAACCGTTTACTTATCTATAGTTTTGATGGGCAATTTTGGAAAGCAGGCTGCTATCGAAAACTTAGGCAGCTGACTTGTTGCCTCGCTGCCCAATCAGGCAACGACTTTGCAGGCAGCGTTTGCACACAATATAATATATATATATTATTAATATAATATAATTTTTTTTTTTTTGGTACTTTCATTCTTTGTACTATCATTCAAAAGTTAAATTAAGCTTTTCTATCAGAGGAATAAATTACATTTTAAAATGTATTCATTTAGAAAAGTTATTTTAACTTGTTATAATATTGTACAATACTACTGTTTTTTAAAAAAACGCAGCCTTGGTGAGCATAAGAGATGCTTGTTTATTCCAAACTTGACCGGTAGTGTATTTCTGTTATTGTGAAAAATATTTGTTGTAAAATAATCGTATTGTGCTGACATTAATCACTAACATTGCTTATCCATATAGTTGAAGTCACAGCATGATTTTATTAGTGTATATAATTCAATTAATCATGGCTCTCTGTACATTTAAAATGATTCATAACTCGTAATACTAATTTAAAGTGCACTGCTTTTGTGATTCTTTAACAAACCTCACTCTCTCTATCTAATTAATATCATGTCCATGGAAACTTTTAATTGAATGTGTTATTCCACAGGAGAAACTGGGGAATCTGAGATGGGCTTCTTGCCTACTTTTGGGCCTTGCTATATAAGTCTGTATGGCAGCTTGAGAGAGTTCTCAGGATTGCCTGACTCATATGACGACCTTAACTTAGGCAAGGCAAGTGACTGATTAATTTTATGTTTCCATTACCAAGTAATGAGAATTTATTATTAGTAAAAAATGCTTTTCAAATGTGCTCAAGGATTTGTGTGTATATTTGTAGGGTGAAGGGGCGGCTTATCGAGGGAGAATTCTTGTTGAACTCTCTACTCAAATTGATGGAAAGGCTGACAAGTCTGTGGAAGAAATATCAAGCGATGATATCTTGGTTGTTCAGGTGTGGTTCTTTGATTTTTCCATACACTAGTGTTTCACTTGAAGCCTGTATTTACAGCTTTGTGTTCTTTTTCTTTGTGTAGAAATACCAGCGAAGGAGGAAGTATTGTCTGTGTGCAGTGTTTCACAGTGCGACTATGATCCAAGAACCTGGGGAACCCATCCAGTTTGAAGTTAGCATCGGCAACTATGGCAACAAGATGGACCTAACGTGCAAACCTCTGGCTTCGACTACTCAGTACAGCTGTGCTGTTTTTGATGGTGATGCAAATTTTAATGTTTGTTAAAGGTACGGAGGTAATGAAAATAGGATGTGTGATTTATTGAGTTTTTTCTTTGGTCCTTCCAGGTAATAATTACTACTACCTGCCATGGGGCGACACTAAGCCCGTGATTTCCGTCACATCCTTTTGGGAGGATATCAGTCACCGGTTAGACTCGCTGAACATCATTCTGTATATATCCAACCGTTTGGTGAGTAAATGTTTTGTATGACATGCAATTATTGCTTTTGAAGAGAGGTCATAGTATTGCGTTACAGTGCACATTAGTAGCAGTTAGAACACGACGTACATCCACATCACGTTAATGCAGAGGTAGGGTTACGCTTGTGTGGCATTGCTGTTCTTCTCTAAAACTAAAGTTTATTATTTGTATGCGTTTTAAAGCCTTGGCAGTTCAACTTTTTATTCACACGTACCAAGTGCACATACTTTAAAGAGCTCAGTACTGTTTGACAGGCGTTTAGTGTACACACTAAGTTCACTTTTGCATCTTATTGTGCTTTAACTGTCAAATACATACAAAGTTTACGTAAACGCAGTTATGTCTTTAGTGAACGTGAAGATTTGGGAGAGAATCAGATGCACCTCTGTATATTGGATGAGGTCTTAAAGTGACAGTAGCCTAATAAACCTGCTGCCGCTTGTTTTCTTAATGTTACTCAAACAACAAAAGGCAAAGAGAAAATCACTTCCTGTTCTTGACTGAACAATTTCAGCAGCTTTAATAGGAATCTATATTAAGTAAGAATCTATATGTATATTTAATTCATAAAGTGAAGTCTATGTAGTTTTATTTTAACACTTTATTTAATTTCTTTCTTGAATGCTACTGTTAAATAGACCTAATAAAGCGGAAAAGTAAGCAATGTTTATTTAATTTGTATCATATGTTGTATTTGTCCTGTTATTTGTTCCTGTTATTTGGCCCACCTCTACTTTGCCCTAAATGATCTGTCATTCTTTTTTTATTTATATATAATATATTTTGTTTCTTTGTATTGCTTAATTTTTAAAATGGGGGAAATTAGTTTTGGAATACTACTCAGTGACTTGCAAAATAGTCTTAAAAACCGACACGAAAAAGAATTGTGATTTAAAATTGTGGATCGTGATCCTGTCTGAAAAAAAAAATTGTGAAGTTATTTTATTGCCACCTTTAATCTCCCACCCCTAAAATTGTAAATTATTTGAAAAATTTGTTCACATCAGCACACTTCTTATACTGATGTTTTGCTTCATAGCCTAGATTTTACATTGGAAATCAAGTGTTGATTTCATTGGACATACATTATTGTTCAAAAGTTTGGGTCAGTAAAATATATATATTTTTTTAAAGAAATTACTACTTTTATTCATTAAGGATGCTTTAAATTGATCAAAAATATCAGTAAAGACAACAATTATGTCACAAACAAAAGTTTGTTACATTTCAAAATTGTGTTTCAAATACATGCTGTTCTTTTCATCCGCTTTCTATTCATCAAACGTATCAGTTTCCTCAAATATTAAGCAGCACAACTGAATTTAACATGGATAATAAGTAATGTTCTTGAGCAGCAAATCAGAATATTAGAATGACTTCTGAAGGGTCATGTGACACTGAAGACTGGAGTAATGATGCTGAAAATACAGCTTTACCATCACAGGAATAAATTACTTTTAAAATATATTAAAGTTGAAATCACTGATATTTTTTTTTCTTTCAAATTGTAATATTTTACATTACTGTTTTTTCTGTATTTAGATCAAATAAATGCAGCCTTAGTGAGCATAAGAGATTTCTTTATTAAAAACATTAAAAATAATCTTGCCTACCCCAAACTTTTGATGTGTATGTATGTAACTATTTCTTTCTGCTCCAAACTTTTTAATACGATTCCTCCTTTTGCAGCAAACAAACCTCAATATGTTAAAGTCTGCAATGCTGTCCAAAGCTACAGATGCAAGACTGGTAGAAATCTGGCTGAAGCTCATCAATCAGTTAATGGAAGATATCAACAGGTAATGTCCACTTTAGATCAACAGTCATCAAGATATCAGTACATGCATTGTTAAATGTTGTCTGTTGAAATATACGAGATTTTCTTTTATGTAGGGCAAAGAGAACGTGTTTTATTTGTGTCATGCATATTTTAACTAATAAAAAAAACTACTGTGTCCTCAGTATCAAAATTCCTAACCTGGAGGAGAAGCCCAATCTCACAGCCCTGGATATTCAGATAAAGAGGTTGCGGGACAGTGCTCTGCAGAGCATCATGGAGGGGGCCAAACGCTTGTTTGAGGAGGCCACAGATGTTAGTAATTGCTTGAGTGTCATTGAAGGCTGGCTCGACAAACTCAGGCAACTGGCTGAGGAGGTATGTTTTTCTTTTGTGTAATAATGGAGCTGCAATGCGCATACCTAATTGCATGTGTGTATGTGTGTGTATGTATATATGTATATATGAATAAATAATTTGTATCAACAAGCCTCAAAACAGCATGCCTGATGTGATTATCTGGATGTTGAGAGGAGAGAAGAGAGTCGCATACACCCGCATCCCAGCCTATCAAGTGCTCTATTCGGCCTACAGTGAGCAGGCATGTGGCCAATACTGCGGGAAGACTCAGACTGTCTTTATGCAGGTTTGTACCTTGCTGCTGTTCAATCACAAGGCATAAAACATATTTAAACTTTGCTCTATTAAATGTGCTGTACCCCATGTCTCCTAACAGTATCCCATGGACATGAAAAAAGGTTTGAAGATTCCCGTCCAGATACGTGTGAATATGTGGCTGGGACTGGCAACAGCAGAAAAGAAGTTCAATCATTATGCAGAGGGGATGTTCAATGTATTTGCAGAACTGGTAAAGAGTGTTTTTTTTTGTTTGTTTTTTTTTTCAAAGCTTTTAGGTCTAGAGAGATGCAGTCATCCGTAGCAAATTAGTTCAAAGGGGAAATATAAGTATTCATAAGTCATTATGATTATTCATTATGAACAATTATGAATATTTGAATAAGTTAATCAGATTAACTTAATGTAGCTACATTCAAATTACAGTCAATCTGTTCATCCTGTGAACACTGTGTTGATTATTAATTGATTCTAAGAAAAGGATCATTTCCACTGACAGAAAAATAATTCTTTCTTACCTTTTAAGAGCATGTATCAGAATCAGAATCATTTAAGTGACGATGTATACGCAGACAGAGTCAGAACCAAATATGGATTGTGCACAAACTTTATTAGCTAAATCACGAACACGTAACTAACTAACAAACACACACATATATATATATATATATATATATATATATATATATATATATATATATATATATATATATATATCTCAAACAAATCACACGTACATGGTAAAAGGAGAGTGAAACCGAAAGTGGGAACAGGAAATGGAGTTAAGGGCGCAGGAGTTGTCTTTGGAACAGTCGACAATAAGAGAGAGAGAGAGGGAGGAGGCTGTGCGCTGGCTTTTAGCTTTTTGGGTTCTGGCACCTTCCCCAAGGTGGACCTGACCAAAGAGGAATTCCTGAGTGGGAACTTCCTCTCTGGAGGAATTTATGGTTTTTGTTTCAGAGCATGATAAAACTGGGCCTGGTAGTTTGTCCATTTTATGCTCCAATTAATACAACAAACACACACTGCATCTGATGAGGAAGTCACATACATTAATTTGATTGGAGACACGATATATGTGAGGTAGTTCGTCCATAGTTTTATCATAAAGTATGCATTAAACCAAGAAAGTATTGAAAAAAAGCCCCTAAACACAAGTCCTAATCGTAAACGCAATGTCCTGGGATGCATGTTCATTTATATATCAGTTCATCTATAAATTAATGCAGGAGAGTCAGTTTTTTTTTTTTTTACAGGCTTTGTGTCTGCCTTGTAGCCTGCAGAGGTCTGCATACTTTCGGGTCGTAAAAAGACCTGCAGTCCTATTGCCTCAGAGGTTGGGTAGACACTTTGGTTTGCAGTCAGAAAGGGGTTTTAAGAATATTTGTTAAATATAACAAATATTTGTGTCTGATTTATCTCAGTCATTACACATCAGTTTGGAGCTAATTATGTCTCATTTACAGTATGAGAACCAGGCTCAAGTTTTGGGAAAATGGGGCACCACCGGTCTGCTAAATCGAAGCAAGTTCTCTGATGTCACAGGCAAAATTAAGCTGAAGCATGAGTACTTTATGCCCCCTGTTGGCTGGGAGTGGGAAGGTGATTGGCGTATTGATCCAGAGAAAAAGTGAGTTGGCCACCATCCTCAACACAAACATTAGGAAATGGTTAGCATTATTATTTAATGTTTCAATGAACTATTACTATTGTTCATAATTTGAACATTAGGTAACTGTATTAGTTAATGTGAACTAACAATGAAACAGAATTCTAAAGCATTTATTAATCGTAATGTAAATTTCAGCATTTACTAATATAAAATCAAAAGTTGTTAAATATTAACATGAGCTAACAATTAATTTTACAAAGATTAATAAATATTGCAACAAATGTATTGCTCATTGTTAGTCAATCTTGGTTAACTAATGGGCAATTAATGTAAAGTGCTTTGTACCGTAGTATTTCTACTTTTCTGTAAGTGTCACCTACTTTCAAATAATGAACTTGAATGTTCATTCAGCCCATATGCTGTTTTTTTTTTTTTTTAAACGTGAAAAGCAGACCGAATTTTAGTTTTAACTAGAACATTTATGTGACATTAAGTCACATTTTTAGTGACTTTAGTCACTTTTTACTGTATAGCCTTTGCCATATAGCAATGCCGGGGTAATCCCCCACAACTCCTAGAATCTTAATGGCAAGTTTTGTATGTACAACCACTACTCATATTTCCTTCAGAAACGGTTCTAGTTTAGTCATTAAAGTGTATTTTTCTTGGGTGCATGGGGCAGTCTGCTGAATGAGGCTGATGCTGGACACACAGAGTTCGTGGATGAGGTCTATGAGAACGAGACTCGATTCCCAGGTGGAGAATGGAAGCTTGCAGCAGAGCCTTACACTGATGTGGTAAAAGCATCTGCCAAACTTTAGCTTCATATAAGATATCTAAACAAGACATTCATGGTTTTTTTTTTTTTCTATTTGAAGAGAATCTAGAGCATTAGTAATCATATTAGTGAAACCAAGAAAGAAGAGTTTGTAGAATCTGTCAAATTCTTCTTCTTCTTCTTATTATTATTATTATGATGATGATGATGAAGAATGTTATTATGATGATTCTTATTATTATGGTATTTACAGAATGGAGAAAAAATTCAGGGCCCTACAGAGATTCAATGTCCACCTGGCTGGAACTGGGAGGATAACTGGACTTTTGATGGTAACCGAGCCGTCGATGAAAAAGGTGAGCTGTCTTTGCCTTTTGTTTAAAAATATTGACTTGTGTTTACTGCCCACTGAGCCGCCTTTAAAATAATTTCCCCTCAAAAAATGTAACGTTTTAAAAATTTAGTTTCTAGAGAAATTCTGTTTACCTTAAAAGCACAAAGCTGACTTGTGTACTATATCTACTAGAGTCATGGTTTATTTAAAGGCACAGTGTGTATATTTTCGCCGCTAGAGGCCACTAATTCAAAACATGGGAGGTGTCTTAACGTGTACAGTCAGTGGAAAAGGATCTGGACAGGACTTGGGCAGAAATCATGTTCATGGATGAGATTATTAACGTTACTGTAGTATGAAGCAGAGCAGAGCCAAGTGCTGTGCAAGCAGAAACGAGCCCACTGGAATGATGGAAGACAAGTGCGACACACAGCTCGAGAGCAGCGGAGCTTTTATTATGCTGATGCATCCTTCCAAACAGTTGCTTCCATGGTTTCTACAAAATAAAACCGGAAATTGAGGGTAATGGGTATGATGTCATTGATAGGTGACGCACAGACACGGTCCATGTCCTTGTTAAAATTGCTTATTTTTCTGGATTTAAACATTCTTGGAAATATTTGGAATAAAGTCAACAAAATATATAACGATGTTCTAGTGGATATTTTAATCCAAAAAACCTTCCATATTGTGCCTTTTAAGAAACAGACTAGCTTTCTAGTCTCTTAAAATCCTGCTTTCCTTTCATAGAAGCGGTGTCAAACTCATTTTAGGTTGAGGGCCGGATGGGGAAAAAATGTAACCATGTGCCTTTTTTAAAAAACTTAGTGCGCTGACATTTATTCTACATTAATATTAACCATACAAACTACAAATTAATTGGCAAGAAAACTACAAAAACTCACTGTTCTGTGAAAACAGCTTTTTAATTTTTCTTAGCTGATTCCAATTTTTACATTCTGATACTGGTTGCCAATATATATATATATATATATATATATATATTTTTTTTTTTTTTTTTTTTTTCTTTAAGCAAATTTATTTTATTTGCTCTATAACAGACAAACTGGCCTTGAACATATCCAAATTTATCATTATATATTTGTTGTTTGTTTATCACACACAGCTCTCTTCAAAACACTGAATTTAGTGCACAAATCAGATGGACTACTTTAAGATGCCTTTTATAGCAGCCCCTGGTTTTCTTTCATTGTGAAAAATGTGCTACATCAAACATAGCATTCACAATAGAAAGTCATATGGGTTTGAAATTATAGTGACAGAATTTTTATTTTCAGGTGATCCAAATTAAAGCTTTGGTTTGAACAGTTATGATGTGTATTTGTGTGTTTAGGTTGGGAATATGGTGTCACCATTCCACCTGATGATAAGCCCAAATCTTGGGTGGCAGCTGAGAAGATGTACCATGTTCATCGTCGCAGAAGAATGATCCGACCTCGCAAAAGGATTCCTGGTGTCAAAACGGCCACTGATGCAAGTTTAGATTGTGCATTTTAAAAGATTTTGTTACATTGTACCTTAATAAAATGTATTTCGTAATTGTCTGACATGCAGAAGAAGGATACAGGAGATCCAGAAGGATGGGAATACTCCTCACTCATTGGTTGGAAGTTCCACAGGCAGCACCGGTCCTCTGACACGTTCCGCCGGCGGCGCTGGAGAAGGAAGATGGCACCCGCTGATCTGGTTGGAGCCTCGGCCATTTTCAAACTGGAGGGGGCTCTGGTTAGCTATAGTTTCTATTTCTTATTCTAATACTATCCACTTTTTATTGCCCACATAAGGAGCTCTTCAGTGTTGATTTGTTTGACAGGGAGTTGACATGGAATCTAAAGCTGATGAAAAAGGCACCAAAACAGACGCTTCAGTTAAGCAGTTTGGTGCAAACACGCCAACTGTATCATGCACATTTGACCGTGAGTTCATTTAGAACAGAGATTCCAGAAAGATCTTTTTTTTTTTTTTTTTTTTTTCCAGAATATCTATTTTCTTAATGTTAAGCCTGACTTTCTTGCAGGATCCAACGCATACCACTTGAGAGTCTATGTTTACCAGGCCAGAAACCTTATTGCTCTGGACAAAGACAGCTTCTCAGGTCTCATAGCTGTTTTGATATTGCTCATTTGTCTTTAAATTAGGATAATATGGAAAAGTGACTAAAATCATATTTTGTTGTAACTAAAATCATATTGGTTTAAATTGCAGATCCATACATTCATGTGTCGTTCTTACATCACAGCCAAACAACAGAGACAATCAAAAGCACCTTGAACCCTTCATGGGATCAGACTCTTATATTTAAGAATGTGGAAATCTATGGTGATCCCCAATCTCTCGCACAGAACCCTCCCAGAGTGGTTATGGAAATCTTTGACAGCGATCAAGTGGTTAGTCTGATGTTTATTTTCTCACTTTACTTCACTCATTTGAACATATCGGCTTCTCAAGGTGTCTCAGGATGCCTATTAAATAAAAAGAAAATAGTTCTCTATTTACAACACACAGGTCTTTTTTTTGAAGAAGAAGAAGAATTAAGTGAACTTTTAAAAGTTGATAACATATAAACTGAATTTGTCGTTAACTGGTTAACCAGACAAATATTAGCTATTCTGTGTACTTTCCTTTTAGTATGCATGTGACCCCACATTGTGAACGATTTGAATTTGTTCATCTGTTAGGGTAAAGACGAAATGCTTGGCAGAAGTACATGTGTACCTTTGGTGAAGTTGACTTCAGGTGTGGATGAATCACCTAAACTCCTCTGGGAGCCTGTAGTGCACAAAAATGCTCCTGCTGGGGAGGTTCTAGTGGCTGCAGAGCTCATTTTGAAGACCAAGGTATAGTTCATCGTGGCATTTGGGTCATTTTAACCACGTTAATGGCTGCTTTGTGTTTCCAGTAAAAATATAATTCTGCTTGATAATTCTTATGTTGTCGACTCTAGGGCAATGACACTGAACTTCCCCTTGCTCCTCCCAAACGAGGAGAGAAGCTCTATATGGTTCCACAAGGGGTGCGACCGGTGGTGCAGCTCACTGCCATAGAGGTCAGTTTCATCTCTATCTGCGATTGTCCTTTTTGGGACTTGTTTTAATGGGGTCATATCATGAAGAATTAATTTATTTAGTCTGTCAAGATAATGGACTATTAACTTCCTCTCCAGTCCAAAAGACCATTTATTGAATCAAAACATGCACACAGATGCTAATATTTACACACTGATGTTTGATATTTGCAGGTTCTAACTTGGGGACTGCGTAGCATGAAGACGTATCAGTTGGCTCCAGTAACATCACCCAGTCTGGTGGTGGAATGCGGAGGAGAGAGAGTTCAAACAGCTGTCATCAAAAATATGAAGAAGTGTCCTAATTTCCAAGGAAATGTCCTCTTACTAAAAGTGGTGAGCATCCATCTCTACCTATCGGGAAAAGGCATAGTAATTCTTTAAAATAAGATATTTTTCAGTCTAATGCAATGACATTTGAATATGGTTTAATTTTCCAAATGCTTTTTTGAGGCCATAAACCATATACCATCAGTGTCTTGTTTTATATCTATAGCTTCTACCCAAAGAAGAGATGTATGCTCCCCCTATAGTACTGAAAGTCATCGATCACAGACCCTTTGGACGGAAACCTGTGGTGGGTCAGTGCACTATAAGTTCCTTAGAGGAGTTTCGATGTGACCCTTATGTCACAGTATCTGAAGTTGCCATGTCTTCAAAAGGTACTACCCCTTTTACACATTTCTGTTTACTGATTTATCTGATTTATATAGGGAAGAGGTAATTACAGTGTGTATAAGGTGATATTGTATTGATATTTTTAAAGTACCACTGTAGTCAATCATTTTATGCCTTAAATCATCTTTGGTCACAAATTACACATTTACACTTAAAATAGCTTGACTGTAACTCTACACCCTTGTCTCATTTATTATATGCGCATTTATGAATATGCTAATTAGCCCCACCACCACTCACTCGCACAAGCTCAAGAGATCCACTCGGTGAACTTGCAGAACAGAATCGTATCACTTTTTACAACAGACACATAACTAATTAATATTAGCCTTTTGCTTGACTACATTATCAAACGGCTAATAATGTGAATGGGACCAGAATATAATCCATATTACAATAATAAAACAACACAAATATTACTAAATGTGACATTAAAAAGTGTATAAATCACTAGTTTTTCTAAAGTAACAACTGTCCAAAAGCAGGTAAACTTATAGCTGGACGCCGCCTCTCTCATGCCTCCTGAACCCTTTGACTTTTAACAGAGCTCCTAAAGTGTGCAGTGCGTTTGGTGGGGTGTAATTTTGAATAAATGGGTGGTCTGTGACCACTGATTACCGAGCATTATATTTATATGCATGCTGAAGTTTGATTGAATATATTTGTTTCTTCTATTTGCATAATATTGTATTGTATTTGGTTTATCTTTTTCTTTTTTGATGTAATGTTTTTTTTAAAGCTGCAATCTGTAAATGTTTTGGTTAAAAATCGTCCAAAATCTATTTTTTGAGCAAGTACATAACCAGCCAGTGTTCAAATCTATCCTTACCTTAGCTTGATTCACAATGGTAAGCTTTAATGATGTTTTCTATTTTGAGTGGTATTGGTTGGTTTCCACAGGAAATTCGTGCATGAATTTTTTTTTCTCAGCTGGTCAGAACAAAAGTGGTAGATTTGTTACTTGTTAGATGACATTTTCTGTTAAATTCTTATTTTGGTCATACTTCCAAGACTACAATCCATGATTCCGAAGTACAGTATCCACCGGCTCTGTGACTGACAGCCATATGTTCTCCTCAAAATATTAAGATTCATCCGCGCTGAGGAGTCGTATATATGATGAAGTGTGATTGAATGTCTTTGTTTCTTCTATTTGCATACTAAATTGTGATTGATTTGCATGTCTCTCCAAAAGTCGCCTTAAAACTGCTGATTTTGTGTACAGCCTTAGAGAAATTTGAAAGAATATTAGCATTCTTACTTTTTTTCTGCCCTTTTCCTTCAGCGTCTTTGATGGCAGCTGGTCCAAGAGACCTCCATGTAAACATTGACGACGGCAGACAGCAACTTCTAGAAGCTCAGGTACTGGTACCGAGTCACTTGGCTTTGGAGTTTGTAGGTTTAGGAACTTGAGTCTCACCTTATGAGAGAAAAACTATGTAATGGTGCTTTTTAACTTTGTGAATTTCAGTATATGTATGGCATCTCAGCTGCTGTTGACAAAATGGGCACTGCTAGTCAACTTCAAGTATGTATAGTAATAAGACGCTTCAATCAAAATGCCTGAATTTTGTAATTAAATTTAATTCTGAGTTAAAGGTTGAAGTGTGTAATTTCTGCATTAGCACCAAAGCTGGTTGATCGAAAAACAGACTGCAATTCTATTTGGTGCCACTAGAGACACTGAAATTACATACTTCAACAGAAACATTAATTTTTCCTTTAAACTCACGCTCAGGCTGATTGTGTGAAATCTTCTGTAATTAGAAATGGGCTAAATTGAGGGAATGTCTAATCAATATGTTGTGCTCAGAATGATCAATTTCATTTCCTGTTCAGGCGATTTTGTGCAGCTGACCTATGTGAAATCATACTAAAATGAATTGAAGTTTTCTGTTTAAACAATCAGTTTCACTATTGCTTTTCTGAATTCAAAATTTGATTGTCTGCATTCTTAAAAAAAATCAACTTTACCTTAATTAACTCTATCCTATTGATTAATTTTAAAAGAACTCCCTTGTGTGTACTAAAGGCATTTAATAGTGGAAGTTAACTATTAAATAAATGTGTTAAATAAATGTGTTAAATTTTATTGTAAGTTTACATTCAGCATTTGAAATGCTAGTATAAATTTCATGTTCCTTTTTACATATTTTAGATAACACTACTTTTATATCTTGTAACACGCTACACTGATAAAGTTGAGATTAGACTGAAACGTTACATGTATGTAAAAGGTTTTCCAAGTCTAATAATATTTCATATTAACAAATCTTAACTTTTTTTTTCTGTTTGTGTCTGTGTGCACTTCCTGGCGTTTCAACAGCGTGAGAAGGTGAGTTCTGTTTTTTTTTTTTTTTAATTTACACTTCTGTTTAAGCAAAGTTTGGTCTTCGATAATGCTCTTTAATAAATTTATCATATCTCTGTATTGGTTCTATCATTAAGATAAAGCTGTCTATTTTGTTAACCTTGCAGGAGAAAGAGACTGTTGATTGGTGGAGTAAATTTTATGCTTCAATTGGACAGAGTGAGAAATGCCGCCCATACCTTGACAAAGGTTATGACACATTGGAAGTGAGTTGAATATTTATTTAATATTACATAATAAATTACTTAAATGTGACCCTGGACCACAAAACCAGTCGTAAGGGTCAATTTTTTGAAATTGAGATTTATAAATCATCTGAAAGCTGACTAAATAAGCTTTCCATTGATGTATGGTTTAAGATATGACAGTATTTGGCCGAGATTACAACTATTTGAAAATCTGGAATCTGAGTGTGCGAAAAAATCAAAATATTGAGAATATCGCCTTTAAAGTTTATCCAAATGAAGTCCATAGCTATGCAAATCCACTCACAAAAATAAATTTGATATAATTAGGGTATGTCAAAGTTATATTTAAGTTTGATAAAAGAAAAATCGATAATTTTGACCCATACAATGTATTGTTGGCTATTGCTAGAAATATACCCGTGCGACTTATGACAATGTCACAAATCTAGAAGGCGTTTGCTGTGTTGGGAACAGATTTTCTTTATTATATGGTTTAGTTCGTTTTTTTTTTTTTATTATTAATTGCATTATTCACTAGAAATCATGACCGCGTTAGCTTTCCTCAGTGCATTCATGCATCCTCATGAGAAGTACAGATGTCTGATTTGTGAATCTGGTCTTTTTAATGAATGAGTTGGTCCAGTTCTCAAAACCTGCAATGATTAAAGGCTGGAATGCACTACATGACTTTTTAAAATATGAACATATTTTAAAACACTAGGCGTCGTACACTTGCCGACTTTGTAAATGGTTGGAGAGGAAAAACTGGCCATCATACACTAAAAGACGGATCACACACTACCAGACCTCTACTTCTATTTCTAGTCATACGAACACGCAAACTTGCGCAGAAAAACATTTGCCTTGTTGCTGGAAGAAGCATGATGAATGAAAACTATACACGTTCTAAAATCACCTCAAAATATCAAACATCTTTCATATTCTCCCGGATTGAATTGAATCAAACTTTGAAGCTGAAAAAAATCAGTCTGTGACCATCATACACTACACTATTTTCTGAAATCTGTCAACTTAAATCTGCTGACTGGCTATGACTTTCTGCAACCAGCAACTTGTCCAGGCTATAAATCGGGGCAAAAATCGTGAAGTGTACCCCAACCTTAAATTAACTGATTTAGTGATCTGGATTAGATTAACAACTCACTGGAGAAAGATTTTCAGGGAATAACAACTTAGATTTTGGTGTGTTCCTCACACAAAGCTATTGTATGACTTCAGAATACTTGAATCGACAAAATACAGGAACTCCAGCAAAAATGAACTTGTTTAGAAATTGTAACCATGTTCTTTTCTGTTGGTTTTCATAGGTGTATAATGATGAGCTTGAAAATGTAAAGGAATTCATGGGTCTTACCGATTTCTGCAAAACCTTCAAATTACAACGTGGCAAAAATGAAAGTGACGATGATGATCCCGCTGTAGTTGGAGAATTCAAGGCAAGAGGTTTTATTAATTTGGTCCGAAAATTAATGGACTTGGTGTTACACCCTACTTTTTTTTTTTTTTTTGAATATTCTGTATCAATTTTAAAATTATTACATTATAGAAGTAAAATGGGTTGAAAACAACATTTTACACAACCAAGAATGGAAAACATACAAGTCAATATGAAATGCTATTAAATGATATAATTAAATTGTATTAAATTAAAATATTATCATTTAATGTTTACACTGTGGGTAAATGGTTTGGAATAATTAAGTTGTTTTTTTTCTTTTTTTTCTTTAAATAAGTCTCCTTATTTAAAAAAAAAAAAAAGTAATATTGTGAAATATTCTTCCAATTTAAAATGACTCGTTTCTATTCTAATATATTTTAAATATTATTTATTGCAGTTATGGCTAAGCTGAATCTTCAGCAGCCATTACTTCAGTCTTCAGTGTCACTTGATCCTTCAGAAATCAGTCTAATATTCTGATTCCAACTCTAATCATTCTAACTGATTGATTTCAGGGCTCATTTAAGGTCTACCCATTGCCAGATGATCCAGGGTTGGCTCCTCCGCCACGTCAGTTCAGAGAGCTGCCCGAAAGCGTCTCTCAGGAGTGTGTGGTCAGAATCTACGCAGTTCAGGCCATCGACCTGCAACCCAAAGACAACAATGGCAAAGTACTTTTTATCGTTCAGCATTTTAGAAAAACACGAGAACTAATTTTGAAGTTTCAAATACTAAATTTGTTGAATTCCTTTTTAAGTAAAAAGAAATAGCAAAGCTCCTTTTCTTTTTCAGTGTGACCCATACATCAAAATCTCTTTGGGGAAAAAGTCTATTGATGACAGAGACAACTATATACCGTACACTCTGAACCCAGTGTTTGGCAGGTAATGTCAGACATTTATTGAGAGTTTGTGCATTCAGACTGTTAAGCTGTCAAAAATGACTGATCGAGAGCCGTTTTCTGTCTCTCAACAGAGTATTTGAAGCGACATGCTTCCTCCCGCAAGACAAAGACCTGAAAATTGCCGTCTATGACTTCGATTTGCTCAGCCGTGATGAGAAAGTTGGGGAGACTGTGATTGACTTGGAAAACCGCTTCCTTTCTCGCTTTGGTTCCTGTTGTGGTTTACCGCAGACATATTGCATGTGAGAGCCATACAATATGTTTTAACACAAAGTTAGTATTTTCTTTGAGGACAACAGTAAAGTTAACTAATGTCTTATTTATTAAATAGTTCTGGACCAAACCAGTGGCGCGATCAGCAAAAGCCATCTCAGATTCTTAATAACCATGCCCGTTGGAAAGGATTGAGTCCACCCAGGAGTGAAGACAATGGAAACACTTTATCCTTTGGTGGCCGGTTATATTGCCTCTCTGACTTTGGTGAGTTAAAGAGAGATTTGTTCTTTTGAACACTATTATGGTGGCTTGACAAACTCTTAATTTATTATATCATGAAATATATGTATGCATTTTAGAAGTGAACAAGAAAATTCACGAACACCTGGGTCCGCCAAGTGAACGGATCGCTCTGCACGTCCTCCGAACTCAATGCCTGGTTCCGGAGCATGTTGAAACCAGAACTCTTTACAGTAGCTTCCAACCGACTCTTCCACAGGTGTGATGCTGCTCACTTGCTGGTTCTTCCTGTGATATACTTTATATACCCCTTTTTTGTTTGAAAGCAAGATCAAAACACTGCTTTATCTGTTTTATAGGGACAACTCCAAATGTGGGTTGACATTTTCCCCAAAAGCTTTGGGCCTCCTGGACCTCCCTTTGACATATCTCCACGCAAAGCAAAAAAGTGAGAAGAAATTGGTACTTTTATTTATGCTTTGATGTTGATTGACGATGGACTCATTCTTTTTTCATTCTTTTTTCATTCTTTTATCAGGTACTTTCTGCGCGTCATCATTTGGAACACGACTGAAGTAGTTTTAGATGAAACCAGCATTACTGGTGAAAATATGAGTGACGTCTATGTAAAAGGGTATGTAAGAGATCTTTGCTGTCTCTTAAAGAAGACACTACAGGAAAAAACACTGCTGTATATATTTTCAAAGATTTTAGACTCTTTTGCTTCCAAAAATGTCTAATTTCAAAATAGTGGAAAGAAAACACCCAAAATATGCATTTTAATTTTTTGTTTTTGTTTTCAAATCAATTTGTCTATAGATTTCAATAAGTACATATTTTTAAAGGCTGTTTTCTCAATGTTTTTTTTTCTGATACACTTATCCAGAAATCTCCATTTCAGTAACACTTGCACCAAACTTTAGTTTTATTCCTGTCTATATTCTGAAGGTTTTTACAGAGGGGTTTGTTCATGTATCATTAGCCTGATTTATTTAACATTTTATTTCCTAAAATGGTGATATTGTTTTTGTTTTTGTTTTACTGGTAATTTCAGGCAGTTCAGAATTGGTTCTTTCTTTTGAGACAATAACTACCTACATTTAGTGTGCACTTTGATCTTTTAAAATTTTACTGACCTTTTACTTTAACCAACGGTTATATTACATACTACATGAAGGGTAATATCTGAAAAAGCATAATGAGGGACTTTAATGTGCTTTTTAACATTTTTCGTTGTACATGCATTTCTGTCTTTGATTAGTTGGATGCCAGGTATGGAAGAAGATAAGCAAAAAACAGACGTCCATTATCGCTCTTTGGATGGCGATGGTAATTTCAACTGGAGACTTGTCTTCGG
This sequence comes from Zacco platypus, assembly GCA_038088235.1. Taxonomy (NCBI): domain Eukaryota; kingdom Metazoa; phylum Chordata; class Actinopteri; order Cypriniformes; family Xenocyprididae; genus Zacco; species Zacco platypus. The sequence continues at coordinate 8,752,665 of CM076068.1, forward strand.
ATTTGAATACCTGCCTGCCGAACAGCTATGTCTTGTGTCTAAAAAGGTAATATAGACTGACTGTTAACTGTTATGAAGAGCACTTGGAAGTATTAAAATATTCTTTCTTTACATTAAAAAGGAACACTTCTGGAACCTTGACAAATCGGAGTTTAGAATCCCACCCAAGCTGATTGTTCAAATATGGGATAATGACAAATTCTCATTGGATGATTACCTAGGTGAGATGTCTGTGTGATGTCTGTGTGTCTCTTTCCTGAGTTCTTGGGAATTTTATTTTTCTTTACATTTTTGGTCCTCTTGTGTTTTATTTCACTTGCGTTACAGGTGCTATTGAACTTGACCTGCACCACCTCATCAACCCTTCCAAAACACCAGAGAAATGTAACCTTAGCATGGTGCCAGATGGAACTACGCTTCCAAAATCAGACCAGTTCAAGTCTCTTTTTGACCAGAAGTCAGTTAGAGGATGGTGGCCATGCTACATGGAAAAAGATGGAAAGAGGGAGCTTGGTGTAAGTACTTTTTTTTTTTTTTTAAATATATACATGTTATATATGTAACATATATAACATTTGATATAAGCAATCAACCGGATTTAGACTTACCTATAATGTATTTTATATAAAAGGCAAATTGGGATTCTGTATTTCCCCGTGTCGAAATGAGGCACGTAAAAATGTTTTGAAACACGATTCCTGGCTACATGTCAATATCTATGGATTACTGGATCTTGTTGTAACAGGAAAACTATCGATTCCAATCTTTAGTTTAATCGTTTGTTTAACTCACATTTTCGCAGTTTCCCCTATTAAATCCAGTCATGCAGGAGCCTCTTTTGACACACAGTCCAGCTGAGGCGGCGGGTTCTGGCAGAAAAGTGGCATTAATGCATATCCTCTATATGTAAAAGAGCAATGTTTACACTTTCTCTGTTACCTGGACCGAGAAATTGTTTATTTTTAAGTAAATTTTTTACTTTGACAGCTGCAGGGAAAATTTCAGCATTTTTGTATCCCTGCCCATGGACAGTCAGATCAACAGAGGGTTATTAACAAAACAGTTATTGTAAGAATAGGTTCATCACTGAGAATTGTATCATTCTTTGTCTACTCTTTACACAGCATTATATTAAAATGTAACCCTATGGAAATGGCTTTCTTACCTGTACTAACAACGTTTTGCTTTGAGGAATTGGGCAGAAGGTGCGCCCTGTTCCTCTTCTTCCATATTAACTGATGGAATGAAATTTCTGTCATTAATTACTCACCCTCATGTCGTTTTAAACCGTAAGACTTCCGTTCATTTTCAGAACACAAAATGAAGATCTCTTTGATGAATATCTCTTTCTTATTGACGCTTTTTTTCCTTAAAGCTTGATTAATTGGGCCTTGTTTATTTGTTGTTTCAGGGAAAGGTGGAGATGACTTTGGAGATTGTGAACGAGAAGGAGGCGGATGAGAGACCTGCTGGAAAAGGCAGAGATGAGCCCAATATGAATCCGAAACTGGATCCTCCCAAGTAATTGATTTTTTTGCTTTAAGTATGTTTATTGTTCTGTGTGTTAACAGAAGATCATCACAAGATTGTTTTTTTTTTAAACCTCTCAGGCGACCTGAAACCTCGTTCTTTTGGTTCTCAAATCCATGCAAGACATGCAAGTTCATCGTGTGGCGGAGATTTAAGTGGCTGTTCATCGGCGTGATTGTGCTAATCTTAGTGCTATTATTCATTGGGATCTTGTTGTATTCATTACCAGTAAGGACACACTTCATCAAACCTTTCACAAAGTTAATGTTCAGACTTTTCACTTGAGATGTACAATGCTTATTATTTCTTTTTTTTTTCTTTTTTTCAGAACTACATCTCCATGAAAATCGTCAAACCATTCAATTGAGATCAGGAGGAGTTCAACTTTTTGTCGTTTTATCCCTGTAATGTAGTCGGCATGATCAGGGTTTTCACACATTGAAAGCAGTTAACAATAATGGTTCATTTTCTTAATGACATACAGACCATGGATATAGTGTTTGTTTTGTTCTGTTTAAGTTTTTCATGTTGTTGTTTAGGTATTTACCATTATTCCACTCTTTTGCACCATTATTAAATTTAATCATGAAGTTTCACTTTTTTTTGGTTCAGGTTTCACTGATGTTTGGAAACTTTTGTACACCATGAAGTGTTTCTTAGTGAAAAATATTTTATTGTATTATATTCTCAGATGATTTTAAAGTTTATTGCTTAAAAATATAAAATTGTTAAATAAAGATGCATGTTTAAATTGTCCATTTGTTCTCATACTTCAATTACACTTTATTTCTTCATTTTAACAATGAAAACTGTTTTTTTTTTTCCATTGCTAAAATATTCTTAAACTAGTAAAAACAAATACATTTTATACATTATATTCAGTAGTGTGTTTACCCACCATGCAAAGCACGCAATTACGTGGGACCCCATGGGCCTGTTCAGGGCACAGTTGTTCCAAACGATTGATCTGGATTTTGAAATCCTATGTTTTGCCATCCAAGATCAGGTGATCAGTCTTTTCAGCTAGTTTTTCAAAGCAAAATAGGACTGGAGCACCCTGATCCAGATACACATTTTTTTTTTTTTTTTTTTTTTAGATGGGGTTACATTTCACAATGTAGGCTGCTAGTTATGTAAAGAACAACAGTTATAAGAGTCGATGTTGGTCACTTTAACACTTTATTTGAAGAGAAAGAAAACAAACACAAACAAACATCCCCTTCCATTTTCAATTTCCTTTTAACAATCAGACAACTACTGAGGCACAAAACGGACATGGTGATTGGGGGGGGGGGGGGTAATTTTACTGCTATTGCATTCTCTCGCAAAAGTTGAGTTCCACAACAGACTGTTCATTAGTTTTGAGAGTGACTAATTGGGGGAACGCAAAACATTTGCAAGAGAATGCAAAAGCATTAAAATAAATTAGTGTTCTCGTATTTTTCCTCTCATAACCATGTCCCTTTTGAGTTTCTGTAGCCCCTCATTTGACCCACAAAAAAACAAATATACATGTAATAAGGGATGCAATTGACCCTTCGCCTGTAGTTTGATTGACAGGCGATCTGACCAATCATAACCCCGAATCCACCATTTTGTCCAACAAAGCAGTCAGGGGAGTTAGTAGATTAACGTTGGTGAACTTGAACTTGAACTTGAGAAATTGTGTGTACTCACATCTTCCCACGGTTGAAACAACATTCCTTCTGATGTTCATTCATGTTTATTTGATGCTATAAATGAACTAATATGAAGAGATGATCGCTTCACGAGCCGCTTGAAGGAGCTGCAGCGCTTGCTCAGGGTCGCAACCTGCTCTGTCTTGTCAATGTCCTCTTTGCTCTGCGATGTATTTTTCACTCTGTGAGAACATGATGTGTGGCGTGAGAGCGCATGACTTGTCAGACATGGCAACAGTAACTAAAGGGGGCGGGTCTTTGCGAAGGGTCATTTGTTAGAAACTACTTTCGACTGGTTCCTCTCCGGGGCCAGTTGGTCTGAACGGATGAGTAATCTGATCAGATTTCGGCTTTCGGCTTTCAGATTGGACCAAATCTTGAAAATGGGTTCTTCAAAAGGAAAAAATATTCTGAAATCAGATTAGATCACAAATCCTACCCCTCTCTCCTCCACCCACCCCCCAATCTCATATTCTTTCTCGGTGTGTTCCAGATGGGATATATCGCCCTCTGAAGGGCACTTTGGAACGAAAATAATCATGGCCGCCATATTGAAGGGTCGTTCCAAACCGAAGTGCTCAAAACTGGCCACTTCAAAGGGCCCTTCAGAATGAAGGACTTCGAAGGGTACAACTGATGGACACTTAGGACCCCCATTATCCTTTGCACAGGGAAGTTGCTTGGTGTCACAGAATGGGTACAGGAAGCTCGGAGTTATTTTCTAGACTACTGTAATATTCATACAAGTTAGATTTGGTTCATTATTATGGTCAAAACAACATTGTACTTCAACAAAAGTACTTCACAGCTTCCTTTATCATTCTACCAGCTACGGTATCTCAAAGTATGTACCAAAAATAAATAAATAAGCTAATGTTAAACAAAAGGCACAGCTTGCACAATCTACTCATCATTCAATGTTTTTTTTTTTTTTGCGGTCAACCAGCGTACAAAATGTGCAAAGATTGTCTTGTTAAAATGACACTGAAGTTTTTTGACCACTACACCTATAGCCAAAATAAATAATAAATAAATGTATTATTTAAATATTTATTATGTCCATGCCTACACCCTTCATCCCTTCGAAGCTCTCCCTCCAGAGGGATTAGGACATAGGGATGAGCCCTTCCGAATGGAACGCAGTGTCTATCACCATGTCCCTTTAGGGGCACCGTAGAGCACTGGTAATCTGAAAAACTGTGTATCTGGAACAGGGTGATCCAATCCAATTTTGCTTTGAAAAAATTAACTTTTTGAACAACTGGTGCATCAGAGCAAGTTTCTCTTAATTTTAATATTGATTTAATTTCAATTTAACTTTTTAAAATTATTTTTTTTAACAGTCCAAGCCCTCCTTAAGGGAAATTCTGGAAAAACACATATTATCTCGTTATAAAATGTTAAAATTATGACCAAAGTGTAGTAAAAACAAAATAAATGCCAAGAATCAAAATGAACGTATTATGTCATAATATATAAAAAAAAATGTGGTGTATGAATAAAACTTTATAGTAAATATATTACTATAATTACACTCACAAATAAATCAAAAAGTAAAACAAGGTAATAATGATGTATTTATTGTTTATAAGCCAATAAAACGCTTGGCGGATATGACGTCGTTTCTCAAATTCAAGTGCGTGACGTAATATTTAAATAGCCACCTGAGGCGTGATTAGAGAAACGACTCAACGCCGTTAAACGCTGCAGCAACAAACTGAAGTGTAAAGCTAAGAATATTTAACTCAAGAACATTCATTATTAAACCGCAGTTCAACTTTGTATTTGATCTGAGAGGAAAATAACGTTTGAGTTTAGGTAAGTTAAGTTCAATTATGTTTGCGCTAACTGGTTAACGTTAGTCAGCTCCGACAGGTACTGTCGATTCAATATTTTCCCAAAACATCTCTAGTTTTTTCGTTTCTCCGTGGTATTTGTTACGTTATTGTTTCATTCACTTTATTTTTTCGACTGTAGTAACATGAGGTTTAATAATGTCAGTGTGTGAAAAGCTGTTCCTGATATTCACTGTGGATGATGTCAGTGTTTGTATTTGGCGGCGGTAAGCCGAGGCTCTTTTTCATTGGTTCATCCGCTTTCTCTCGATGATGCGATATTTGAGCTGCTGGAGGATTAAAATGGTTTAACGGCGATACTGCCTGCGTTTCGTGTGTTGAAGGCTGCAATTCTGAGGTTGGAGGGCACAAGACCCGTTGAAGTAAGTCTCCTGTTTCTCCTTAAATAAAGCGAAGACGCTGCGATTGTACGAGACCGCGTGTTATCATGAAACCTGCTTGGGTAATAACAACACACTGCTGGTCGACTAACTGCACAGTATTTATCATTATACACTTTTTCGTATAGTTGAAATGTATCCACACGGCGTTGTGTGAAAAACCTTATGCTTATTGCAATCTCTCAGCCGTATGTGTGAGAGACGGTGTCTGTCATTGTACACACGCCCTCCTCTCCTCCACACACTAACCTGAGATTTCAACTCCGTCCGTTTTATTTTGTGACTTCTGTTTTATTTATTGATGCTTACAGCACTGGAAACCTGAGCATATCTGCTGCAGAGTGCTTGGAAGTATAGTGCTACAAAATTAAAATAAGAGATGTGGGGTTTTTATAGTTATACATTTTGTAATTAGCTTGTCTGGAATCTTCTGTACTATGAAAATCAGACTCATTTTTAGGTCGGATCCGTGTCTGTCCTGTATGTCTCTTTGTTATTAGTAGAACATTGTTTTTCTGCAGAAATTAGATGGACAGAGTCTTTGTATGTGCTTTAGACAAATTATATCACATTTTAAAATATTTAATCAGACTAGTTACTTTTTTTAATTACTTAATATTCACAATAGTCAATTATTCATGCTTCAGTGATTCTCCCTATTTCTCCTAATTTTACATGTCAAGTTTCCCTTTATTAAAAAGAAAAACGAATAGAAAACTGTTGTTTATGTATATTTCAGTTTTTTTTTGTTTTTAAGCGTAAATTTTGCAGTAATGCTTAGTCATAGATGCTCATTTCACTGTGTAAGTGTGTGGGTGAGTCTGAATCTGAAACATCACTCTTGTCATGATGTTGGTTCAATATTGTGTTTTGAAATAGATTTTTTTTTTTTGCATTTACAGCATATTGTGGTATTTTTTCACATGGATGTTGATGATGCTCATATGGTCTTATATTGTGTGAGAGGAATTACGAGCTGAGCCGAGTATCTTATGAGCACTGATCATTTTTAAACTTGCTTGTCCTGTCTGTCTCTTTGTCTAAAGACTTCACTATTATTAGTAGGACATTGTTTTTCTGCAGTAATGAGTTGCACCGAGTCTCTGTATTTGCTTTAGATAATTATAATAAAACAACTTGCATCCTTTTTGAATGCATTAGCGCATTGCGTTTAGTTTGATTCATGATTAGAGTCCAACATTTACTGTTTTCTTGGTGTAGTGTATGATGTTCTTCCAAAAAGGACTAGTGAGCTTTCTGGTGTGAAAGTGGCTTGTCAAACCTAATGCATCACTATTGCCAAATTTTAACCAGCTTTGTATAAATATATAATGCACAAAAAGCTTAGTAACTGATTATGTAATCAGATTCCTAAAATTAAATACTTGTAATTAGATTATATTACATTTTAAAAGTACTTAAAATCAGACTAGTTTTTTTTTTTATTATTATTGATTACCTGATTATGTTGCTCCAAATAATACACCAAATGGCAGTCAATTATTCATAATTCAGTAATTTGACCTATTTTCCTGATTTTATATTTTAAGATTTCCTCATTTCTCTATGTAAGAGTGTGTAGGTGAGTCTGAATCTGAAATATCACTCTGAATATTCATTCAACATTGTGGTTGAAATAGATTATCCAACACGTAAAAAAAGTCAAATTTTCAAAAAATTTAAATTTTGCTGTCGTACGAGCTCGGTCAAATTATTATTATTATTTTTTTCTCCTTTGTAGAATGTGTAGTCATTGGCAACAATATTGTCATATGGTTGTGACTTGCTTTGTGTGAGGAATTACGCTCTGAGCCGAATATCTTACGAGCACCTTCTGACTTCTCTAAATTTTAAATAGTTTTTACTGCTATTTTTCCAAACTTGTCCAAAATTAAGTTTTGGCCTTTACAGTTTAAGTATTTGGCGACGTTCACAACCTGTATTAATTACCGTAATTTCGAGGTAACTAGTGACTTGGCGTTTCTATGGTAACACTATCAAAAAATATGCAGTGATCAGGTTGTACAAGTAGGAGCTCTCGGTAAATTCTGAGGTTACGAGGACATGATTTTTTTTTTATTTTTTTTTTGCCGTTACGGTTATTACAACATGGTGTGGATCTAGTAGGAGCTGCATATACCTGCATGTGTGCACTTAAGGTTTTTGTATAAATGGTGATTAAATGGCAGAAATCAATGCCACTTGTTTGTTTTCTTGGTCATCTGGCATCTGGTCAGATCCCCCTTAAACAGAATGAGTGGTTCTTTGTGCAAGTCTAAATTTATTTCCACCCGTTTGTCATTGCAAATTTGGCTCAGGAGAGGTCAAGAAGAACAAACTGCAGACAGTGCATGATCACAGATGCTCTTCTACTTTGATGTTTGCAGTTTGATTACAAAGAAAGATGTTGCCAGGTGCACCAGGAGGACAGAATGATCAGTACTTGAGAAATGGCCTGCCTAATTCCTAATATATTTGCATTGGAATGAGAAATCAATAAAAAGAGGCAGATTGTCCATAAGAGAAAGTGGCATTAGTCAGCTTGATTGTAGCTTGTCAAATGTCACATCAGATGATTTTGATTAAACCCATGTGACCACAAGCATTTGTTGCGTAAACACTCTTGCAGCCAGCTGAGCAACCTGAGTTTCTGAGTAGGTTTGGACTTGATAAATCCATCCTGGTTCAGCGATCTCACGACATTCAGTATAAACGTTCTGGCAACTCTGGTTTGATCCAGAGTTTGCTATTAAAAAAAAATCATAAAATGAAATTGGATTTACAAGGCAGGAATAAACACTTCTGCAGTGAAAGATTGAGAATGCAGCTGAAAGAAAATGACTATCAATGCATTTAAATCAAAGAAATGGGCCTAATTGTATAAATTCACAGCTCAAATGAATACTCGAGCTTTATATTAATGTATGTATTATAATTCTATTAATTTAAAAGCAAAGTTTAATATGAATTCTTAATATAATAAATTTATGAGTAGTTATTGTATTTAGACCTTTATACATGATTATAATTCATAGGCCATAATATAAATAGCAGGAAAAGAGAAGCAATTTTGTCTCAACTTTTCACTCAAACCAGCTTTAATTTGGAGTAAGAGATACAGGGAGAGTGGTTTTATTGCCTCAGATACATGTCACTTTACTCACAGCTGATTGGTCCAGTTTGGGTTTGCGATATCTAACCCAGAATAAAAACTGCTCTGGAGCAGATTAGCCATATAACGTACATTTCCATGGTGATGAACACAGTAGATTGATTTTTAGCTTTCTTGAACCCGAGAAACCAGAGTTCACTCAAACTAATCTCAAACTTACCTGGGTAGCAATGCTCGTGTAACAGGCCATTAATGACATGGAGCATATTTGGTTCATAAACATTAAATTATGTATGTTTTAAAAAATTGACAGCTATAATTTAAGTATGAGATGCATTATAAATTTACATTATAATTAATATAAATTTACATTAACTTTTTTTAATGAAATCATGGAATGCAAAATAGTTTGGTTTATAATTTTCAAAGCATTCTTGCCAACGCGTCAAGATTATCACAATCAATCCTCGCAATTTCAGCAAAACCAAAAAAAAAAATGTTTAAAGTTTAAACACACATAAAAACAGCATTATCTTAAATAAGGCATCAAAACACAACTAGCCGGTACGAAACAAGATACATTAACTTGCCTGAAATGCACTTGCACTGACCCTGGATCAGCAGAACATTGTTGCTCAGCTCTGCATGTTTCTGTGCAGTGTAAACCGTGATGTCTCTGTTGATCACATGTGATTGGATTACCAGGTGTGAACTGGGTCTGACTTTTTTTTTTTTTTTTTTTTTTTTTTTAAAGCAGTTTTACAGATGCAATTCATTTCAAGTTCAAAGTACAGCAATGCACCTTTAAATGGCTGGATAGTGACAGCTCCTGAGGGTAATGAGGGAGGGACAGGTAATGTTTAGTGGCTCACATGTCACGTATACAGGAGCTAAACACAGGAAGTGGAGCAAGCCTTCTTAATTCGCTTGATCCTTCCAGAGCTCCTTGTGCCCAACAGTGCATACAGTAATTTGAATATTTTTTTTTTTCATGGGATGACCAGTAACGACACGTGGGATCTGGAGAGCTGGGGGTGGACGGTGCTGTGTGTATTCTTTTTATTTATTTATTTTTTTAATCTGTGTTTGAATATATTACTATAATAAAGCATTAGCCTGAATGCTAGTGCTGTTGTTTTTGTAGTCAATTTAAGGCTGGAACGTTTGCAGCAGTTAGCTGAAGTGAATTCTACATTCAGCTTACTGTTTGGCATGTTTTGCTCAGCAGCTGCTGCCTGAATGGCCTTTGTCACAGTGACAGACCTCAAGCAAGCAGAACAGCTCCAAAGTTCACAGACATGAATGCTGGGATTGTTCCTAGAGAGATGGTGGTTGCTGCTGCCCATGAACCATTAGCATTGTTTCGAAGTTGATCGGGACTAGATCTATCATGTGTTTCAGTTTTAGTGTATTGCTTTGGTAAGTGGGTTGTGTACAGGTTTGGAGTTTGTTTTGTCTTCAGCTGTTTTGCAGTGGTATTTATCAGCTGTTGTGTTCTGTCCAATCAGAATAGAATTTTTAATGTGTACCAATTTATGAAACCCTCCACTTGGCCTTTAAATGTGTTTTTTTATTTTTTTTAAACCAATTTAGTGTTCTTTCCATCAATTCACTTTTTAGCATTTGTCTGGCGGTGGTGGCACATGCTAAGGCAAGCGTCACAATTCCTATTGTTCATTCTTGGGGCTTAGGGGGCTTTTACAAACCCCTGATTAGAGATACCAGGACAAATCTTTGGTCATTTAGAGATTAAGTGTTGGCTCTTGAGCAATTAACAGAATTATCAGCAATTATCAGTTTCAAAATCTACACACAGCCTAGTGCAGGGTTTTCAAACTGTGATCCGGGGGCCAGCAGGCTGTGAGGGATGTTGGACACGAGCAGGATAGACGCCATTGGTGCTTCTCAAATGGAACAGGCTGCATCCTACGAAGGCTGCATATCTCGGCTGCCATGTCATCAAATGTCGCTGAAGGCCATATCAATCGGAAGGATGCTTGGAAAGCAGCCTTCGTTTCGCATCCTCCTTTTGACCTGTTTTGGAGTATGCATTGGATGCATGGCCTTAAATGACCCACAATCCTTTGCACACATTTAAATTCAACAAAATAAACTGATGTAAAACGAGTCCGTACTGAGCTCATCTGAGTTTGAAATGGAAGACAAATTGTTTTCAGACATAAGTGTAGATGTTATGTTTTTGTTTTGCTGTAAATTTAATCATGTAACACTAAAATGTAATGTAAGCCACTAGGAGACCTTAAATGGCTGTCATTCACTGTATTGCATTAAGAGAAAGCCAGTTTTGTAGAAAGCCAATGATTTATAATGCAAAGTATTTTTCCAAAATTGTTTAAATGGTATTTTCGTGAGTACGGCGGGGGTGCAAACAACTAGGCTGTAGCCATGTGCTTTCACTCCATCTTTTGTCGAATATCTTCATGTCTTCTCCTGATGTAGCGTTTTTCTACTTTACCACAGTAAAGGATGCACATATTAATTAAAAGTGAACAAAAGAAATAATTGTTAATATTCCCCTGCAAAAATGGGTGAGAAGTGACAATTTGGCAAAAGAAACACAAGATTCCCTGTCCACTGGAATAACTCGTGGAATAATTCATGGAATATTGTTAAATTTGTGGAAAATTAGGTGACCTTATTGCAATACAAAGCTGACAAATGGCTGAAATTTATTTGGCAGGAATCCAAAATGTTTCCATGGTTGTGATGTGATTTCTTTTGTAAACAAAGCTTTGCTTCACTTTCGTAATATTCATGTTTTTCTGTAACACCGTAGGGCTGTTGACATCAAGTCATTTGCGGACGTGTACATGCATAGAAAGGAAACGTTTCCATAGATAATAGATTATTTTGGTGGGAAAACACTGAAATTGTTCAGCATTTTTATCATGTGGTCATATTTGTTTGCTTGGTCAAATGCTATACTCTGAAGCTTTGAAATAACTGCACTAATTTAGTGAAGTGATATGTGAGTGTAATGCAGACGACAGACCTGGAACTGTTTCATAACTTTGTTTACTGAACAAAAAGGCGCACCTTTTGAACATTTGTCCGTCTTTCATAAGCTTTCAACAGCCCCATGGCATAATTGTTAGTCTGTTCTGTTGTAGCTGGTGTTTTATTTTATTTTTTATTTTTTTTTTATTTTTTTTCTTCTTCCCTCAGTTCCAGCTACTCCTCTTTAGACTTTGAGACGGAGCTCGGGCTTCGGCCTGTCTACGAGTCACCCAGGATGTCCAGACGCAGTCTCCGTCTACACACCAGCGTGAGTCACTATGGGGACGACAATCTACTTGACTCGTCACTCAACCACAGCGCCACCTTCACCCGTGATAAGTGAGTACAGTTTGCCCATGAAAATCAGCAGTGGATTAAGCTAGAGGATGAAAATTCTATTATTACTTACTCACACATGTCGCTCCAAACCCGTAAGACCTTTGTTCATCTCCAGAATGCAAATGAAGGTCTTTTTTGATAAAATCTGAGATTTCAGTCCCTCCAGCTCAACTGTCACTTTGATGCTTCAAAAAGTTCATAAAGAGATCATAAAACTAGTCCATATGAATTGGTTTATTCCAAATTTTCTAAAGAGAGACCATCACTTTATATGATGAATAGATTTAATTTAGGCTTTTATTCACAAACATTTATCGACTCGCATCAGTTATCGGTAAATGGAAGCTCAAGCATGTTTTCTTGACATGTGAAAACATGTTTATTCTCATGTTACACAGCACGTTTCCACTTCCACAAGAGGTTTATTCTCGCTTGTCAAGGAGGTTTGTTTGAGCTTCTGTGCATGTTCAATGATCAATGTTTATGTGAATGAAAGCCTAAATTAAATCCATTCATCATATAAAGTGATTTAGTTTCTTCAGAAACTTTAGACTAAACCACTCAATTCATATTGATTAGTTTTACTATCTCTTTATGAACTTTTTGAATCAAGGTGGCAGTTGTGTAGCTGTCAATGGAGAGACGGAAAGCTCTCAGATTTCATCAAAAAGATCTTCTTTTGTGTTCTGAAGATGAGCTAAAGTCTTACGGGTTTGGAACAATTTGAGACTTTAAACACTGCATGCATCATACTCTTGCCAATTTTTGAGTGGTTACTGAGTGAAAAACTGGGCATCATGCGCCAAGCAACTAAGTATCACACGCTAATTGACTCCAATGACTCCAAGTGTATTTGTCTCCGCTCTTGGTCCGTATGGCCTGTATAGGAGTTTGGGGGTAAATGACGTAAAGAAAGGTGTGTGATGGACTACGATACGCATTCTAAACTTGGCTCAAAATATCAAACATTTGGTTTTCTCTGACTGGATGAAATCATAGTCTGAAGCTTAATCTCGGTAGCACTTTATTTTATAGTCCTGTTCCCCATATACAAGCCATATACTTATAGTAATTACAACAACTGGGTAATGACTAGGTACTAACCATGAAACTATGCCTAACCTTACCTTGTAGTACTTTACGCAGTACTTTCTTAGGTAAGTGCATGTACTGTAAAATAGTGCAACCAAAATCTGTCTGTCCCATCAGACATTGCTACACAATTCTCTGTAAAATGTCAACTGACTGCCAAACATCTGCAGACTGTTATATTAATAAAATATAATATACACTCACCTAAAGGATTATTAGGAACACATGTTCAATTTCTCATTAATGCAATTATCTAATCAACCAATCACATGGCAGTTGCTTCAATGCATTTAGGGGTGTGGTCCTGGTCAGACAATCTCCTGAACTCCAAACTGAATGTCAGAATGGGAAAGAAAGGTGATTTAAGCAATTTTGAGCGTGGGATGGTTGTTGGTGCCAGACGGGCCGGTCTGAGTACTTCACAATCTGCTCAGTTACTGGCATTTTCACGCACAACCATTTCTAGGGTTTACAAAGAATGGTGTGAAAAGAGAAAAACATCCAGTATGCGGCAGTCCTGTGGGCGAAAATGCCTTGTTGATGCTAGAGGTCAGGGAATGGGCCGACTGATTCAAGCTGATAGAAGAGCAACTTTCACTGAAATAACCACTCGTCACAACCGAGGTATGCAGCAAAGCATTTGTGAAGCCACAACACGCACAACCTTGAGGCGGATGGGCTACAACAGCAGAAGACCCCACCGGGTACCACTCATCTCCACTACAAATAGGAAAAAGAGGCTACAATTTGCACAAGCTCACCAAAATTGGACAGTTGAAGACTGGAAAAATGTTGTCTGAGTCTTGATTTCTGTTGAGACATTCAGATGGTAGAGTCAGAAATTGGCGTAAACAGAATGAGAACAAGGATCCATGTCTTGTTACCATTGTGCAGGCTGGTGGTGGTGGTGTAATTGTGTGGGGATGTTTTCCAATTGGGCATCGTTTAAATGCCACGGCCTACCTGAGCATTGTTTCTGACTATGTCCATCCCTTTATGACCACCATGTACCCATCCTCTGATGGCTGCTTCCAGCAGGATGAAGCACCATGTCACAAAGCTCGAATCATTTCAAATTGGTTTCTTGAACATGACAATGAGTTCTCTGTGCTAAAATGACCCCCACAGTCACCAGATCTCAACCCAATAGAGCATCTTTTGGGATGTGGTGGAACAGGAGCTTCGTGCCCTGGATGTGCATCCCACAAATCTCCATCAACTGCAAGATGCTGTCCTATCAATATGGGCCAGCATTTCTAAAGAATGCTTTCAGCACCTTGTTGAATCAATGCGACGTAGAATTAAGGCTGTTCTGAAGGCGAAAGGGGGTCAAACACAGTATTAGTATGGTGTTCCTAATAATCCTTTAGGTGAGTGTATATTGCAATGGAGTTTATAACGTTCAATTCTGAGTTTATATCTCGCGATTCTGAGTCACAATTTTTTTATATTTAGTGTTTGAAACAAACTTCTATATAAATATATACTTCAATCACTGCAATAAAATGTATAAACTATCATTAAATTAACTAGTTTATTATCTCACATTAGTTTTGTCTATGTCAAAAGTCATATTTTGGTTTTCTGAGCATATGAAAATTGCACTTATTTCAAACTCTCTTAGCTATATTTTTGCTTCTAATTGGCTTTTTCTATTGTAGGACTCTGAAGAGCAGAAGAGCCCATCACTCTGTTTCAGGGTCAGCACAGATTGTTCAAACGCCAAGAGCTGCCTCAACGTCAATCCTGCAGGCTCAAAACAGCACCCTCAACAGCTGTGCACCCAGTGATGTCTCTCTGCTAGATGAGTCCTCCATACAGGAACACACCCTAGTTGACAGCTTCTGGGGTCAGTGCAAGCAGACCTTCATGATCTCCGATGTTATACTCTGAGTTTAAATGAACTGAGATTGTTGGTCAGCTGAAGCATTGAGTTTTTTTTTTTTGTTTTTTTTTTAATATTAGGTTTAGATGAAGACTGTGAAATCAAAGGTGAGTGTGTGCTCCAGCTGAACACGTAGTCTTGGATAGTAACACTTTGGTTCCAAAGTTAAAATCTTTTTTTCCTTAGAGAAGTAGGTTAACATTGGCCTTTAAATATGAAGATAGGCTTATCATGAGTTCATATGATGGAGGGATGGATGGATGGATGGAAGGATAGAGGGATGGAAAGAGGGGTGGATGCATATTAGATGGAAAGTGGGATGGATGGTAGATGGAAAAAGCGAGATGGTTGGAAAGAGAGGGATAGAGGAATATATCTTTGGTTTGGAATTGGTTCATTGGTTAATACAGTTTACTTCTCAAAAAAAAATATTTTTAATTTTGGGATTGGCTTTGGTTGAACTTTTTTGGGATTTTTATTTCAGATCAAACTATCATTGCACACCACAGCACAGTGGAGGCCAAAACGCAGACTTCTACAGCACAGAACGGCTACATCTGCAAAGACTGCACGATCACCTCTCCATCCAAGAGCAACAGTTCCCTTCATAATGCTACTGGGCATCAGGTATCTTTTACAGAGGCACCCAGCACAGCTCCAAACACTACATTGTACTGCAGGGCCAAGATTCGCAGACACAAACCAGGTGAGTTTGAAAATGCTCTAAGAAGTTGTCTTTTACACAGCAGGAATTTTTTTTTTCTTTTTTTTTCGTCATCTCAAGCACGTTACATTGTGGGATGTAGTGTAAACTGTCATTTGTCATGTCCATGTCGTAGGGTTTTTCCTGGTGTCCAGGAACGACCCCTCACGTGTCCTGTTCTGTTCTTTGGATGCTTCTTTGATAAGATGTCTGTTAAGTAACATTGAAGGAAACGAGCAGGCTTGACTTCATTGTGTCTGCAGGGGTACTGGGGATGTTGTTTGGGATATGTCTTCATAACAGCCAGAGGATTGCAGCATTTGTAGTGTACATATGGACACTGCTTATGCAGACGGCTCTACTCAAAGGTATCAGTCTTGGTTAGTCTGGTGTTCACCTCTCTAGTCTGTGGTGGTGTTCTTCACTGAATGGTTTATGCCTATTGGGAGTCTTTCACCTGCTACATGTTTTCGCTGTCAGGACATGAAACAAACAACTGAATACTTAAAGGTGTACTATGCCGAATCTACCCCCCTGCCCTGCATTTTCTTATTTTTTAGTTTTGCTGTACTCATGACATTTTTGGACTAGCTCTTGCCAGCAAATAGGCAGTGCAATTATGATGTCCGAACACGGAAGTCTAATTCTTAAAGCCTTACTGACTGCTATCTAACTCTACAGATTACTTAACATTGTAATTACTTTTTCCCATATTTGTTTATTAGCGAGCTAGACTGAAGAGGGCTAAACTCACTTGCAAATTGCAGTCATCTAACTTGGTATAACTGTTCATTTTATGTACACAAATGCTTTTTATGCATGAACGCAATACTTGAGAAAAATATTTGCAAAATATCTCGAGTTAATCAGGCTGCATGTGTTCTGGGCACTGATGAGATGTCAGGGCAGTGTGCTTCTGGTGATGGTCTGCCCAAGAGGAAGCTCCAAGTTTGAATTGTTTCCAAACCGTAATTGAAAATGTTGGCATAGTGCACATAGTAAGTGTTGTTGTTTTTATTTTTCTTCACTTTAATAGGGGAACTTTACATTTCTGTAGATATCAAGGGGATCGGAAACTCTTGACTAATCTTCACTCTGTTCACGCCTTCTCTTTCAGGGTCAATAGATGATCTGAATCAATATAAAGACCACTGCCTAAAGCATGCAGTGTCTACAGCCCAGTTACTTATTTGATGGTATTCTATGAGCAAGTGTAGAGTCACACAGACTTTTGAATAATGTATTGTACAATGTGCATTATAATAGCTACTGAGGAACTGAATCCTGAATGATTCTTAGGCCAGAAACATTTTATGCAAGTACATATGCTTACATGAAGTCTGCAAAATTGCAAATGTGCATCTAATTGTACATGCTTTAATGTAGTGATATCACAGTGCCCTAGGGGGCGATAGTTACTTTCAAATTAAATGTCTGTCTAGATGCTTTCGTGTTCAAGTTCTTCCATAATTTGTTTTGGGATTTAGACATACTATAAACTGTAATGAGCTGCACCTGTATGCATGCAAAGCATTCTGTTGGACAACATAACGGAGTAAGACCATATACCTGGATTTAACCAATTTTGTTGATCCTGCAACCCCTATCCCTACCCCTAAACTTAACCCTTCCCATAATTTATCCCTAAACTCTGAGGGAAATGATGGATGAATAAAAAAAAAAAATGGTGTAGAAGCCCATAAGTCTAAACTTGACATAAACCGTAAAACTATTCCTCAAATTTGTTGGTTTATTGTAAGGTTGTTCCAGAATCAACAAGGATGTTCCAGGAACATGTTTTACTTGATCACATTCACCATCTCAGTCCAGTCTCTCTGGAAAGCTCCATCAGCTTGGTATCTTCGACCATCAAACCTTATGTGTTGGTTTAATATCAGTCCATGTTTCTTCAGGCCTGCTGTTATCAGTGTTGCATTGGTTTGTGCGGGTGTGTAAGGGAGTTGCTCGCTCCACAGCCACTGTGCTGAAGAAGACACTGCAGTCTGTGCAGCAGAAGACGGCCACCTATGGCTGTGCTAATAGAGGTATTGATTTCTTTCAAACCCTCTGGTGACTAGATTATGTCCACTTAACCTAACTACGTTGTACACTGTACAAATGCCCATAAATTTGCTTGTGCTGTGACACCAGTTAATTTCAAGAATTAATTTTGGGGCTTTTTTTCTTCTCTTCTGGGTTTCATAGAGATGTTACATTTAATGGTTCTCAGCTAGGCTCTTGATACATGACTGACCTTTTGTCTGCTGCGAACAATTATAACAGGAACGTTTCTAAATCATGAAATGCTGGACTGGGGCTTGTTTCAGATTGGAAAAATACTCAATTTTTGGCCACCTATATTTTTTTTTAGTTCTGGCCTTCAAAACAAATGTAACTGAAGAGCCCTAATGTGAATAGCCCGTTTCTGGTACCCTTGTAGGCATCGTGCAAAGGTTACAGAGTTTACCGGCTTTCCGTCGTCTTGAAATTGAAGTTGCGATAATGGATATAACTGTGCGTAACCCAGGTTAGTAAGTGATTTTTATCACAGTGGTATCATGTTAACACAATGTTGAAGTCACCCTAAAGGTGAAGTGTATCTTGTCACTTGCAAAAATTATTCTTTCCAACAGCACAGAGGCAGTTATATATATATCACTTCCCACAAATGGGGTTAAGTTTATCCAATATTTGTAAAGATCTCCCTACAAAAAACGTGGGATTTCTGTACCCTTTTCTTGGTGCAATGAAATGTTTTTTCCTTTTATAAATGCCTAGAGCACAGTGTTTTTAAAAAAAAAATTTTTTTTTAAATCTCATATTGGTGGTAAATCTGATAGCGTCTACCCTTCGTTTTGATGGTTACAACTAGGGCTGCAACTAACGATTATTTTGATAATCGATTAGTTGGCCGATTATTTTTTTTCGATTAATCGGATAAAAATCCTAATTTTCTTTTTTTATTTTATTGACAAACACATTATTGCACACCCTGCCCAATGTTCTTCAAACAAATGTGCCAAATGAATGCTATGAACACATACAGTGCTTAATGTCTTAGACTACCCGTCACAGAAAGGAAAACACAAATATTTTAGGGATCTGACAAAGTCATTATTAACACAATGTCCAAAAAAAAATTATATTTTGTTTGGCCTCCTTTGGCTTTGATAACAGCTTGCATTCTTGCTGGTATTGTTTTCATGTACTTTTCCACAGTCTCTGTTATTGACTGTAATTGGGCATCTGAAAAAAGATGCCCAATTTTCTGTCTTTCTTGTAAAACAGTAAATTTGAAAATTCATGACGACAATATTTATATTTTAGCATTAGAAATACTACTGTGACTAAACAGCTTACGCATACCGGTGTATTAACCATTACAGAAAAATAAAAATGATTTTGGTAATCACCAGTACTATTAGTTTAGGTGGTCTAATAAATTTGAGCACTGTATATAGTGAATATAGTTTAAATCTCTACATTAAAAAATAAGATAATAAAGAAAATCAACAACACAAACTCAGTGTTAACCAACAGTCAAGAGAAATGATCTGCAGGAACACACTCATAACCTCTTACTGTCATTTCTTTATCCTGTAAATAATAGAAACGTCTTACATTTATTCAATCACATGCTGTTATCCCTTTACAGATACTACTCCCATGAATTCCTGAATGACATACTGATTTTTAAACCTAAACTGAACTGTCAACAACAGATATTTCAGCAAAATGAATATTTTTGCGCTGAACAGTAATTGTCTCTAGCGCGTTCCGTCAGTCTGACGTGGGTGCGCGCGGCGGCGCTCATTCAGTAATGTAAAGTTTGAAGTTTAACGCAGATTGTCAGGACAAACCTTTATGCAAAACGGAAATCCTCGCGTAAATTTGAAACATGTACTGATAAGGATATAGCCGTAGAATGAACGTTTTGCGCTGAGGACGCGCGAGCATCTGTCAAGCGTCTGACGGGGCAAGCCATGCTAAACGTGGAGCTAATGCATTAGCTTGAAGCTGCAAATAAAGAGTTCTCACGTTTTGGGCAGTTTGGCTCATGCACCTTTACCGCAGCAGCTCACTCTGTTTCCTCCACTATTTTTAAATGCATTTTGTCCATAGAAATGCGTTATTCAGTGCTGTAATTTGACAAGACTGGCGAACGTTTTGCGTGCACGTGGGCAGAACCGACTAATCGATTATGAAAATCGTTGTCGATTATTTTCATTATCGATTTTATCGATTAATTGTTGCTGCCCTAGTTACAACCATGTGGGCTGTATCTAATTTTTTCGCATCTTTTCATAATAATAGTAATAACAAATAATAATAATAAACTGAACACTTGCTTTAGATCTGTTTCTGGTTGAGGACACTGTGACAATCACTAGTCCTTTTTTTTTTTTTTTTTCCTTCTCCAGGATTTGCATTTGAGCGTCTGTCTTTCTGAAGTTACTCCTATTGTGAAAGTCTTTCTCAGGAGGGCTATTGTGGCCTTTCGTTAATGGGTTTTACCCATCATCAGCTATCCCATGGTGCCTAGGGTTATGCTGAGCAGCCATTTCCTGATGAACCCTTCTAACACTCTCACTTCATTTAACACTTTAGTCACCACATCTCTTCCATGGTGTTTGACCTCCTACATCCACTAATATTAAATGTTTCTTCCCCTGCAGATGTTCTGCGAAGCATGATTACACTGTGCATAAACAAATGCGCCTCTCCACTGTGAGCACTACCTTGGTTACATGCAAATCTCGTTCTGCTCGTCTGTCTGTGCAGAGCTATGATTGGAGGGATGTAGAGAGACTGGTGTAGAACTTTTTTTTTTTTTTTTTTTTTTTTTTTTTTTTTTTTAAATCTGTTTGTTTGTTCTCTTTCTGATCCGTCATAGGCAATGAGAAGTACTATAGCAGTATGAGTGTTAAAGAGGTAGTGCTCCAAAAGGAACGGCCAAAGTTCAGCGGCATACTGTGTAAGTACACATTCTTGACTTTCAGATATTTTTCCACTTCAAATCATTAGGTACTGTTTAAAGTTGCTACTCTACTATAGCAAAGTCATACAGGTTTGGAATGACATTTGGGTGAGTAACAGCAGGTTGAGGGATGGAAATGAAGTATCCATTTATTTGTGCTAATTATGCTGTTTAGTTGCCTTTCCTTAGGCCAAGATCTAAGGCAATATTGCATATATCGCTGAGTTGGAAAAAGGGAATGGAATAGAAATAAAGAATATAAATATTGATTTATAATTAAATGAATCAAACATAATTGCAATCAGTGCATCAAAAGGCCTATGCGTTTCACAGGATTCCTATTTTATGCTGCATAATAATTGGCCGTTTATGATTCCGATTCATTTAAAATTGGTGATTAATTTATTGGACAGGGATCTAATTTACTTGTCAGTGTAGATATAATATACAGACTAGCCAGCCCTCAGAAAGCAACACTTTGTGCATCCACAATGGTCACTGGAAAAACTAATTGACTAGTTTGAATGCTACCTTAGAATGCCTAGCTCACTAGGGGGGCTTTTCACACTTGAAAGTTAACCCTGGGTCACTCTACACCCCAGGTAAACGGAATCCTGGGTTATCTTGTTTCACGTATCGCACTGCTCATAATTTGCCCGGGGTTAACAATTAATCCTGGATATTCATAAACTGACATTTCACATTGTACATTCCTAAACCCTGGGTTAACATTCGTATTTGCGGTATCGGTGTCATTTAATTGGATAAACGGAGCACACAACCTACATAGCGCTAGCATTGCGCATCCTAGTATTGCCGATTACTATTCCGAATGGACATTTTGGACTATAAAGGTAATAATGAAACGTCTCTTTACTCGTTGACATGTTTTCTGTCACTATTTGACACTTCTCCTCAGATGATTAATTTAATGTTTATACAATGTGCAGTGTTTCTGTGACTGTCCAAATGCAGGCAAATATGAGTTCCCGATTGGATGTTGCGAAGCATCTAGCTGTAACATTCTAACACCGCATTGTTTCACACTACAAGTTTGACACCGCAATACATGGTTAACACCACAAAAACTGTGCTAACCCTGCTCTGGAGCAGAGTTTCATAACTCCAGGTAAAAAGCATAACCTGGGCTAAAATGCTAATCCTGTGTCTAAATTACAAGTGTGAAATGTTCCTTTACCCAGAGATAAAAGCTGTGTTTAGAATAAAGGTAACCTGGGCTTAAGAGCAGTGTGAAAAGGCCTTAGATTGTGTCGCAGAGCCAGTTGCATCCCCTTATGTATAATAGTAGGTTGATTCATAAATGAATGCTGTTGTAGATATCAAAGGCTCCATGTTTGCTCAGAACTTTGTTACAGCCTCTTTAAAAATGTCTGCAGTGGTGGATGTCACTGGATGAAGATAGCAGCACATCAAATGCTGTAAGAGTAGAACTTTAGCCTACTGGTTATTTATTTTCAATCGTACACTGATCCTAACAGGTGATGACTGCAAAAGGAAACAGAATTTTGCAACGGACACTCAGTCTTCCCAGGAACAGAAGCCTGTAGGGACCTTATGGTGGCTCATAGTTTTTACAGGTTATACATTCATCACTTCTTACCCTCAATCTTGGTCTTTCCAAGAGCTTCTGGTTTGGAAATGGTTGACAAGCCAGTTAATGCTGCTGGGAGTTCCTACCCCTCATTGGTGTCTTTCAGGTTGTGGTCAGGGCAGTTTGTTCCCCAGTAGTTGTGGGTTTGTCCTGGCGAAGAGCTTTCAGACACCCCTGCATGGCTACTTTTGCTTTCTCTTCCCCCCCCCCCCCCCCCATAAAAACTTTCCATGGCTCTGATGCTCTAATTACATTTGTGAATCTCCTTCATTGTCCACCCGGTTTAGTTGTAACATTCCTTTTCTGTTTTGCTCTCAGGACCATATTAATGCGTTTGAGTTGTGTGCTTAAGCATAATTCAACCCCTTTTGCTGTTTTTAGGTGGAGTGTCTTTTCTTATCATGCCTCTCTTGGGGTTTTTTTTTTTTTTTTCAGACTGCTGCTTACCTCGTAAGCCAAAGATTTGCATTCAATAGCCCTGATAGAGTTCTTGTTTACAAATACAGCGGGGTCCAAAGTCTGACATGACAAAGGAGTGCCCCCAATTTAATCTGGAAATAGTTTTTATATTAAAAACGATTACAACATCATGAGGTCAAAGGAAGAGGAGATATTCAATATGCGGCCCTGTTGAAGTCAGTACTCAAATGTAAGCAAATTGGTGACATTGGGTTGAGTTTTTTTTTGTTTGTTTGTTTTTTTTAGACAGACTGTTGTCTGATTTTCTTTGATTCTGGCACAGCTCTTTGAGGAGATTTATTATTATTCATCACATTTTCGTCATGACAATTTTTCCACCCTGTCTGATCGTTAATTGTAAACTGGCCCTTTTGCTGTTGTGCCTTTAAGACGTTTATGTAAACATCCTCTTTGCATGTGAAATGAGTGCAATGCTGCACTTGCATTGAGTTTGGTTTCATCATTTTGAATTGCCCCATCCCTTATTTTCAGCATCTGATTCAGACCAGGACATTTTTAGCAACCTGACTTCAATTTATGAATAAAGGTGGACGTTTTGAAGTTTGATAACATGTTCATAGTACAATGAACTTTAACCTTAATCAAGGAATTTGTTTCCTCATAGCATGAGACCCTTAAAGCAAAAGGTGTGCAGTTCAATTAATTTGTCACCTTTTCACTCACACTATATTGATGACTTTATATCTTCCATTTTGCATTTTTCTAAATGAACAAAGTAATTTCACCTGTTGTCAGACATCTGGACCTTACTGTATGCGTTTCATCTACTCTAACTTTAGAAGGCCTGTCTTTTTACAGGATTAATACTATGACGTACACAATCTGTGCAGTTTTTAAACCTTTTTTTTCCCCAGTCTCGTGAATGAGCATGATTTTTCCCTGTGCACCCTATAACCCCACTCTGTGCTCTGGATTAGCACACACTTCATAGTCAGTCTTAACTAATGTTTTACGGTGTCTGTTTCCAGGGAGGACAACCTCGGGAAGCTTCTTGTGGCTTTTCAATTTCTTCGCAAAGTAAGTTTTGTTTTGTTGTTCGTTTTTTCTTTTTTTTTTGTCCTCCTCTTTCTATACCAGTCATTAGCTATGCTTCCATCCAAAGTTGTGAATTTACTGTAGCATTAAAATTATAGTATAAAACACTTGCAAATAAAGCACTTCTATCCTATGTGTGAATGAAATTGTCACTTCCTGAGAGGTGCAAAATATCTGTAATAAAAATGGTAGTTGCTGCAAATGGGGAAGCCACAGTGGCTCTTTTTTCCCACATCATAAATGACTCTCAGAGAAGCCTGACTTGCGTTCGAGTGCCTGGTGTTTGAGAACACAATCATGTGAGACGCTTATGGGAAGGAATTAAAACAAATCATTTTGATGACTAACTTTGGCTTAGGCATGAATGATCAAACCAACTTCTCAGATCCTGTACAATGAGACCGATCCGCTGGTTATTCCACTTATCCAATCACATCACAAAGTCATGTGAGATTTTTTTTTTGTTGTGTATTTATATGGTGAATGTGTTTCCTTTATAGTTTGAGCATGTCTTATTTGATATATTTATCCACTTCGATTGCGTGCATAAGTGTTTTGTGCATTTTTAGAATTTTATGCTCATCTTTGCGTTTCAGACGGTTTTCGTCGTCCAAAATGTTCACAAAAATGTGAATGGAAACATAACTAGTGCCTAATGCATGTTCAGTGTGATTTTATATAATGATTATTCAATTGAGCAGTGACTAAAATAATGAAGTACATGACTAACAAAATTTAACCTGTCCCCATCTTCTCTTCCAGGTCTCTTCCTATGCTTTCAAAAGTTCTTTTTCTTGTACCTTTCCTTCTGTTCTTCGGTGAGCATACCATACCGTTCATGACTGCCTATTGGTCTAAATGTAAATAAGATCCCACATCCTCATTTTTCCACGTGTTCCTGATAGCTCTGTGCTACTGGGGACCCTCCGGACTGTTAGCCATGATGCCTGCTGCTAATGTGATGGAGTGGAGGGACACATCCTATCTCATCCCTCCGACCATGGGTGACTCGGAGGAGGGACAAACCCCCACTGACACAGACTCTCAGGTAGTGTTTAGCTTTCAAGGTGAAGTAAACAGAATTTAACCTTTTAGGGTAAAGAATTGGCACAGAAGGTGCAGAGTGCAATGTTCCGAATGTTTTTTTAAATGTAATATTGTAATTCATGGGCTTATTAAATAATTCCATGAATTAGAAATTCATAGAAATTTCCAACATTCATTTTTCATTAACCTACAGGCTAATTGAGTCAAATCATTCCATTTGAATTTGTCATAATTTATTAAAATAGTAGTTAATTACGTAAATATTCATATGCCTGTATATAAGCATTTTTTTTTACATTTTTAGATGAAACCTTTTCAGATTAATCTGCACTTCTATTGGTTTACTAAATTGTCAACTCAATTTTAAATGGTAGTTGATTTTTATTTAGTATTTAGTGCCTCTTGATATTATATATTTTTAAAAAGTCATTTATGCATTGTGCAAAAGTTATGCCAGGGAGTATTCTTCCCCCAGGTAGGGACCCATCTCATCCTAACAGTGGGGTAATATGGCCTGTTTTAATAATTTTACATTTTATGCCATGTCAAGTAAATGAGCGAATGATTATTTCCTTTTAATAACACTCTGGGTGATGCATCATCATCCTGCACATGCTAAACATATATATCTAAATGTTAACAATTTAAAAGTAAATGACACTTAACTATGAATTCTTCCCCCATGTACCCCCCCAGAGACCCTCGGTACTGTCGTCAGCATCAGTAGAGGCAGAGAGGCTGATGCGTTTGGAGGAGAGCTTGTCTCAGCTGTGGGATCGAGTGGCAGGGGGTTTGCTCAGGCAGGAGGAGCAGCACACCGAAGTTCTCAGTCTGTATAACACACTGCGATCAGAGCTTCACAGACACACAGACAGAGAGAGCCTGGGCCAGTGGATAGGAGACCTGCTGGAGGAGAGATTCAGCCTTATGAAGGGAGAGGTGCAGAAAGAGGCCAAGAACACACAGCAGGTGACATCATGCTTAACATTATAAAATCTACTGCATTTCATATGCAAATTTCTAAGACCTAAATTCAGTATGATCAACTTTACTGATAAACCTGCTGTACACAACATGCCGCCTTTTCATCTGATTGATAGTTTATACTTTTATAAAGGGAAATTCCTTTTTATTATTTTTATAAAAATCTGTTAAGATTGCACAGCAAAAAGACAAGTGTATCATGACCTGAACCTGGACATTTTTACAAAGTAAACGTAAGAATTAGATATATTTCCAAATGACCACTTACTGGAGTGAAGCAACTTAAACAATTTTTTGATAAATGTGTGAAAAAAATCTAAGTGACAGTACCAAATCAAACGTTTGAGCAATGCTTATTTGTACATCTCTCAATCATCAATGCATTACATTGCATCATATGTTTTGATCCTTAATACAAACGACAGTTTATCATAAAACTTAGGATTTAAATATCATCAAGCATATTATTTAGAGATATACAGTAGAGTGACAACTGATATTGAATTTTATGCAAGTAGTAAGCTGTACTGTTACACTCAGAAGTTATCAGAATGGTCAAACTGTCAACTCGATGCCAATATTTCCATCCAAATTGCGAATTTAACTTGTGTGCAAATTTGGAATATCGCATAGAATTTAAAGTACTGTTTCCATTCAGTGAATCGTAGAGAACAAAATCTTCACTTCCTGATAAATTGATTCTAAATATCACTTAGATAAATGGAAGTTGCTGCAGTAGAAGCCACTGTATATAATAATTTTCATATATGGGTCTTTCTACAGAATTGGTGCAAACTGCTGTCCTACAACCAAAAAAACACATTTAAAACTCATTTAAGTATTCTACTTTTAGATGTTTCAAAGATCCTTCTATTATCTATTGAATCCCACAATAATACTTAATGTCAGTAAGCTCTCTATAATATAAAATATTCATACATGCATATAGTGCTGCGAAAGTTTGGCTCTTCCTGATTTCTTTTTTTTTTTTTTTTTTTTTTGCACGTTTGTCATACTTAAATGTTTCAGATCATCAAACAAATTGAAATATTGGTCAATGATAAGTAAACACAATGCAGTTTTTAAATAAAGGTTGTTATTATTAAGGGAAAACCAAATCTAAACCCAATAACTGGTTGGGTTACCCTTAGCAGCAACAACTGCAATCAAGCGTTTGCGATTACTTGCAATGAGTCTTTTACAGTGCTGTGGAGGAATTTTGACCCACTCATCTTTGCAGAATTGTTGTAATTCGGCCCCATTGGAGGGTTTTCACTTTTTCACACCACTATATCACCACTATATTTTTTTTCCCCTGTATTTTATGTACAACTGTTCAGAACTGCGAGCTAGCCATGTGCTGATAATTATCTTTGAGCTAGGCTCAAAAGTCTAAAATTGATTAAACTTCACGTTTTCGTGACTGTTTCAGTAGTGACATAATTGTTTTGGTAGTGACGAAAGAGAACGTATAATTGTTAATTTGGGGGATATAAACACCATTTTAGTAGTTATGCAAATCATGTATTTTAGTACGAGTTAAATCGCTATACTTTATTTTTGACAAAACATCCCATGTTTTGGTAGCGAAGTTATCAAAGGTGTTGTTAGTGTTTTGTTCAATGTATATTAATTTAATGAATCCTTAACTTTGAAGTCAGTATGATAAACTTTATGCCTTTTACAAAGAAAGATTCAAAATACTACGTCTCATAAATTACACTTGAAATATTGTTAAATTTGTAATTATTGATTTACCTGTGAGAACCTTTTTTTAAAAATAGCAAAAAATATATTTACTGGTATTGTTTTGGTAGTGAAATTTGGGGAGAGGAAAAGTATTCCAAAACTTTCTGAATATTCAATGAGAGTTAACTGTACAATTACTAGAAATGTGTGCCTTGGATATTATACAATTTTCATACATACTAAATTTATGGAAAGACCAATTCTGTAGAATGGCCCATATAATTTACTTGCGCCTTAGAGCACATAGATGAAACGCAATAAATGCTGTCATGTTATCTAGCATTCAGATGCCTGGTGTTTGAACCACAATTGTGTGAGGCGCTTCTGGGACGGAATTATACCGAACCACTTTTGTGTGTCCTGTGTGTCTGTCTTTTGAGACGTTTATTTGGTAAAAGTGTAAATATTATTCCCAGTTTAACAGCATAATTTCCTGTTCTGTAAAATCTTTATTTGCAGTTAAGTGAATGCTTGAAACTCCTTGTTTGGCAGATTAATTGGTATCTGATCTCTCTTTGCCTCTGTCTGCAGCATCAGGAAAAGCACACAGAAGAGCGTCAGTCAGAGAACACTCGACTCGCCGAAGCTGAGGCTCTGCTTCAGACGTTAGCTCGCAAAACTGAGGTGTGACATTCAAATTGTACCAGGAGCACACATGGTGGCTTATATCAGCATGCAGGATTTGTTTTTGTAGTGGAAGACTGAAAACCACTTACTCTAAACTTTCACAAAGGATACACTGATTTAAAATGACTTCTGATTCAATAATCAACAAATCAGCTGGACTGGTGATTTCAATTTCAATGTTCAATTTAGGAGCTGCAAAGAAAACAGGACCCCACATTTAGAAAGATTCCCGAGGCTGAAGCGCCCACCCCTGATCCTCACAGGTTAATGACTGATTATTGAGACATCACTGTTGTTGACAGTTTACGTGAAGTACCTGGATTATCACTTAAACTGATTTGGTAATGAATGTCAATTTCTCTTCAGCGAGGAGGATGAGAGTGGTGCCAGTGAGGTTTTGCTGGCAGAGGTGAAGCGGCTAGAGGAGGCTTTGGAGCGTATCAGAGATGATGTGCAGGGGCTGAGGGGATGCAGAGACAAATGTGAGCAGCTGGCCTCCTTTTCAAGCTCGGTAAGTGCTTTGTTCCATCTGTTATCTATAATATTGCCAAAGTCTAGTTTTTATACCTGATATTTAAAAAAAAAAAAAAAAAATATATATATATATATATATATATATAAAAAATCAGAACCTTTGCTCTACGCCCCTTTAGTTCATTTGATTAAAAAGACCAAGGTGTCTAAATTTGAAAAAGGGATATCTACTTATTGATGAACCATTGCAGCCTGAAAAATTGGGGGGGGGGAGGTAACACTAAGGTTTCATTAGTTAACATTAACTACATTAGTTAGCATGAACTAATAAGGAATTGTTCTTCTACAGTACTAATTTATTAATCAATGTTGTTTTAAACATTTACTGATACATTATTAAAAACAAAAGTTGTATTTGTTAACATTAATGCACTGAAGTAACACGAACAAAGAACAGCTGTATTTTTATTAACTAATGTTAGTACGTATTGCTCATGGTTCATGTTAGTTAATAAATTAATGTTAACAAGTGAACCTTATTGTAAAGTTAACAAAAAAATGTAGGTTTCATAATTTGGTCTCTGAGGAGTCAGTAGTTAATATCTGGTTCTTGGTATAAGAGAACTAAGTCTTAAATAGTGTCGTAACTCCTGTATCTGTTCTCTTGCAGGTGTCGGAGCAGGTGGAAAGGGAAATCAAGTCTCTGTTTTATGGCAGTGACAGAGCAGCAGAGCTGGAGCTTCCTGAATCTCTCGTGCAGTGGCTCTCTGATCACTTTGTGAGCACCACTGAACTGCAGGCTTCTCTCAGTGAACTGGAGAGCAGCATTCTGGGTAACCTGTCTCTTCAGGTAGAGGAGGGCCAGTCTCCTTCGAAAGAGACAATCACTCAGACTGTACTACAAGCCACAGAGGAGGCAGGCCTCTCTGAGGAAGTAAGCTTTTGAGAAGTTGTCTTTGAGAATGCTATTAAATAAATAAATGGATACATAGATATATGTAATGCTGCTTTTGTGTTTTTTCTTCACAGCATGTACAGTTGATTGTTAACAATGCAATGAAGCTCTACTCTGAAGACCGCACTGGTCTGGTGGACTATGCATTGGAATCTGGAGGTAAAGTAATGTTAACTGTGGATGGATTTTAAATTATTTTTAAACATGCATTTTTACCTGCTGAGAACTCACAATGTGCTTAGAAAACATGTAAAGGAGTCAAAACAACACCAAGAATTCATGTATTGCATACAACTGAAGATCTGCTGCAAGGAGACTGCACTTCAGACGCCTGTAATGGGAAATGAGAAGGCTATACCTGTGGCCTGTTGCATGAAACTAGTTGAACAAACTGAGTTTCAGAGTAGGTTTAAAGTTGACAAACCCAACCTGGTTTAGATCAGGATCAGCTGTTGCACAATGCAAAACGTTGTCAACTGCAGTTTGATCCAGAGTTTGTGATGCGCGTGCACCTGAAAGTGGCTCGTGCAGAAAACAGCCAATCACACGGACCATGCAGAGCACCGGTTTGAATGACTGCTAGCGAGAGTTGGCGTGATTCACTTCTCTGAAGATGTAAAAATGAAAAAAATATATATATATCATGAATTGAAACAATCTTTCAAGGCAGGAATAAACACTGCTGCAGTGAACGCTTGAAGACAGCCACTGATTATATCAATGCAAGTCAATCAACTGAATCTAAATAATTTATACAGATTTACAAAGAGCTCAAAAGAAAACAAACGTCATCAGTTTAAAATGCTTTATATACTGAAGCTTGTATTTCTGTGTATATATAGCTATATTAATTTCCCCTGGATCTAAACCTACCCATCTCCACCCTCTGGATCCAACTCCTCCCACTTTACATATCCTTAAACCTTCTCGTCTCCACCCCCTTGTGTTCTGCACTGTAAATATAGGCTGAGGCCTTCAGAGGCTGCATTTCAAGGCAAGAAGGCACGTCTGAATCTAATGTTAGCTTCATTTCCTGTCTCCTGAGATCCCTTCATCTGCATAGTCAGTTTGTGCTTTAATGTACTCTTTGACCATTTTCCACTTTTGATGTCATTTCTAGCAAGAAATTACTATTGTAGTAATTATTTGCTTGGTTGTCACCAAAGCTCGCTCAAAGTTGATCGTAATAAGTGCTTATTGTCACAGTTATAAACGATGGCTTTCTTCCATGAGGGAGTTTGGCGTCACAACGACTTTTTATTTCCAGATGGACCATTTAAAGAATGCGACAATCACTTCCCAGAAATCCTGAAATAATGAAACCAATCAAATGACTTAAACTCCCAAAGTGTTTTCCATTTTGTGTGCCTTATGCATCAGACCATTCAGCCATCGGTCCATGGGCGTGACATCTGAGGATGAGACTAGCCTAAATATAACAAGATCTGCACTTGTTTGTGTCTGTAGGTGGCAGCATCATAAGCACTCGCTGTTCAGAGTCCTTCAACACCAAAACGGCACTGCTGAGTCTGTTTGGGCTCCCGCTGTGGTACTTTTCCCAGTCACCACGTGTCGTCATACAGGTCTGAAACCTTCTGAGCATTCTGATTTCATGTGCATTAATTTTTGAAGGAAAGATTATTATTATTTTTTTTTTTTTCTCTTCTCCCCCAATGGTCACTTTCCCCTCTCTTCATCCATTTGTCCCTACAGCCAGACGTGCATCCTGGGAACTGCTGGGCATTTAAAGGTTCATATGGTTATCTAGTGATCGGCTTGTCCATGAAGATTTTGCCTACAGCTTTTTCTCTGGATCATGTGCCCAAATCTTTATCACCCACTGGTAACATTAGCAGTGCCCCTCGAGACTTCAATGTCTATGTAAGTACACTTGAAATTCAAATATCAGGGTTTCTACATCTCTTCAATGAGTATATTGAATAATAAAAACGTCTTTAACTGTAAAATCCCCTACAGTAGTAATCTAATTTTTTGGAATCTGGTTATATAATCCAGATTACATATCAGTCACTACCCAGCACTGACTGTCTAATATGTAATGTTGAAAGTAACAATTTTTTTGCATTTTTTTTTCTTCTGTTCTGTTAAAGGGTCTTGATAATGAGCAGCAGGAAGAGGGGCAGCTGCTCGGACAGTTTGTCTATGAAGAAGATGGAGACGCTCTTCAGACTTTCTTGGTCTCTGTAAGTAATGTATGACACAATTTCCTGTATATCGTGATTTTTATTTCAGTCTTTTAATCAGCCTTTAGCAACTTGAAATCCATCCATCAGCCAATCAGTTACATCTTGGTTGAATTTTTATTTAGCAAAAAAAATCTCACAATACAGGGATTCATTTGAAAAACTGTCATGGAGAAGGATGTTTTAAGTCACTAATTTTTTTGTGTGTGATATTGCCCCATTTTAAATGATTTATCTGTGAACTTTATTTATTTTTTAAATTATTGTAATCTTTAGATATGTTTATTGGAATCTTGTAATTCTGTATCTGTCTTCCTCAAGGAGGAGGTCACAAGAGCGTTTCAGATCATTGAGATGAGAGTGCTGTCTAACTGGGGTCATCCTGAATACACCTGTGTGTACCGTTTCCGGGTGCATGGGAAACTTGAATGACTTGGAAGCACTTGGGACATTATGAACTCCTGACAATTTGTCACTCATGCACTGGAAAAAAAAGAGGAATGGAGTCGCTCTCGAGAAACAAATAATGTGCCATAGAGCTATAGTTAATGTGATTGCATGCTGGTACATGTACTGTTAGGCCTCAGGGCCGGGCACAGCACTTGCACTCTTGTCACGTTCTGATGCAGCACACCGTTTCCACTTGTCAGTCATCAGGGTAATGTTTTTTTTCTTGTTATATTTATTTTATTTAATATTATTATTATTATTATTATTATTATTATTATTATTATAATATATGTTAGAATTCACCAGCAACAAATGCATGACAAAATTCTACAAACAAACCAATGAAGAATGTATTTTAGACTAAATGGAAATCTTGTTAAGTTCTTCAGTTGTGCTTTTTTGTTTGTTTTTTTTGCTAGCTGATATGTGCCCTATTTAAGAATCACTATTTATTTTTCTGTATTTAAGTTGATATAGATGAATTTGGATTGTGTATTTTTGTAAATGCTTTTCATGATCTTTATGCAAAGGATTTTCTAACTGCCATGTGATCTTCATAGGTTGGCTTTTCAAATAAAATTCTATTTTTTTTTTATCATTTTAAAAGTATTGGGTGTATTTATTGTGCATAAGGCAGAGCAGTAATTTGACAATTTGTAAGTAATTTGGGGGAAATGGAGAACCTACTTAGTGCTGATACATAAAGAAATACTGTCTGTCTTTGTGGGATACTTCACCTGATCAACAAAAGAGAATAAGTTGTGATTAATGTGCAGCATTTGCATTAGTTTTAACCAATCTTAAGTTTAAAACGGTCATGTGCTCTAAACATGCACTAAGAGGGCTTGGAATGGATAGACTGAGACTTTCTAATATGTTCTATATCAAAAATGTTAAAATCATCCTTCAACTCCATGAAATTTGTTGCCGATACACTGGCAGAATGTCATTAATCTAATTTGTTAATTCTATGATGTCTACTGTATTATATTTGATATGTGAAATTCTGAAGCCTCAGTTATCAACATGATCAACTTTTCTGAAGAACCTGTTATACACAATCTACTACATGCCTTTTAGTATAGTTGTAAAACAGTAAATCCTTAGGTTGTGGCTTTTTGCTGTGAGAACTTTTTTTTTCTGATTTTCATAAACTAAACCGAAGAATAACTTTTGTATTGTAAGATGAATGTTTATTGGACTGAAGCAACTGGTTTACTTGATTACCAATCCATTTTTTTAAATCAAGAAACATTTCAATCATTGCATTCTGTTTTGTTAGATGTTAAGAGTGACACATGAAATTTATATGCATTTTATGTAAATAGTCTGCTATACTGTTATAAATTGTCAGCACGGTTGCCAGCAAGTTACTGTATTTTTCAAATACAGTAATTGTACTAATTTAACTTACAGTACACAAAAGTGCTGTAATTCTACAAAACGGTATTTTACTTTTTTATTTACAGCATTTTCTAATTTTAGTATGCTGCTGCTGTAATTATACAGTATTGTACTGTAATATCTATATTGATCCATTACTGCAAAATATTACTATAATTTTTAAAATTACAAATGCTAATATTATAATTATATATATAGTTATTACAATATCTACATTTATAGGAAGTAATATTATAATGCTGTGTCAGAATACCTGCAAATCAAAAGACAATCCAATGAATGTTCTTGTCAAAAATATGTTTTATTCAATCAATTAAACTATTAAAACCATTTTATTTACATGTTCAGTGAATCAGCAATTTACAGGTATTAAGGACTGTTAAAGGGATGATTGACCCCAAAATTAAAATTCTGTCATCATTTACTCACCGTCAAACAGTTCCAAACCTGTATGAATTTCTCTCTTCTGCTGAACACAAGATATTTTGAAGAATGCTGGTAACCAGACGACAGCTGACGGTAGCCATTGACTTGCATAGTAGGGAAAAAAAACATCAAGAATTTCTTCTTACTTTTTGGCCATATAAAGCATGTCCTTTTTTCTCTTGTGCAAATCTATAGTCTTTGGTTTGGACCTCTGAATAAAACTAAACTCCATATTCTCCTTGATCATACTATGAGCCTAATTATGAGTAATGAAGATTTTGGACACGAATATTATAGTAGTTCAGAAAGAAAAAAATCCCGTATATATATAAAAGAAAGCGACAAGTTTGTAACTATTCAATAAATGTGTTCAGATTTGATGTGGCTCAGTGATGTGAAATATTAGATATTATTATGAAAATGTTGCTAATTATTACTCCCATTATTACACTTTTTCTCATTACCTGTTGTTACAAGAACACATTAATATGCAAATTAGCTATAGTGTATAGATACATTTTACCCATATATTGTATAAAGTAAAATGGTATATCACTTCATTCCGTTATATATTTATATTTATATATCAAGTAAAAAATACAATTCTCGATATCAAGAATTATAGTTTATACTAGTGAAAATGTAATTCTTGATATCAAAAATGTCCATTGTTACTAGTGGAAATCTAATTCTTGATATCAGGAATTTTAACTAGTGAAAATGTAATTGTTGATATCACAAGTTCATATCCTGAAAATGAATAAAAGTCAAAACGGCTTGCCATGTAGTGCTAGTAGGCTTAACTATCGCTTCTTACCTTAGCCATGCAAAATTGCTACATTGGTGTGACTATACATGTTAATTAATTTAAATTGTATTGGTTTATTAAATATGATACACAAAGCAATTTGCATGTGGAAGCAAATCACAAATTTGAGAGGAACGTTTGACGTCTCTGTTTATCACATGGGAATCTATGTGCACGCGAGACGTCCACGCTCCAGTCCATCAGGGGGCAGCAGAGAGTGTGTTTATTGTTCGGGACGGGACGGGATATGTGTGTGAGTGTGTGTAGACCGGGATCTGAGATTTAGGGTGGTGGCTGTTTGTTTAACTGGAGCAGCAGCAGCAAATGCGCTGGAATGCGGTCGGCTAGCTAACTTTACTCCGTCGAGTTTGAGCGAAATTTCACATTATCATTCTATTTTAATCGACTCCGCTCTTGTTTTGTACGTGTTGAATTCTGAGGGCGGGTTATCCCGGTCAGGGCAGCTTTTATTGATTCATTCCCAGATAAAGCTAGCGGGATAGCGTGCTAAGTGAACACAGATGCAGGCCATAAAGTGTGTGGTCGTCGGGGACGGGTGAGTTTACCCCTATTTTCAGTGTTATATTTGTTGTGGACTGAAGTTTTACACTTCTCAGCCGTTTGCTTTCTTGTCTTTTGAGTTTAGATAACATGAGGGCCCTTGATTTGGCAACTTTCGTGCGTCTTAGCTCGCAGATATTTTATATTGCTCACTAAATTTGCTTTTCATTTTGTTTTGTTGCAGTGAAAATGACTTGTGACTAGCTTTTAAATGCCCTTGTATTTGCAGATTGCAGTCAACCGGTTTCATCAGTGTTTTTTATTGCTGGCCCTTCCCAGAATTTCCTTTAAATGTTACGTCATATACAGTAAACTTGAGCAAATGTGTGGGAGTGTTACAGTGATTAATGAAGTCAACCAAACCCACTTTTATTATTCATATGAGTAACAATGTCATGTTTGTTCTAAGTAATTATATATGACTTGTTTCATTTTAACTAGTAAATGAACTGTTTAGCTGAATAAGCAATGACAGGAGATGGCATCAGTTTGTATTGTATAAGTATTTGAGATGGTTTTTTCCTTCTTCCTCAGGGCTGTGGGAAAAACATGCCTTCTGATCAGCTACACCACAAATGCTTTTCCCGGGGAGTACATTCCCACTGTGTAAGCCGACCTCACTTTCACCCTGAGTTTCTTAAAGGGGCAGTTCAGCCAAAAATGATCATTGTTATCGTCATTTACTACCATTATATTATTTTGGATCCCATTCTTTATACGAAAAAAGTTCTCCAAAACAAATGTTTTTTTTTTTTCCCTGCATATTGAGAAAGTAAATCACTCCGATTTAGGACGAGCTTTTATTTTCTGGTGAACTGTCCCTTTAAAGTCAACATTAGAATTGCTCATATCCACATTCCTCGTCTTATTGTGCCAGTTTCACCTGTGAATCTTATTCAGAGTAAAAAAAAACAAATGCCTGTCTAAACTGTAATCGAAATGTAGGCTGATATCTGCGTTTTTGAATCGCTTACATTTGAACCCCACCCCTTAATCTACCTGGTAGTCACTTCCCACTGGATAAAATATTTTTTCCCCCAATGAATAATCTGATTTATGCTATTAACTTTCGTTTAGGTTTGATAATTATTCTGCCAATGTGATGGTCGATGGAAAGCCGGTGAACCTGGGACTGTGGGATACAGCAGGGCAGGAGGATTACGACAGGCTTCGGCCGCTTTCCTACCCTCAGACGGTATAAAGCTAAAATGGATTTATCACAATATGTTTTTCATAAATAATTAGATGTTTATTTGAGGATTTATCAGTAGACCCATCATTTTTTTGTGACAAAAA
Organism: Zacco platypus; assembly: GCA_038088235.1. Lineage (NCBI taxonomy): Eukaryota > Metazoa > Chordata > Actinopteri > Cypriniformes > Xenocyprididae > Zacco > Zacco platypus. The sequence goes on from CM076068.1 coordinate 8,789,349, forward strand.
GCCATACGAATAACATTTTTGAGAGAGTTTTGACTCTTTGTCAGGAAGGATCTCAAAAATATTTTGACATCTGTTTAGGAAGAGTAATAAACACTAAGTCTTAGTACGGTAAAATGTTTAAAAATAGATTCCTGATTCCTGGTAGGCTAAAGTGCTTTCTTACATGCTGCGCAGAGCATTAATGGCAGCTCTATGTTGTCTCTCTTACTAAGGCTGTGAGAGAGAATGGCTCAATTGTTTGCTGTTGTCATTTAGGCACAAATCTCACTGTGTTTTTGTTGCTCCATTTCATTTGTGAAACAAATGGAGTTAATTTTACAGTTCATCAACGCCAAAGTCTAGTCAATGCTGTGCTTACAGAGAGTCAAATAATTCTAAAAGAAAAGAGTTGAACATTAGATGGTATGAGAGGAGGGTTTTGTCTGATGTGTTTTTCATTTCTTATAGGACGTGTTCTTGATCTGTTTCTCTCTCGTGAGTCCAGCCTCGTTTGAGAACGTCCGTGCGAAGGTAAGTAAGCCCTCGGATATTTTGTTTGTCAATGTAGACGGCTTTTGAAATGATCACAATGAATGGAAAAGAGGAAGAAGGTCTAAGAATAGTCTGTCTGGCTTGACAGATTGAGCAAATTTGGTTTCAAAGCCTCAAAATAGCATGTTGATGCTGTAATGAAGCAGACAGAAAGTCCTTTTAATCTACTGTGTCTGCAAAATGTCCAGCGCTGTCTATTTCCCAGGATCAAGTAACATTTGCTGTCATTGGTAGCTAAGAGGTTGTTTATCCACGAGTAAAACATAGGTTAGGTTTGGAAATGGCACGCCAAAATTGTAATTCTCGAGTGTAGTGTATGTATGTTGTGCAGATTTTCTCTACACATTGAATGAGTTTATTTAATGGAATCTCAACGTGTCCGTTTGGATTTCTTCAACAGTGGTATCCAGAGGTCAGACATCATTGCCCCAACACTCCCATTATTCTTGTTGGGACTAAGCTTGATCTGAGAGATGACAAGGATACCATTGAAAAGTTGAAAGAGAAGAAGCTCACTCCCATCACCTACCCTCAAGGCCTCGCGATGGCCAAAGAAATAGGTCAGCACCTTTTAAATGCGTTTTTTTCCATTGCCTTTACACATGTGCATGTTGGGGCTGGGTTGACAATATAGATGAATCAGTTTCTTAAGAGATTAGTTCACTTTCAAATGAAAATTAGCCCGAGCTTTACTTGCCCTCAAGACATCCTAGGTGTATATATGACTTTCTTGTTTTTGACAAAGACAATCTGAGAAATATTAATAAATATCCTGACACATCCGAGCTTTATAATGGCAGTAATGTGCTACCAAATAAGTATGAGCTGAAGAGTCTCCATCCATCATAAACACATTCCACCGGGGGGTTAATAAAGGCTGAAAGTTAAAAAAAAAAAAGTTTTGAAGTAAAATGTCCAGCTTCCAATAGACCGCCTTTTCAAAAAGCTTATGCTGTACGTCCTACACCTTCCCTATACTTATGGAACTGGCATGATGTCCATTTCCGTACCACTCTTTAATGTGGCTTAATATGAGTAATCTTTCTCTTTAGTACTAGTTATAGCATGAAATAAACATTAATGAATGTCAGTAGGTATGTTGAAAGATACAGTAGAACTTACTGAAATCCATATCTTGTTTCATGTTATTGCTCAGTGTTTCAACAGCAGAAAATGCCTGTAAAACAGCTTGTAAACAATGTGACGTAACATTTACCTCAGGAAAGCCATTCAATGTCTATAGCTTGCTAGTTAGCTTGAAAAAAAAAAAAAAAGTTAAATGTATGCACTGTTTTGTGAGGTCTAATTTATTGTTTGAAGTCATGAAACCAAGTTTTAGTACTAAAGTATTTATAATGCAATGAATAGTAAAAGTAAAAACATTAAAAAGTTGATGTATTACTTATGTGCGTAATGAGTTTGAGTGTTGATGATTAAAAGCATTTAACTGTTTAATTGATTTTTTTTTTTTTTTTTTTTCAAAGGTTAAAGTAAAGGATTTCATCTAAATTAACTTTATTTTCTGTAAAAATTATTTGCTGCATCACCTAATATATTTTATGTATTTCTTATAGCATACTGTTGATACACATGGTTTTTAAGCAGGAGACTCTGTGTTTAATGCAATGGGGTCTAAAGTCCAAAGTATACTTTGGTCGTTCACATTAACGCATTAGGGTTGTCCCGGTACCAAAGTTCCAGTTGTTGGAACCAGTACCAGTTCTTGGTACCAATTTCAGTACTGTAGCAAAAACTCTTGTAACTATATTATTTTTATTTTACTATTTTTAAATGAAAAAATAATTGAATTAAATCATTTGTTTGATTAATAATTAACTAATCCATTCAAACAGCATGTAGCCTTTAAATGTTTGAGTAAACACTTTATAAAGAAATCAAGTGAACCTAACCCTATACATGTACAGTATTAGATTATTTTGGCCTGTCTGTTGCTATAGTTATATCACTCAATCATTGCCATTTTGAATTCAGTCAATCTGTATGATTTATAAACGGAAAGCAAGGAAAGAGGGCTCCCTTTATAATCGCTGAAGCTGTCAATCACATGGGCTACGTTTAGGACCTGCTCGCTCATGCGAAAACTCGCATTTTACTTTCGCTTTCGAATTAGTGATTTCAAAACAAGGTGCAAAAGGAGAAACTCCAAAGTAAAGGAAAACTGTTGTCACACATCGATTTTACTAGTAGGAATATTTCCTCTCCGTCACATCCTTAATACACACTTGGAGCGTTTTACAGCAGCTGCTTATCAGCGGCCATGGAATATACCCTGAAATGCTGGCCTTATCACATTTTATTACCGACTCTGTACCAAAGTAACAGTACTTTTGACAAACCTATCCTTCTCCATTGTTTTTGTTTTGGTTCTTGTTTTAAACATTGCATGCAATGGAGGGAGCCGCTACTTTTCTTTCAAACGAACGTCCTGTAAATTAAAAAGCAATTGTACTGCGCAAATATAATTTTTTTTTTTGGCCACAGGAGCTGTGAAGTACCTGGAGTGCTCAGCCTTAACGCAGCGCGGCCTTAAGACGGTGTTCGATGAAGCCATCCGTGCGGTCTTGTGCCCGCCACCGGTGAAGAAAAGAAAGAGGAAGTGTAGAATCCTCTGAAATGACTGCGCACACAGCACCAGCTGCAATCTGAGCTCACCTGAGAGGAGAACAATGGAGGCAGGGATGATGGGAAATGTGTGTTGGGGAAGAAGAAAAAGTCTGCACAGTGTATGCATACAGATATTCTCTCTCTTGCATTGTAATTAGAGTTATGCCACTAACTAGCTAAGACGCCAGAGTATTTGCTTCTGAGGAATGGGAGCGGCATTCATAGTTGTTTCCCCTCGTACACTAAGAAATTCCTGCTGCCTTCTAATGATGTTCTTTATTTCCCCCTCATTTTGATGTTAAGAAACTAAATACTCCTTTCGGTTTCTGTTTCTCCATCTTTGTGAGCCCATATATTTTGTTTACAATCTGCATTTTTGTAGAGAATGAATTATTGCCAAAAGTTAAACCTACATGTCATGGATTTCAATTTGCTCACACTAACAATCTCTTTTTTTTTTTCTTTTTTTTTTTATTCCTAAAGGGTGGGGGGTGTTAATCATGTGTACTTATAAGAGACGGAGATTGCAGTAATATTGAAGGAACTATTTTACTAGAGGACAGCTGAAGAAAACACTTTATTGGTTCCTGTGTTACGGTTCCCATGTCGGAGAGTTTATTTTGTTTAACTGTACAAGAAACAAACCTAGTTAAAATGCATATAATAGCTTTGTTTTTTCAGCATATAGCATATTTTCACTACTGTATCTGAATATTCAGAAGTTCAGATCTCTTGTTTAATCTCTCTCTCTGTATTTTAGTCAGTCTGTTGGAGGAGTCTGGCAGTGTTTTATGCATTTTACAGTCCCAGTATTGTATTTAGACTACAGATCTACCAGTGCCTAGTATCAGACCAGGATTTGGAAAGCTGAGCATGTCAGAAATTTCTATACTGTAGACATTATGGCATGGGGTTCATATCCTCTAAAGATCCCCATGAACACTGTGCAAATGTAGTGGATTCTTGAAGACAGTAATTCAACTGATTTGTTAGGCTACAGGCATCAAGTATTAAACTTGTTTTAAAAAAAGGAAACGTTTGTAATTTGCCACATGGAATGTTTCATTTTGTCATTTTGAAAATTCTGTAACAATGGCAGTTTGAAATGCTTATTCGTGCTTTTACGGTCTCCACTAAAACTACAATGTATTAACCTTTATGTCTGAAATAGAAATCTAAAAACATTTGTCTTTGTCCTTTGTTTTCCCTGTATGCTGAAATCATTCATTTATCCACACAACACCGGTCGTAACGGGGCACAAAACAGCAAGTAATTGTGCGTTGTTAGTATACAGGGTATCCATTATGATTTTTTGCTATTATTACAGACTAACGCTGCATTCGAATATGTCTACCTCCATACTATATAGTAAGCAAAAAACAATATGTGAGTGAAATAATGTGCCTGAATTCAGTAGTATTCTCAGTAGGCAAAAAGTACTCGGATAACCTACTACTTCCTGCAAGAATCTGAAATGTGTATTCGGTGGACGCTTTACTATCCCATGAGGCCACGGGAGAGGATTTGTGAATGGAGGCGCAACTGACAATATATAACATGGCGGATGTATAATGTCCAAATCTAATTCATACCAACATTATCAAGCAAGTTTCAAACCTAATGTACCCATTATACAGTAGCAATCTTGGATGCACCAGAAGTCATTTTTATGTAAAGAGTGAGAGCATTTTGTTCACTTAATCATTGATGGGTAAAGACGACATGACCACCATGGCAGACATGACTTTGGTTTTATTTTTTTACACAATACCGAATGAGGATTCCCCAAAAATGTTCCCACTCAAATGAGGGAAACTCATTAACCCAAACAAATAGAGATGGAGGAGAAACAAAATTAACAAAAAGAGATCTAATCGATTGGTTACAGCATTTATCATTAACTAAAATTGCTCACAGAATATATCCTGTGAAAGACGAGTTTTCATCTGGATATTGATTACAATTGCTCTTTTTGTAATTGTGAATGAGTTTATTGTGCACTTAATTTTTTGATTGTGCCTGCTCATCTTAAATTTGTCATGTTTTACATCATTCAAATGAATGACTTTTCTAAAAGAATATATATTATCGCACTTTTTTTTATTAGGATTGTTTTGTATTCATCAAACTAAATGGAGTAACTCAAAACCTAATTATGCTCATTTTAAAATTTATTTAGAATCAGAAGTTTTCAAAAAATCGAAAAGCCCAAAGAACTGTATATTTTCTAAATTAATTTAACATGTTTGTGATGCCCTTTAATTTTCATTATTTTGTTTCTTTTATGTAACTTATATTTACAAAATGTGTGAAACATGTCAAGAACTTGCTGTTGAATTCTGGAGTTTTGAAAGTAAAAAAAAAAGAAAAAAGGCAGACAAGACAATTGTGCAATCAGCGGAGGAAACCGTCCTGCTTGGTTCTTCAGTGATTGCTGTTCCACTTCTCCAGGACAAGTTTGGCTGAGACAGCATCTTGTATCCCCATGCCTGCGTTTAAAAAAGCAAAATGTCCAGCTCGTCATCACAAATAGCTTCTACAAAAAATGTTCCTAAATGCATCTCATTTTATAAATCATCTTAAACTCAAGCGCATGTGTATCATTGGTATATGTGTGAGTTTGTGATCTCTCTGTTCTCTAAATATATTCAGTGCTGTAGACCTAATTATCACAAAATAGTTGCTAATTTACTTCTACTAATAATGCATATTGTGATTGTCTCTTTATCTTTATATTTATTTATTTTAATTGCTGGTAAATATGATTACAAAAGGTTTGTATGCATGCTGTTCAGTGGGTATATGCATAACATTTTCAAGTCAGTTTTTGCTTCTAAAAATCCTGTAATTTGTTTCTCTATTGACCCTTCGGCGACAGTTTGATTGACAGGTGATCTGACCAATCATAACCCCGAATCCGCCATTTTATCTGACAAAGCAGTCAGGGGAGTTAGTAGATTAACGTTGGTGAACTTGACCTTGAAAAATTGTGAGTACTCACGTCTTTCCGCACTTGAAACAACATTCCTTCTGATGTTCATTCATGTTTATTTGATGCTATAAATGAACTAGTATGAAGAGATGATCGGTTCACGAGCCGCTTGAAGGAGCTACAGCGATCTGTCACGACACATTAAAGAGACACTATACGCTATTTATTGTTTAAACTTCTTTAAAAAATTACAATATTTTAAATATGAAACTGTTTCATATCAGAAGTAACCTGCTCTGTCTTGTCTGTCGACGTGTTGTCAGTGTCTTCTTTGCTCCGCGATGTATGAGAACATGATGTGTGGTGTGAGAGCGCATGGCTTGTCGGACAGTAACTAAAGGGGGCGGGTCTTTGCGAAGGGTCAATTTTGACGTAGAATGTAATTCACTCAATTTAGAATTCGATTGCATTTGTGTTTTATAATTGAGGTCCCTGGACTCATTTGTGCTTTCCAATAAACAACACAACTCCTGGCTGAAGGTCAGCATGAGTTGCTTGAGCTTACATAATAAAAGTTATAAATAGGAATATTTCCTTTTTTCTCTCTTGAGACGACTGAAATGACGACATCAACTTTTCTATCAGTGATGAGAAAGCTTTTTTAAAATCTTCAGTACATCTTGAACTTGATTTTTTGATCACAGCGGTAGAAAAACAAGTTACCCAGTGATTTGAATACCGTTGTCTTCTCACGCTGAGCAGGAAAAGATCCATTTATAACTTCTCCGAGCTCTGCGAAAACTTGAGCCTGGGGAAATAATGAGTATATAAATATTCAGGACTTTCATTGTAAGGTAATAAGGTAATTATATTTATAAATATTGGTGAAAACAGTTGTATTTTATTGATCAGCGTTAAAGGAAGTGATGCGTACTCCAGACAGAATGATGTCTCCTGACTCTGCTGTAGCCCCCTCTCTGCTATCCACATACACCACAGCCGTTCTCATCAAGACGTCATCCAATTCTCTCCAGTCTGGCCGACAAGCGCCAACCGCTGTCACAAAACAGCGCCGCAGTATATAAAAACACAATGTAGTAACAATCCAACCCTCTTCGTTGACTTTGTATAGCTTGAAGCTGCCACCTTGTGATTTCTTGCTTCTTGCACCCTGCTGCTGTTTATAAGCTACCAAACCATAAAAGCCAGCCTTTAAGGAAACAAAAAGGCAATAAGACGTGAAGCATCAACAGGAAGAATGGGTAAATTGTGGGATCCTGACACTCAGTAAGCTTACGTGTGCAGTGTCACTGGTAAGTCAAATATCCAAATGTCAGTTATATATATTATATTTTCTGTGACTGATTACATCCCCCTATGGGGTAATGTGACTGCATCTAAACAGTATTCTTTAGTTGTGATTGTATTCACAATATCACATGGCCTATTGTAGCATATTGCTTAGATAACTCACAAAATATCTTTATTGGAAACCAACTGACCTGCTACGTGGGCACCTGATTTGACCCACTCGCCAAAGAGTATGGGCTCACTAGCACCCGTGGCAGTGACTATTACATCAGCGCCCATCACGGCCTCCTTCACCGAAGAACAAACTCTAACAGGTCCGTGAAGATCATTAACAAACCGATCAGCCATTTCTCTCCTTCTACTCCACACACGGACCTGAAGTAAACACAATACTGGATGACACACAAAAAATCATTTTCAATAACCTGGACATTTTTCCCATGTTCAGACTAGCTACCTCTTTGAACTTGAAGACCTTTGTAAAGACATCAAAATGGCTTCTAGCCTGTTGCCCAGAACCAAGGATGCACAACACCTCTGAAAGAGCTGGCATGAACAGCTGGAGAGAGAAAATATTTTCAGACTAATATAAATGACTTTATATATTACACCATAACAAATCTGAGGTCTGTTTCAGAGGAACCTACTTTAGCTGATATAGCCGAGACTGCTGCGGTTCGTTTGGCTGTGATGGCCTCACCATCCATGATCTGACATTAGAAATACAGTTACAGAACTAAAGCATTTCCAGAGCAGAATTATGCTGTTGCAACATTTACTTTCCATTAATATACTCTGAATTTATACAGTTATTTGTAAGATGGTAGTGTGGTCATCCTTCAGAGTAAAATGACTGATCAATAATGGATGGATGGGAGGATAAATTAAAATATGAACATGTTTACTTCTGTACTGAATTAAATCAATTCATTAACCTTACCGAGTACAAAAAAATCTGTTTCACTTTTTTTAATATTTGAAAAACGTGTGCACACCAAATTCTATAGTTTGACTTATGAAATAGTAATTACTAATTTATGAACATAAACATAAATAATTGTAACTATGGGGTAAGTAAAATGTTATTAATTTTTATTTTAATGGTTCCAAAATTTGTTTATTGAAGGTTACACCACATAACATTCGTCAAAAAATCATTAATGAAGAATGCAATTCATATTAAATTCCATATTGAACCAATTAAATAATACATTCTTCAAAATAAAACTTACTAAGAAGAAAATCTGCTATTATTATCAATATTTGGAAAACTTTTGTACACCAAACTAATGTCATGTGGTTCAACCATAGGGGTTCAACCAACGTGAAAAAGATAAAACAGGAAATGACATCAGATGGACATCATGGACATCATGGAGATATTCTCCTAAAATTCTCCTAAGATCATTTCATTCGTAAGGCAAGGTTGGTTAAAGTTTTAAAAAACATGTCATTACAATAATATGTTATGTATAAACGCCATATAAAGTCAGAATTGTGAGATATAAAGTCAGAATTGTGAGATATAAAGTCAGAATTGTGAGATATAAAGTCAGAATTGTGAGATATAAAACCAGAATTCTGAGATATAAAGTCAGAATTGTGAGATATAAAACCAGAATTCTGAGATATAAAGTCAGAATTGTGAGATATAAAACCAGAATTCTGAGATATAAAGTCAGAATTGTCAGATAAAAGTCAGAATTGTGAGATGAAAAGTCTCAATAATCTTTTGTTTAGTGGCGGAGACAGGCTTCCATACAGATGTGCACAGGAGGTGAAGGTGATCAGGTTTGTGTGGCTCACCGCCGTGACATGGCCGAGCTCGGGATGAAACAGTAACACTGTGGCTTGAGTTGATGGTAAACTGGAGCCCTCTGGACGTTGATAGAAAGTCACCATCTTAGTGCATAAAATACCCTCAGCGGCCATATATGCAGGCATCACGCCTAAAAACCTGACAAACGCATCAAGACTTTACTTCTACAGATCTGTCAGTAAACGATATTTTGAAACACGGATTCATTCATACCCACTGTGTTGCTGTATGGGGACCACAGATCTCACAGGCTGAATTATTTCTGAACTGTCCCGTTTAGAAAACTTTCCCATTACAGACTCCAGTCTGGGAATCAGATCATCGTAACTGAGCAAACGCTCCACCTCATGTTTGTTTAATAAAACGGGAGACATTGCCATAGTTGTTCCAGCCGTCTGTCTGCTATCAGACTTCTCGGTTTGTTTTGGACTTTAGCTCCTCAGTCACGTGGCTCGTTCGAGTCCAGCTCGCGTTTTTCATTTTGCATCAAAATAATAATAACAAAATCTCTTCATACAAAACCACACTGATTTGCACATCAAACGTTTATGTAACTAATATGCACAATTACAAGTATATACTATAACAAATATGAATACCTCCTCAGAACACGTGACATCACTTTTTGTGAACAGCAGCTCACTTTTGCCATTTTCGGACCCTATCGTCTAAAGTTATGTAAGGAAAATATAAAACAATTTAAGTGTAGTACAAACATCGTTTCTCATTTGTTAGCCTCATCGCTGAATCCACATCCAAATAAAACGGTGCCATGGTCTTTTGTCAAACAATGAAATGCAATGTACAAAAAAGTAAAAATTATAATATATTTGCTATACGAGCAAACATCGTTTGAAGAAAATGCATTTACTTAATGGGAGTCAGAGTAAATGCTTCAGTTTTGTGTACTTTTATTTTGGGTAACTTTTAAAAGTTATCTAGAATGAAGTATAAAAGACAAGGTCAAAATGTATGTACAAACAAAATCTTCAAATCTCTCTCTCTCTGTATAAATATACACACACATATATAAAATATAATATACATATATTATAAATATATATTTAATGGTGTATATCTGACAGTGTTTATTGTACTTTTATATTCCCTATACTATGGAAAGAGAGAAAAAATGCACTGGTAACATTTTTCAGTTTGCATTAGAGCACATTTTATTTTAAAAACCAGTGTTTTAAAATCCCCACATTATTTAAAACATTTTTTTTTAGATGCATTTGATAAATGTTTAGACTACACAAACAACCAAACAAATGTCACTTCATTTTAACCGAACTTTATTTCGGCTGTCAGAAACTGAGGATCATATTCAACATTGTTTGATTTTAGCGTACAAAAAAACAAAAACAAATCCGTAAGGATTGTACTAATACATCATTGTTAAAAAAAAAAAAAAAAAAAAAAAAAAATGAAAACGAGTGTAAAAGGTATGAGCTCAAACTAGGAGTCTTTCAATAGCCATCTGCACGGACTGAATCTGAGGTTTCAGCTGCGATCCCTCTTTGATGGTGACTGATGTGGCAATGACGGGTCTTGACACTCCACACGCACGTCCGAGAGCTTGTTTAGAGCGCACGAACACATACGGCACGTTCTTATCCTCACACAGCAGCGGCAGGTGCAGAATGATCTCTAGAGGTTCGGCATCAGCCGCCATGACAATGAACTCCGAAATCCCACGGTTAAGAGTTTTAGTGGCTGTGGAAGACAACAAAAATCAGAGCTGGAAAAAGCAACATTCAAAGTGTAGATAATTAGCTGATCTTATATTCATTCCATTACTTAATATTTATTATTTACTCATCTCTCTCTTTTTTTGGTAACCACAGTATTTTTTTCTCCTATTGAGAAAAGTCAGAATTATGAGATATAAACTCACATACTAAATTCACAACTGCAAGAAAAAACGTCAGTATTGCAAGTTTATATCTCCCAATTCTGACTTTATAACTTGCAATTGTGAGTTTAAATCTCGCAAATCTGAGAAAAAGAAGTCAGAATTGTGAAATGCAAACTCACAATTGTGAGGGAAAAAAACACATTGTGAGGAAAAGTTGCAGTGACGAGTGAATTATAAAATGACTCACAAACAACAAAACATGAAAACAGTCGTGGATCATCAGGTCATGACAGGACAGTTCAGTTGACAGTTGGGCTTTTTTTTTTTTATAAATTCAGTCATTTTGTCTTGTTCTGGACAGTACTAAATAAAAATAAAATTTTTATGATCCTCTTAAAAGTATTAAAATGTTGATGAAACTTAACTCCTCTTTTTCAGACTGTCAGAGTCAGAGAATCACCAATTGCTGTTTAAATGACATTAAAATTCAAAGTAATCACTTTGGTAATCTAAAACACTTTTCAAATGTAACTGTAATCTGATTACCAGCCATTTAAAATGTAACTAATGAAATACAGTTACTCAAATTTTGTATTTTAAATACGAAACTAAGTTACTTGTATTTCGTTACTCCCCAACTCTGATAATACATAAACGTATCGACACAAACAGGACAAGCTAATCACTTTTGCACACTTGGGTTATTAGCAGGAGCTTGATCACTTGTATTTTTGATCATGTGCATTAATGCAAATACAAGAAATGTTTACAAACCAATTGACCCTTCGCAAACAGTTTGATTGACAGGCGATCAAACCAACCATAACGCCGAATCCGCCATCTTATCCGACAAAGCAGTCAGGGGAGTTAGATTAATGTTGGTGAACTTGAAATATTGTGTCTCGTCTTTCAGCGCTTGAAACAACATTCATTCATGTTTATTTGATGCTATAAATGAACTAGTATGAAGAGATGATCGGTTCATGAGCCGCTTGAAGGAGCTACAGCGATCTGTCACGACACATTAAAGACACACTAGACGCTATTTATTGTTTAAACTTCTTTAAAAAAATACAATATTTTAAATATGAAACCGTTTCATACATTGTCAGTGTCCTCTTTGCTCCGTGATGTATTTTTCACCGCAGGTGAACATGATGTGTGGCGTGAGAGCGCATGGGTTGTTGGGCTTAGCAACAGGGGACGGGTTTTGCGAAGGGTCAATTGAAAATGTTTTCATGAAAGTGGAATCTATTAACTATAATCAACAAAAGTTTCTAAAAATTTGTTCTTTTGATAATATATACTAGTTGTTTTGTAGGCATTGGCAAATCAGGTCAATTAGAAGCAATTAAATATTCTTTTTTTTGTATTTTACACGCAAACGTGTTAAAATGTTATCAATCTACGTTATAAAGCTGACCCCAGATCAGTTAAAACAATTAGACATTTTAGACCAGATTAACGCCATCCAGCGGCGAACCATCGGAATTTGGATTTCTCTAACTTTTTTTTTTTAATTTATTTTATTGAATAAAATGCATAAACATTAAATTTAGAAAAGTTTCGAAATCATGGTTCAAAACGGTGCGACGTTATGAAGAAAAATTTGCTGAAATCGCGCTGCTTGGAGTTTCATACAAGATTCGCAACTACAGATTCGAGGAAAAAAAAAAAAAGATTCGCTTCGAAAAGTTTCGAAAGCGTCCATCACTAGAAGGCTATAATACAAGATTATTTGATCATAGATATTGTTGATATTCCTAATGGAGAAACATTCATCTTGTTGAGGTGCTTTACCTTCATTGGCTCCTTTTCTCAGCTGTTTGTAGTTGGACGCCTGCTGCACCAGGTCCAGGATGGTTTTGGAGAGCGTGGCGTCTGCCAGAGGATAGGCTTTCGGATTCACTTCAGCTTCAGTCTGTGTAAACAGGGACAGACACAAGAGTAAAGAGTTAATAGCAAGACATCTGGCTGCATAGAGTTAACATAGCGACACTTACGCGGTTCAACAATGTTTGTATTTAGATCCCAATCATTAAAAACATAACGCAAATTAAGATTATGTATGAACATACTTTTGGCATGCAAAATCTAAACAGTAAATGTAGTTACCCAACATGAGAAAACGTAAAAAGCCGCACACGTGATACTCTACTCACCATCGTGTTTGTGTTTTAGCTGGTGTTTAAAATGTGTAAATACACGCGGGTCCTCTCGGCAACAGCTTCACAGAGGACAGTACTATTTAACTAAACCGAAAAAGCATAGACTTCAGCAAATAAACAAAAGAAATCGCTTTAATGACTTGCGCAGCGTTGAGATCTTCACCACTCGCAACCATAGACTGCTCGTAACACGTGTTTGTGATTGACACACTGCGCATGCGCACAATTCAAACTACTTCCTGTAGTTATTGTTAATTTATTATTTTTTACATTTCATATTAAAGTTATGGCGTATGTTAAGAATTAAAATAATATTTTAAAAAATATTATAATAAAATATTTTAAAATCACTAAGTTTGTTCACATCTATTTTCAGATATGTACGGCGTACGCTATTCAAACGGAAGTAGATAAATAATTTGTCTCTTCAGGTTCTGTTAGGAAATGGCCCAAAAATATATGTGTGTGTGTATATGTATGTGTATACATGTATGTATGTATGTATGTATAGATAGATAGATAGATAGATAGATAGATAGATAGATAAAATAACCCCCCCCCCCATCCTATTGTTTCAAACTTCCCAACCATTATGCGCTCTGCACTCCTATCCAGTAGGTGGCGGGAATGCACCCTTTAACTTGGTCTGCCAACCGCCATTAACACCAGAAGAAGAAGAAACGGAAGTAGTCAATACTCCGAGTCGCGATGTGGCAGAATGTACTTGCTCTTTATTTTGGTTTCGACGTAAAGAAGTAGAGAGTGAAGGATTTTGGGTAGGACATCTTTAGGTCAGCCATATTGCTGTGGTCTGTGTGAAGGAGAGAGAGAAGATGAGGGGGATCCGGGGAATAAGCCAGTTACCGGTGAGAGTTTGATTAACGGGGTTAACGATGACTAGTAGAGGTTCTGCTGCATAGTTTTGTGTCTCGTTTCACGCAGGTGGTCCAGATAAGACAGACGCTGGCCTTGGTTCTCAAGATGACAGATACTGTCAGTTCTTCTCTCAACATGTCATTTTTTAACTTCGAGGTTTTATCCATATTTTAAATTCAGTTATGTAGAGCAGCTGCTTTCAGTCTTTTAGATGTAGCAGAACCACATCCTAACATATAAAAGCCTGTATAATTTATTATATTAAAGACCAAAGATGGTTTCTATAATCCATTATAATACTGTACTTAGATGCATGGCTTTTTAGTTTATCTTTACTTATTTTAATCAATTTTATTTATTTATTTATCTCTCACCATTTCTACGGGCCCTTATGCTCTCATTTCCAGATGACAGTAACGATACTAGAGCAGGAAGAAAAACAGAATGAATATTTAGTTTAGTTTGTTTTCATTATATTAACCTTTTGAGTGAAAGGTTTGTACTTAAATGGTTAAAATTAGTTGTGATACATTTTTGGACAACTATTCAGTTCAAATTTATGTTTGATTTGTCACACACACACACCCAACCATACACAGTACAACCTGTCGTGAGATGCTTTGTGGAATTCTCTCATGATTTAAAAAATATATATATATATATGTGTGTATGTGTATGTGTGTGTGTATACATACTGTATATATATATATATATATATATATATATAAGAAATGGTAAATAAATATATGGTGAGGGGTAGGAGTAGCAACAGTATAATGATAATTTTACTTCTTACCTGAGATGAGATTATTAGATGAGACCATTACTTTATACAGATTAGAATGTTTAATTGCATATTTCTCATGTCATTATGACTTCAACTGAAATTCACATGAAAGGAAGGGCCTGTTGCACTCTTTATTTGCCCCTTGTGGAACCTGGGTTTGTAGTTATCCCATGCCCCACAATTCCCCTCTTTATTCTACTCTTTGCACACATTGCTTCTTCAGAGGCGTGATGTCTTTTCTGATTTTCAGAGGCTTTATGCAGCCCAGGCTGCCCGTAAGGTGGAGGTAGCGGCAGCCGTGGAGCCACTAAAGTTTCTTCCGCAGGAAGTGCAGGTCAGTGGATGATGATATGTCTTTCTCTCCACAGAGACGCTTCTATGCGGCCACTCAAAGGGACCAGCCCTTGACTGTGCCTCTGTCGGGCGTCAAGGCCTCGGCAGGTGCCCCTCACATGTACCAGGATGTTCATGTATGTGTGGGTGCTGGGGATGGGTTTCTGCTCTGACTATGACTATGAATTAGAATTTCAATTAAATTTGCCATGAGTTGA
Organism: Zacco platypus; assembly: GCA_038088235.1. Classification (NCBI taxonomy): domain Eukaryota; kingdom Metazoa; phylum Chordata; class Actinopteri; order Cypriniformes; family Xenocyprididae; genus Zacco; species Zacco platypus. Next base: position 8,804,808 of record CM076068.1, read on the forward strand.
ATTTTGCACTGCAATGCCAGAAAGATTTCATTAGTCCGATGCAAGTTTTGGGATTAAACCAAACAAATGATTTAATTCAACACATTGATGCAGATTTATTCCCTGAAATGTTCAATACATCAAATTTTTGATTTTTGTCATATTGGCTTCAGGTTACGGTAACACTTTACATTAAGATTAGTTAATGTATTAACTAACATGAACTAAAAATACAGTCATTCATTGTTTGTTCATCTTAGTGCATTAACTAATGTTTAACAAGATATTAATAATGTATTAGTAAATGTTGAAACTAACATTAACAAAGATTAATAAATGCTGTATAAGTGCAGTTCATTATTAGTTCATGTTAACTAATTAACCTTAACCTTATATATTTAATATATTACATAATATATTGAGCTATAACTCAATAAGTGCACTAATATTAAACATTAGATAATTTCGTAGTCCATTAATTCTGTGAATATTTTATGTAATCCTGTAAATGAGGATTTACATTTTTAATCAATTATAAATTGGATAAATATTATAAAATATATGTGAATTATATCTCTAAACAGCATTTCAAATGTTATTTTATAATTATTAATATATATATTTTTTCTGGATTCCTATGTGTGTTGTTATGGGTAATTTAAAGCTGAGAAATGAAATCCAAATCGAATGGATGCTTTTTTTAGGTGTTTATTATTGCTATTTGTGTGTTTTTTATAGAGGAATATTGAATTAAAATGGAAAATTCCAACATAGTCGGACATTTCATAAATTTTCTCAGCCCTATAGCCAATATTTCCTGATACTGCAAAATATGCTGTGATATGATTTGATAAGATGTAGAGGCCTGCAGTTGATATATATATATATATATATATATATATATATAACATGAACATTTAATTAAACCCCCTGAAAATGACAAATCCTGTATCAGTTGGAACATCCACAAATTTTTTTTTTTAATTATATAGAAAATAAAATGATGAAAATTTGCATATGAGATCAGTCATCTGATGACAGCTCATCATTAGCTTGTGCAAGAAAGTCTTTCAGTCATCTGTACTTTCTAAAGTTTCCACATTAGGACACAACAAAATGAGAAGGTGGAAGGTGTACAAATTGGAAGGTGTAAATACACTCATTCTTTTCCCCATTCCAGGTGACAAAATTGCCCAGTGGGCTAGTGATTGCTTCCTTGGACAACTATTCTCCTGCTTCTCGGATTGGTGTGCTCGTAAGGGCCGGAAGCCGATACGAGGAGATTGAGAACCTCGGTGTCACACACATGCTTCGTCTGGCTGCCAGTCTGGTATACATTGATCATGACTCTGTTTGACTGCTGTACTGCTAGTGCACAGTGACTCTTGTTAGCATTCACTTCTCTATACTGCTGATTCCAGACAACCAAGGGAGCGTCTGCCTTCAAGATCTGCCGTGGTATTGAGGCTGTGGGGGGAAGCTTAAGGTCAGTTCCACAGTCGCAGATCACCATCTTCTGAACTTCTCTTATGTATAAAATATCTCAGTTGCTTCAGGATCCAGGTTCTGTTTTTTGCCCTTTTTCCTGTTAGACCATATCAGACCACCCACTTTTAGTTTGTAGCCCACCATTTGAGAATCACTGGCATAATATACATTGCATTATTATGCACAAATCATATGTGTTCTGGTATATCTTGTGAGTAAATGTATATAATAATTTTATGTGCAGTGTGTCAAGCTCCAGGGAAAACATGGTGTACACCGTAGACTGCCTGAGAGACCATATGTGAGTTGTACACATGATTAGTTTGTCTGATAATGTGTCAAGATTAGTGTTCCACTGGAAACACGTTGTCTGTTTGTCCTCAGTGACACTGTAATGGAGTATCTGATCAATGTGACCACCGCACCGGAGTTTCGTCAATGGGAAGTGTCAGACCTCACTGCCAGGGTGAAAGTGGATAAGGAATTTGCCAAGCAGACTCCACAAATAGGTATGGAGTCTTTAACCCTCTGATGGAAACTTAAGACCTTTTGAATTTTTTTAATTGTTTACTTCATTTGATTGGTGCAAATCTTGGTGACTTTTGTGGCACTTGCTTTATGAACACACTTGATGACTTGGAAAAGGCCTTAAAAAATAGTCCTTTAAATGGGAAATATGAAAAATACACTTTGGTCTGTTTTGACCACCAAGAATTACAAGTGTGACCCCTAAATGAGGAATACCAGAGGGTTTGTTTTGATTGGAGAATGAACTGTATAACTTTGTCATTGGTTTGTGATATACTTTGGTGGATGGCAGTTCTAATGTCTATTTTTCTTCTGTTTGTGCCTCAGGTGTCATTGAGAATTTGCATGCTGCAGCTTATAAGAATGCCCTGTCCAATTCCTTGTACTGTCCAGACTACATGGTTGGCCATATCACCACAGAACAGGTAAAACAACATTTTGGGGGGAATGAATTTTGTTGTATCTCTGTTCAAACTCAATTTGTTACATGTCATTTATTTAATACTATACATAAGTCACTTAATAAGTCTAATTTATATAATGCCTAAACACTCAAAATGGTAACACTAACATGATAAAAATGCATTCTTCAATCTTTAAACTATCATTTTGATGCATAATAGTTGATACACTCACTTGTGGCCACACATCAATTCCAACATTTTTTATTAATGCCCCAAGTTATGACGTTGGTTAATAACATGTAAATAACAATCCTGCAACTGAACCAATATATCTGCTTTGGTATAAATGGTACAGCAAATAAATGTGTATTACACATTGCAAATAAAAGTAAAATTTTGCTGTTTCCTGTATTTTTATGTCCTCTTACACAGATGCACAGCTTTGTTCAGAACAACTTCACAAGTGCAAGAATGGCCCTTGTTGGTCTTGGTATGTTATTACATTATATTTTCAAAGAAAAACATTTAATCTAATCCCAAAAAGGCAATGAATGTACAATGTACAGTCATTTGTACTTTAAAGGTTACCACTTTTTGTTTGTAAATGATGTGGTACGTTAAGATTGCTTTTATGTTATTGTGTAGGTGTGGATCATACCATACTTAAGCAAGTTGGCGAGCAGTTCCTGAACATCCGCAGTGGAGTAGGCACTGTTGGCTCCAAAGCTGTGTACCGTGGAGGTAGAGAATATTACTACTACTAAAATAGTAATGCATGTTAAAAATATAACATACAAAACACGTTACATTTGTAAGGTAATACATTACATAATGTAAAGAGATTGACTATGACTTTATTGTAGAACATAGTGCACAGGCTCGCTGTCTGCTGCCTACATAGACAGCTACATCCTGACTGATTTTAATCACTCTAAATGGACGGCAACACTTAAAGGGATAGCCCACCCAAAAATGAAGTCTGTTCTTGCAATCATTATTTTCAGTTAGACTTAATAACCCTTTTTGTTAAACTTTTTTCCAACACATATCCGTTTATAGTCATTATAAAAAATTAAAAAAAACATAAATGAACTTTGTCAAAAACAAAACAAACAAACAACAACAACAACAAAAAAACATGGGGGTGAGTGATGACAGAATTTTCATTTTTTTAGGTGAACCATCCCTTTAACAGTCAATCGCACACACCATTTATATTTACTCATTGGCAGATGTTTTAAACAACTTTGGGGTGGTTGTGGGTTGTCCATATTTTTTTTTGCTTTCAGGTCATGTGTGCACTAACAAAATGCTTTTAAAATGTATAGGCTTCCTCAGTAACAATTTTTATAAAACCTTTTATATATATATATATATATAATGCATATATAAAGACTTGTAATGCATTATATGGTCTTTTAAAGGAAATTTAAAGGATTAGTTCACTTCAGAATTCAAATTTCCTGATAATTTACTCATCCCCATAATGTTTATCATCCATCATTCATCCAAGATGTTTATGTCTTTCTTTCTTTGGTCGAAAAGAAATTAAGGTCTCTGGCTCTGTTCTCCAGGTGAGCTGAGGCATCAGACAGGAGAAGGAATGGTTCATGCGATGGTGACGAGCGAAGGTGCAAGTGTAACATCAGCTGAGGCCACTGCATTCAGCATACTGCAGCATGTGCTCGGAGCAGGACCACGTGTTAAGAGAGGCTCCAACTCTACAAGCAAACTGAGTCAGGCCATCTCAAAGGTCACTGCCCAGCCCTTTGATGTGAGTATCACTTTATGAGACCTTCAGCTCAAAACAGGCTTTTATGTACGACTCTGTAACTCTGTCTGACTTGCTTTGTTGCAGGCTTCTGCCTTCAATGCCAGCTACACTGACTCTGGTCTGTTTGGAGTGTACACCATCTGCCAGGCTAATGCTGCCAAAGACGTAAGTGTGATTTACTTTATGGTCTGGTTATAACATGAATTTATTTTACATGTGCTGGCCAAGGCCATGGGTTTGATTTCCAAGAAACATCTCATTTATGATTGACTTAATTATGTCTAATGGAGTCATCTATCTGTCTGTATGATACAATTTTATTTCACTGAAACAATAGATTATATGATTTTTATACAGATACAAATGGGAAACTTTAGTAAAATAGCCAGTAATTTAATGTTTCCTGTGGTGCACTTATAATGTTAGTATGCTTTTTATAAAAATGGTCATAATTTAGAAATAAAAGGATTTTTCCTACCCTGATTTTAACCCTCTTATTTGAACACTCTATTTTATTGGGCGTCTCTGCTGTGAGACTTCAGTGTAAACGCCCACTGCTGTGATTGGCTAACATCTTTGGATATGAAATAGCTAAAACTTTTAGTACATTTTTACTATTACAACTCTTAAGGTTAACTAATCGTGAAAAGTGTTGATTATAGCATTACATTTGGATTTATGGCAGTTTTCAGTTCTGAGTTCTTACAGGATATTCTTATAGTACAATGACCTCTTATAATCAAAAGGTCAAGGAGAAGTTAATTTCTGACCCCAATTGATGACCCCTTTAATGTACTTGCAACATTTTAGGTTCTTTCACACCAGAGAAACCTTTTTATAGTTCCTAGAACTAATGGTGGAAGTACTCTCTTTTTGGCATGTTCGCACCTCAAATACTAGGACTGATTTTATTTCTAGGAACGCCTTTTGGGGAACTAAATTATCTCCTACTTCAGAGTAGGGTCTAACCTGGCACAATATGAACTATCTGTGACGTATGTGTATGCTGATTGGATGAACACACATGTTTTAAAATTAAAAAAAAAGACATGTACACGCACAGATTATAGCCTATATATTTACTCCATAAACTCTACGAACATGGAAAACAGTCCTCTCAATGCTGAGGAATTATTTCTGCTTAGATCGCGAGATTGGGCATCAACCACACGGCAAACGTTAATACTTTTTCATATACTGTTTACGTTCTTTATATAATAGTTCTATCTCATAACGTATTAGAAAGGACTGTTAAACCGATCGTAAACTAATGAAGATGGAGAATGGGACTGCTGTTTCTCATCATGGTCAAAATAAGTCACAACAAAAAGCGTGGCTTACGTCACTTCAGAGTTCCTACTGGTGGTGCGAATACAACCAGGAAAATGACCCTGGGGTACATTATTTCTCGGGGGAAACAACCTGGTGGTTAGTCCCTATAACAAAGTTCCTTTAACTACCTGATGCGACAGCAAATGAAAAATGGTGTTACCCATGAGACTAAAAGGTTATATAAAGTGTTTTTTTTTCTGTTCAGGTAATCAAAGCAGCAGTCGGTCAAGTGAATGACATTGCAAAGGGAAACCTTGCAGAGGCTGACCTCAGCAGAGCGAAGTGAGTTTTCATCAGTTTGGTAGCTTGAGAACTCCAGTGCAGCACTTTTTAAATTGTACACATTACATGTATTTGTTTTCATGAAATTATTAATGAATTTGGTCTGAGCAGGAGTCAGTTGACCGCCGAGTACCTGATGTCTATTGAGAGTTCTGAGGGCTTAATGGACGCCATTGGATCACAAGCGCTGGCAGAGGGTACCTACCATTCCTCTGAGGCTGTGACCCAGAAAATTGAAGCTGTGTCTTCGGCTGATGTTGTCAACGTAAGCAACTGTTGTCTCTTAGAGTGACGGTATCTCATTGCAAAGGCTCTAGGATGGTAACACAAGAATATCCCAGGTTCAATCCTGGGTAAAGACAACCTCTCACCATTGGGCACTTACTCCAGCTAGTGTACAAAATGTTTAATACTTTTTCCTCACTACATAATCTCCATTGGTGTTATTTATAATTGACTTTACTATAAAGGCTCGGCTATACTTAATTTTCCTCGTTCCACTGTGCCTCGCGTCGTGTCCACACAGCTTTCAAAGTATACTTTACTGCGGAAGCACAGATGGACGGAATGGAAGTTCGATATGTGCAGTACAATTTTTTTTTTACTCTACCAGACATTAGAGGGCAGCAACGAGTCTTGTCATAACGATGGAGAAGGATAAGCAGCTTTGTTTACTGCTATGTATCTTTCTTTCTGCTCTCTTCTTCGACTGCTGCACAGTACATCACAATTGTGCTCATTGCCACCTAGTGGACTCTTCTGTCTCAACATTCACCTTGCGCATTCGCTGCTGTACGCGCACAGTCTGCGCGGACACAAAAATTAAGCCTAGAGTATACTTCGGCCGTCCGCATCGGCGCACCACCCGCATGATGTTATTTTCGTCATCAAGAGGGTCCGTGGACGTCCGCACACCCTGTCTGCGTGCAGCCTTTCAAAGTATACTCCTTTGGCCGTGAGCACAGAAAGACACATTTGGCACATGCCCACTATCTAGTGGACTGTTGTTTTCAAGCCCTCAAATCACTCGCATAAGAGCTGTTGTATATGGACTGTCCGCACAGTCTCAAAAAAATGGGCTGCACGTGGAGGGGGTGTGCAGACATCCACGGACCCTCCTGATGACGAAAATTAGATCAGATGTGGACGGCCGAAGTATACAAGGACTGTGTGCACGGACGTCTGCGGACCCTCCTGATCACGGAAATTACATCACGTGGACCGTGCGCGAGGCGTCACGGAACACAGACTGCCGAAGTATACTTTGAGCTAAAGGGTATTTTAAAAGTATATTCTGAAAAATAGTAATAATTAATCTGTGGGTGTCCAACATGTTGACTTGTCATGTATCTTTTGCTAATAGTAGTGTATTTTAAGGCTTTTGGACTGTAATTTTGTAAAACAAAATTGGTCTCATTTGTTTTTCAGGTGGCAAAGAAATTCATGTCTGGCAAAAAGACTATGGCCTCCAGTGGACAGTTGGCCAACACACCTTTTGTTGATGAAATCTGATGGGAAATCAGTACTCTCACACATTTAATCCATCAACAGTGTCTAACTCTTCATTTCACAAAAATGAAATGAAATTATGTTCATGATACTGGTATCTTTATTGAAAAAAATCAAACCAAAAACAAAAAAACGTTGGTCTTGATACTTGTAGAGAAGAATCAGCACTTGTCTATTTGAAATGTATAGATGTAATTTAATAAAGTATATACCAACTCCAACAAACATTTATGAAACAAGTTGTGATTTTTGATCCTCTTACCACTTAAGCCTTGAGATCTTTATAACATCATAGGATCAGGCTGCACTGAAATGAAATTAAAATATGAAATCTTTTTGGAATCTGACTATAAAAGAATTATGGCAATTGATCAGTGGAGTGTTACTGGGTTGTTTCAAACCATCATGAAACCTTGGAAATGTTAAGAAGAGGTTAAATTAACAAAAGGTAAAGTAAAAACAAACAAAAGCCCTTATTTAACTATATATTTAATAAAATGTTTCTAAATAAAATGTTTCTCCTTCAAATAAAAAATCAAATAATAATAAAATATTACATTTTTAATAGCCTTGTTGCATTATTTCACAATTATACAAACATTACAGTTTACACATTCAAATTTATAAAATGGAAAGAAAAAAATATCTTAATTTCATTGGCCATTAAAATGTATGTTATTTCCACCCAGTTGTAATTATATTTCCAGTATATTACCGGTTTCGCTTTATAACATTTTTGGTCAGTCAAAAGTATCTGCATATATATTACAGTGGGGAGAACAAGTATTTGATACACTGCCGATGCAGGTTTGCCCACTTGCAAAGCTTGTAGAAGTCAAGCATGTAATTTTTATCATAGGTACTCTTCAACTGTGAGTGATGGAATCTAAAACAAAAATCCAGAAAATCACATTGTATGATTTTTAAATAATTAATTTGCATTTTATTGCATGACATAAGAATTTGATATATCAGAAAAGCAGAACTTAATATTTGGTACAGAAACCTTTGTTTGCAATGTAGGGGATATTTACAGTTAAAGACCCAAAAGACCAGATATGATAAATGAAGACCTGGAGTCAGAGTTTAAAAAAATAAATTGAAGAAAATTGTAATAAAGAATAGTTTGCAGTTTCATCAGCAGAAGCAGCTTCAAGTCTCACAAGAAGTTCGTAGGCCGCTCTCTCTCTCGTACATTCACATTTCCAGAACAATTATACTCTAACAGAGTCCACTAACTACGTCATTACTAAGATTCTGATTGGTTAAGAAAATTAGACAAAACTGGTAATTTTCCACACATGGAGAGATGGTCAGAAGTATATCTCCCTTCATCATGATGCTGACGATCGGACCCTGAACTTAGGGACAGGATGTCCTGTTAAGTCAGGACAAGGCGTCTGCAGGACTCAGAGTGCCAGTTGTCCACCAGAACCCATAAAGCACCTGTTCAGAACACTGAGCGCACATACAAAGACACATGATTCACAGTTTCTTCAAGGCTGAAGTTGATCTGAGCTCTGCTCTGAACAGGAAACTCCCAAAACATATGGATAAGTTGTACTTTTCTCTCAGTGAGAGGTACAGACAATATACATCATTATTTTCTAGTGTTTGAAAATGAAAAGCAAAATAAATGTTTTAATATGAGTTGAAGTTTTTCAAATAATTAATACTTAGAAAGAAAAATGTTATAATATATATAACGTAATAACTTCATGATAAATCACTTAAAATATATATATGAAGCGGGAGTGGATTCCAGAATCCACCCCTTCAGCAATTACAGAGATCATACGTTTCCTGTAGTTCTTGACCAGGTTTGCACACACTGCAGACCTTGCACCTCCATACAGAGCTTCTCCAGATCCTTCAGGTTTCGGAGCTGTCGCTGGGCAATACAGACTTTCAGCTCCCTCCAAAGATTTTCTATTGGGTTCGGGTCTGGAGACTGGCTCGGCCACTCCAGGACCTTGAGATGCTTCTGATGGAGCCATTCCTTAGTTGCCCTGGCTGTGTGTTTCGGTCATTGTCATGCTGGAAGACCCAGCCACGACCCATCTTCAGTGCTCTTACTGAGGGAAGGAGGTTGTTGGCCAAGATCTCGCGATACATGGCCCCATCTACCCTCAATACGGCGCAGTCGTCCTGTCCCCTTTGCAGAAGAGCATCCCCAAAGAAGGATGTTTCGACCTCCATGCTTCACAGTTGGGATGGTGTTCTTGGGGTTGAACTCATTCTTCTTCTTCCTCCAAACACGGCGAGTGGAGTTTAGACCAAAAAGCTCTATATTTTTGTCTCATCAGACCACATGACCTTCTCCCATTCTTCCTCTGGATCATCCAGATGGTCATTGGCAAACTTCAGACGGGCCTGGACTTGCGCTGGCTTGAGCAGGGGAACCTTGCGTGCGCTGCAGGATTTTAATCCATGACGGTGTAGTGTGTTACTAATGGTTTTCTTTGAGACTGTGGTCCCAGCTCTCTTCAGGTCATTGACCAGGTCCTGCCGTGTAGTTCTGGGCCGATCCCTCACCTTCCTCATGATCATTGATGCTACATGAGTTGAGATCTTGCATGGTGCCCCAGACCGAGAGAGATTGACCGCCATCTTGAACTTCTTCCATTTTCTAATAATTGCGCCAACAGTTGTTGCCTTCTCACCAAGTTGGTTGCCTATTGTCCTGTAGCTCATCCCAGCCTTGTGCAGGTCTACAGTTTTATCCCTGATGTCCTCACACAGCTCTCTGGTCTTGGCCATTGTGGAGAGGTTGGAGTCTGTTTGATTGAGTGTGTGGACAGGTGTCTTTTATACAGGTAACGAGTTCAAACAGGTTCAGTTAATACAGGTAATGAGAGGAGATCAGGAGGGCTTCTTAAAGAAAAACTAACAGGTCTGTGAGAGCCGGAATTCTTACTGATTGGTAGGTGATCAAATAATTATGTCATGCAATAAAATGAAAATTAATTATTTAAAAATCATACAATGTGATTTTCAGGATTTTTGTTTTAGATTCCGTCACTCACAGTTGAAGAGTACCTATGACAAAAATTACAGACTTCTACATGCTTTGCAAGTGGGCAAACCTGCAAAATCGGCAGTGTATCAAATACTTGTTCTCCCCACCGTATATACAGTGGGTACGGAAAGTATTCAGGCCCCTTAAATTTTTCACTCTTTGTTATATTGCAGCCATTTGCTAAAATCATTTAAGTTCATTTTTTCCCTCATTAATGTACACACAGCACCCCATATTGACAGAAAAACACAGAATTCTTGACATTTTTGCAGATTTATTAAAAAAGAAAAACTGAAATATCACATGGTCCTAAGTATTCAGGCATGTAAATATTTCACGTACATTTGATGAACAGAAATGAAATAATGATTCCCTGAACAGAGCAGGAGCCAACAGTAGCAGTCAGTGTGTGGTGTGGCCACATCTCATCCTCATGGACTGCACCAGATCTGCCCTGCCAGTTCTTGCTCTGTGAGATGTTACTTCAAGGCACTTCCAAGTTGTCAAGCATGTCTGGGAAGACATATGGTTATATGGCTTCCTGTCTGCCTGTAGCATTGTCTTTAGGCGTCTTACATTACGGACACTGCAGTTTAGTGCTCTGTTCCCAGAGAGTCCTGCAGCAGGTCTCTGGCTCATTCACACACATGATCAGGGACCCTGTGTATCTTTCTTCTGGTGTTTTTCAGAGTCAGTAGAAAGGTTTCTTTAATGTCATAATTTCTTGAAACTGACCATAATTGTCTACTGTACTGCCTGAAAACTATTAGCGTCTTAAGTACTGTCTCACAGGAGCAATAATTGTTTATGGTTTATTGAAGTAGCATGAAAAACATTGTTTAAACCCTTTCCGATAAAGATATGTAAAGCTTATTTGGACTTTACATAATCCTCTTTAAATTTAATTTTATTTATGTTATCTCTCTGTAGAGGACACCAATCCTTTTTTTTAAAGACATGAATAGGCATATACAATGGGATTTTCTTTTTTTTTTTTAAATCGCCAATCAATTTTTAGGTTTCAGGATTTTTCTTATACCAAACTTTGTATAAAGATGATTCTCAACTATGTTATGAAAGATATAACAGAATGATTTGACATACAATTTTGCTTTATGCAATAAGTTGGACATAAGTGGGTTTTCCCATTGTATACAATACATCTATACACTGTATCTCATTTGCATGTTAATATGTTCATGGGGCAACATGTAATGAAAAAAAGAAGTGTAATAATGGGAGTAATAATTGGTATGATTTTCATATATCTAATATTTCATAGGAATATTGAAATATAATTTCTTTCCTTATTCACTTATTGTGTCTCCCAAAATGCCTAATAAACATGTCTGGTGTTTTCTACAGTCAACATGTGTGAAATCGATGTCAAATTCATATTTTGATTTGCAACCCCATTACATTTCCCTCAGATGTTGATTTATGACAAACAATTTGATTAAAATAATTACAAAATATTCTCATATTTACATAAGTGTAATGAAGGAGACAGCAGGATAAGATCCAAATGCGGCTTTATTAAGATCAGAGTAGTCAAACAGGCAATGGTCGATGAACAGCAATGAGTCGTAACCGTTTAAACAGGCAAAGTGGATCGAGACAGGCAGCAAGAAAACAATAGTCCAATAATACAGGCAGAAAATCCAAAGGGCAGGCAGAGACTGATTAAATAATAAAAAAAAAAAGGAACTGCTATCACATGGAGTAACAAGACCTTGCCAAGGTGTGTATGTACAGAGTGCTAATATAGTCCAGATAATGAGCTGCAGCTGGTGAGGTGATCAGTGATTAGGTACGGGGCTTCTGGGAAATGTAGTCTGCATGAATGAGTGCGTTAGAGTGTGAGTGTGTAGTGCATAGTCCAAGGTGCCTAGTGACTATAGCGGGCACTTCATCTGACGATCGTTACAATAAGAGTCTTAAATTTTATAACTAAATTAATGCCATTATTTTAAGACCAAGGAGAGGCAGTTGTCCCTGTGAACCTTCCAAACATTCGGTATCTCTGAAAAGCCCTGAATGAGCTCTTTACAGGACTTAAAACTGAGACATGTATGTTGTGAGAGAAATTCACAACAATACAAGGTCCACTACATAGGACAAAAGTCCCAGGAGGATATTAAAAACTTCTATTTTGTTCATTGGCATTTCCAACGAGGACACAACTGTCAAATCAGGCTGGTGACGTCATGCGTTGCGTCATGTTCTCCTGCCCCCTCCGTTATGCCTTACAAAGGGAAAACATCTCGCGAGCAGGATTTTGTTTTGAAAGCTTCCCGGACGCTGTTTTACGGTCTATTAGTTTAAACTGAAACGCGGAAGAATATATGACAAGAAGGACAACTGCGGTTATCGGTAAAGCACGATATTTGCCAGCTTATCCGATACTGGCTGCGAGAACAGGCTCGTGCGCTGTGTTGTGTCTTTTTCCTTTTTCAGTGATATCCATAAATCAAGAAGGAAGATCCAGCACGGATGTAACATCGGAATTCTGCTGGTTTTCCACACAGCAATGCTCAAGTACTGGAGTACGTGAAGGGTAACACTTCATAATGGGATGATGTGCGGTGTTGAATGTCATTCTGCTGTTTGCATCATAATCCCTCAACTGACATACAGATGCTACTGTGATGAACTGAGAGCATCTCTGGGTCCCTCTGAAAAGAGGGAGTGAAAGTTGCCTCCATCTCACACAATCCCAAACATCAAACAGAACTCGACTCATGTAGTTCACTTACTGAAGTATGAAAATGGATAAACTCACCATTATTTCAGGATGTCTCTTTCTCACAGCAGATATCTTTGCAATTGCAAGTATTGCAAATCCAGATTGGATAAATACAGGCGGCCAAGAGGGTAAGAAACTTAATGTTCAGTCAAATATCATGCTAACTCTTCAGGTAGAGCACACGTGTAAATGCATGTGCAATGTTTTTATGGCTATTGAGCATTTCTGCATTAAACAAGCACATTTTCCAGGTCAAGAAAAGACATTATCATATCATTGTCCTTTCTCCTCACAACCATTTATGGGTAGAACATATAAATATATAAAGCATCTGGAATTGGCTGTTAAAAGCCAGTGATTAAATGTTTTGCATTAGTGAGATGTGCAGAAGAACGCTTTTAAGGGAAATGTGTTGTTGATTACTCTGTGTGTTTGTTGCTGTATTAATGATGTCCGTTGGGATTTGCCTTCCACAGAGATGAGATCTACCCAGCAGTTAATTAGTTGGAAAAACGTTCTGTTATGCAAACGTGGAAATATTAATAGAATGTTGTTGCTGCAAATGATCTTGCAATGGATCTTCACATTTTCCACTCCACTTTAACTCTCAAATAAGATAAAAGTATCCATTAAACTTTTCTGACTTTTAACACATTATGGGCTTCAGCAGGGTCTGCAGACATTAGTTTTGTTGAAGAGGAGCTTTTTTTTTTTTAATTTCACAAATTATTATGAAGAAATACCCCTCCTAGATGAATATGTGTCACAAAACAGCTGTTCACCAGACGTTTTGTTTTTTTCCCATTGAGATGTTGCAGAGAACAAAAAGTGCAATGCTCACTGAATGCTGAAAACATTCACACACCAATCTTATTGGAGAAATAATTATCCATCCATCCCCACGACATTTTCATAAAGTATTTTTGCATAATAATGCTGAACTGTACTCACTTTATTTTAAGCCATTTTGTACAGCCTTCTCTCAGGTTAAAAATAAGATGTATAATTGACCGTTCTCCCAGGCAACCAATGTCCTATAGCTGTGCCACTTTCATCTCTGTCGTATCACTCCAGCTCTTTTTGTTCTCCCATAATACAATAATTCAAATCAGTATTTCATGTCCATATAATTGCTTCTATATTTAAATAAATATACATATACAATTTAATGATAGTAAATGAGACATACATAAAATTGTGAACACTTACTTTACATAAAATTTACTCAATTTGTAAATTATAAGACAAGGGGTTAAACGTGATTAACCCAAACTGCTCTTATGGCTTCACTATAAAAATGTGAAGGACAGGATATCCTGTGCAATGACTTTAAATGGAGTTTCCCACGGTAAAGCTGGATCTGGCAGTTTTTCAACCAATTACTCACATTTTTTGAAGAGTTGGTGTCCAGCAGACCTCTTAAAGAAAGATACTGACATTAGATTTTTACATTAGTCCTCAACAGGGCAGCTTAACCCTACTGTATCATTAATATGCAAATTTCTAAGGCTTGTAAGTTATCAGCATAATCAAAACTAAAAAAATGGTTGAACACAATCTACTACATGCCTTCTGATTTATTGTTTATACATTTTAGCAAGTAAAAAGCCTTTTAGTATAATTGTAAAAATGTCAAAAATGTCTTTTTGCTGTGGAATCTTTACTGATTTTTATAAATATTATAAAAATCACTGAAATATAATATAATATTAAATTTGATATTGTCAATAATATTTCAAGATGAGCACTTACTGGAGTGAAGCACTTTAGGTTTGCTTGATTATTCATACATCATTTTTCAGAAAAAATCATGTTTAAATGTGAGTATTAAATATGATACATCAGGATTTTGAGGAATGTTTATCTGTCAATCTTTCAATTATCATTGTATTGCTTTGCATTATATATTTTTGACCCCCGCAATTAAAACTACAGAGGTTTGATTGTAAAACTAAGCATTTAAATATCATCTGTCATTTATTCCTCACCCTCATGTCGTTTTACACCCGTAAGACCTTCGTTCATCTTCAGAACACAAATTAAGATATTTTTGATGAAATCTGACACACAGCAATTTCATTACCACTTTCAAGGCCCAGAAAGGTAGAAAAGACCTCATTAAAATAGTCCATGTGACTACAGTGGTTCAACCTTAAATTTATTAAGTGACGAGAATACTTTTTGTACACAAATTAAGATATTTTTGATGAAATCCAAGAGCTCTCTGACCCCTATGACAAGTGCGCAAAAACAAAACAAAAATAACTTTATTCAACAATATCTTCTCTACCCTGTCATTGTACTGCGCTGTTGATGTAGTAAACACAGTGCAGCACTTCCAGGTTCGACACGGATGCAGACAATAATGAGCCAGAGTTCTGATGTAGAACCTGGAGGCGCTGCACTGTGTTTACTACATCAACAGCGTAGGAGAATGACAGGGTAGAGAAGATATTGTTGAATAAAGTTATTTTTGTTATGTTTTTTGCACGCAAAAATTTTCTCGTCAGAGAGTCGGATAGCTCTCGGATTTCATTAAAAATATCTTAATTTGTGTTTCAAAGATGAACGAAAGTCTTACGGGTGTAGAACAACATGAGGGTGAGTAAGTGATGACAGAATTTTGATGTTTGGGTGAACTAATCCTTTAAGACATTATTGGGAGATATAGAGAGACATCTGATATTTATGTATTTTATGTAAGTTGTCGGCTTTATTATTTACATTACAAACTATCAGAACTTCATCTTACTTTTGGCCATATAAATGTCAGAAAGTTATAGGCTAGGTCTTTCAAAAGATTTTCTGATGTCTCAATACTTTCAAAAACTGCATGATTTGAAATATATTTTAATACATTAAAATGGTGGTGTATTTGTGGAAGTGGATTGTATAGTTCTGATTCACAATTTAAATGCCATTTAGTGTGGAATTCTGAATATTATAGGAGACAATAATTTTGCAAACTCAAGAGTTCTTCTCCGTAATATATATTGATATCCTATGATTTCATTATTATGCCCATTTGTAAAATGCTTAAAGGAACATGTCATTATTTACTCACCCTTATGTCATTCCTGTATGCTGTTTTATCGTCGTCTAGTTGTGTTATGTGATGTGTTAAACAAAGACTTGTTTTACTCTTTACAGTCATCTTTACAGTTTTCATGTGTTTTGCA
The DNA here is from genome assembly GCA_038088235.1 of Zacco platypus. Lineage (NCBI taxonomy): Eukaryota > Metazoa > Chordata > Actinopteri > Cypriniformes > Xenocyprididae > Zacco > Zacco platypus. The sequence goes on from CM076068.1 coordinate 8,821,048, forward strand.
TGTAGGAGCTCTTACTGTGGGTCTAGTCAAGCAATGCCAGACTATCCATGGTCGAAACAGGATATGTATCTCACCAAGCCTTCCTCCAGAATGGGTCACTACCCTGTTCTTCATTATCTTGGGCATCATCTCGCTCTCCATCACATGTGTCCTGCTTGTGATCTCACATTGGCGGCGAGAGGCAACAAAGTATGCCCGCTGGATTGCTTTCATGGGAAGTAGGTTACCTAAAGGGAAATTTGATGTGCACAAATAATCCAAATCTGTTGACTGGTTTTAATAACCTTGTTATTTTGTTTGCTTTTTGTAGTGGTCCTCTTCTGCATGGCTGCCCTCATATTTCCAGTTGGATTTTACATCAATCAAGTCGGAGGACAGCCTTACAAATTACCCAATAATACTGTTGTTGGGTCATCATATGTACTATTTGTTTTATCAATATTTTTCACAATAGTTGGACTTCTTTTTGCTGGTAAAGTCTGTCTGCCTGGCTGACAATTCCTCTGCTTTAAGATTGTTTTTATGGTAAATATTTGAACTGCCTGGCTTTTTCAATGCCAGTGTGGTTCAACTGATGACAAACATAAAGGTCAATTCAAATGGATTACTCATTTTCACAAAAGCTCCAATGGAGCTTTTATTAGAATTATACTGTGGTCAATATTTTGGTTAGATTTACAATAATGTACAGTCAGCCAGTCGTTAACACTAAATAAATTATCTTTGTATCACCCTCTGGAGGTTTATTTCACTATAATGACTAGCTAACTTTACATTATCCTGCTGATGACATGGCTACTCACCAAATAAATAAACGGACAAGAAACATTGATTTGAGTTGAAATAATTTATAAAATTGTACCATTTATAGGTACATTTAGCAGTTTCAGGCAAACACTATGTAACTTTTTTTGTTCAAAATTAATAAGTCAATATGGTGAGCCTATTAAAAGTGTTTGTTTTAGACCTTTCATGGGAAATTGCATTCATGTCACTCCGTAAATATCAGAAAATAGGGGAAATTTGCTCAGGCTACTTTTGATGCGTGTATGGTGTGAGAGTGGCATAAGTTAGTTGCCAGAAAGGTTTACATTTAGAATGCTAAATCTCAAACTTCTGGGAAATCAGACCTTTAAAAAAAAAAACACCAAATAGAGGAGAGTCTGCTTGAAGAAAGAGAAACGTGACAGAGCTTGTAATAAAATGAGAATCAACATTGGCTTGGCTTTTTGGAGATGGTGAGAACTGAGGGATTTGAAATGTTAAATATGTAATGGACGCCAGCTAGTAGTTGTTGTGCGAGTAAACCTCATTGCTATGAGCTCAAGAGACACTTTAGTAAATTCTAGCTTTTAGCCTCCTTGTTAGAGCGTCTGACTCCCATGCCCGAAGTCTCGAGTTCGAAGCCCGCAGAGAGCGGGTTGAGTAAGACCCGAGTAGAGGGATCACAAATGCAATGTGAGGAAGATGTTTTTATTACTCAACAGGTAAATAAGGTATTTTATTGAACAGATAAATTGCCTTAAGTACCTCTCTAACAGAGTTTGTTGTAAAGAATTATTTATTGTGAAGGGTCATTTCATTATTGTTGTAGCGCTGTGCTGGAGTTTATTTTCAATTAAGCACCGCCTTCAGTTAGTCAGCTTGAGATCTTTTCCATCTAAACTGGTTAGCATAGTAGTGAATACTTCATGAGCAGTAGTATAATCCTCTATTTTTTTAGATTTGAGAAAGAAGTTGAACCATTCATCCATACAGCCGAAGCACGACCAAAAAAAATGTTCTTCCGCAAAATGTATAGCTATGATGTTTTGTTTTAACCGCTAGAGGGCCAAAAGTTATATAGTGTATCTTTTTTATAATACGTTCTAAACATTAAGAATTAAAAATGGTATACATTCATATTATATCAAGACTGTACTTGCAGTAGTTTTCTATAAAAAGAGTTTTAATGGTGTATGTTGCAGGCCGCCCCCTCAATGTATTTGGCCATGTTAAAAGGACGGAGAGAATAAGGCTCATTGGTCGCCGCCTTGGTGGATATCATTTGCTAGTAGCGTAATGTTGTTTGGTGACGTGAAGCGTGAAAACTAGACAATGAAACAAACGTATTATTGTGCTTTACCAGCTGAGACGACAGGAGAATCAGTATCTGTACAAATCTGAAAAAAAAATCTGAATCAGTATGCAAAACATAGGTACGAGACATAACTTACACAAGATGGAAAGATTTGATGATGGAGAAAATCCCGAGTAGCGTTAGAGATAGTCTCGCGTAGCCAGACCTACAGAGTTCAGACGGACGGCAGAAGGTCTGGACTCGATCGTAGCTTTCATTGGCCAAGAATCGCCCAGGAGGACGTTTGACTGACATGTAATGCAACCAATCACAGTTCGTTTTGTTCCGCGTCATGTTTAGGGAAATTAAAATGTAACAATTACATGTCCCTACAATTACAGACCGGCGTTCATCTAATACAGTAATTCTCAAAGTGTGGTCTGCCATCGCCCCCTAGTGGTCCGCGAAAAGATGACCTAAACTAGGCAAGCTCTTAACCCGCATCGGATCGCGGGCGGGGGGGTTGACATCAGCAGGGTTCTAGACTGTGACCTTTTTTTGAGGATGTGCGAGTTGAAATTTTTTGTGGTCGCATTTGTGCGGGTGCATGATCATGTTATTCGCGCGTGTGTAATAGAACGAGATATCAGCAGCGGCTGCCGTCCGTAACTGTTTTGTTTTCAAAATGAACAATTTATATAATGAACGAGTACATCATGAATCCATTTTCCAAACCGTGTTTTTGTCTTATCCTGAATCACTACGGTGCGCCTATAATAAGTGTTTATAATCGGACTATTTCAGACCAGGTTCGGCTCGGCTGCGGAGTCTCACAGTACCTGCGTGACTCGTCATAGACAAACAGTGAGAAGTAGTTCCAGCTACAATGTTCTTCCGCAAGACACATGCAGTTCTATTTATTAACCTCTATGAGAGCAAACGTACAAGCGCATTGCACAATGATGATGAAACGCGCCAATTAGGAATTCAGGAAATTTAGGAATTAAACCATATAAATATGAAAAGGTTAAAAGCTGAATAATAATCATAAAAAAACAAAGTTTGGAGGTCAAGGGTTCTGGTGGAAAGGACGAGCCAGCATACAGACACAACTAATGATGAGCGCACAGGTAGAAAGTTACTTCAACAGCAATGGGTTAGACTAGGGCTCCTCAATAGGCCGCGAGAGAATGTTTGGCCCGCGGTAATGTCAAATAGTGTTGTCAAGGTAAAGTATATAAGCACGTCTCTGTCGCGAAAATTCAAACGCAGCATCATCGCTTTCGTTGCGTAACCGCTGGTGTGTTGAAAATGCTCGCGCTCCGCGCCAGTGGTATTTAATATGAATTAAAATAAATGTAAATTATACATATATACCAGATTTATATCGGCCATCAGCCACTGTGATTTAATATATTTAAGATTAAGATGATTATTCATCAAGCATGCATTGATTAAAATTGTTGTAGCAAAAAAGGTGCGACCAATTGAGAAAATTGGTAGCACCAGTGCAACCAGTGGAAAAGTTAGTCTGGAGCCCTGATCAGTGTGTTTTAATAACGTCTCCGGTTACTGTCGTAACCTCCGTTCCCTGAGAGGCGGGAACGAGACACTGCGTAAAACGCTGCGGGAAATCCCTTTCTTCCAAAATGTTGAAATATAATAGGCTAACGCCAGTTAGAAAAACTGGCCAATTGCTGCTCTATGCGCAACGCGCGCACCTTACTGGCTCACTAGGCAGTATAAAAGGTAGAAAGAGCGGCAATTACCTCAGAATCACGACTGAACGCAAAACTGAGAAAGAACGCGAGCACGGCGGCTTACGCAGTGTCTCGTTCCCGCCTCTCAGGGAACGGAGGTTACGACAGTAACCGGAGACGTTCCCTTTCGAGAGCGGTCACTTCGACACTGCGTAAAACGCTGCGGGAACCAAATAAAATCCCGCCGTGAGAGCGGAGAGCAAAAGACACCCAAACGCCTATGGCAACAAGCCGCAAGGGGCGGTGCTAACCGATGCTCAAGTATGACAGGCAAAGCAGGGCCAATGAGAGACGAGCTGAAGCCTATACCAAATTTGCATACGAAAGAGAGAGAAATGCAGGCTGCGCTGATAAGGGCAGAATAATACCAATAAGTGAATACACAACATGAGTGACACTGTGTTAATAGCAGAGCGATAACCAACAGTGTAGAATTTTAAGAGCACATAGTAGTGCAATGCAACCTACAAGCATAGGAACGAGCGTACACAGCGTCAACAGCAAGCGGCAACTGCTGTGTATGTCACATGAGAAATGTTAGATTAACTCACCGAGAGCACCTGAGAAGCCACTGATGGCACGTCCAGTTTGTAAAATCTGGCGAAGGTGTTCGAGGAAGACCAGCCAGCGGCAAAACATAACTCCTGAATGGATGTACCTTTAGACCATGCCCAGGATGAAGCCATTGCCCTCGTAGAATGAGCCCTAACTTGAAAGGGACAGTCCTGGCCCATAGTGACATAAGCCAAAGTGATCGCGTCCACTATCCAGTGGGAGAGCCTTTGTTTAGAAACTGCCCGTCCCTTCGAGCGTCCCCCGAAGCACACAAAGAGCTGGTCCGACTGCCGAAAAGCGGCGGAGCGATCAACGTAAACCCTGAGCGCCCTGACCGGGCAAACAGCGCTGCGAGCGTCAGCGTCCCGAGAGGTTGACGGTTCAGCAGATAAGGCAGATAACGAGATCACCTGCGATCTAAAAGATGTAGACAACGATTTCGGTACATAGCCCTGCCTCGGCCGAAGAGTGACACTACAGTCTCTGGGACCAAAAAACATACAATCCTCGCTAACAGATAGCGCGTGTAAGTCCCCGACGCGCTTTGCTGACGCGAGGGCCAAAAGGAGGGCGGTTTTCAGCGAGAGCTCCTTAATAGCCGCAGCCTCCAAAGGCTCAAACGGAGGAAGAGAGAGTGCTTTCAGAACCAGCGCTAGATCCCACGGCGGCACGGAAGGCGGCCGTGAAGGAAACAGTCTCCTCGCTCCCTTAAGAAACTTGGCCACTAGGACGTGTCTACTTATCGATTGACCAGCCACAGGTGCATGAAACGAAGCGATAGCGGCTACGTAAACCTTCAGCGTGGGGGGCAGACTGCCACTGTCCAGCTTGTGCTGCAGAAAACTCAAAACATCCGACACTGGGCAGTTAACCGGGTCGATGAGAAGCTCACAGCACCATTTTTCAAACACTTGCCATTTAAGAGTGTAAAGGCGTCTAGTGGATGGTGCACGGGACTCCGTGAGTGTGGCAAGGACACGGGGAGGCAAGACGCTCAAATCCTCTAACAGCCCTGAAGCATCCACACATGAAGTTTCCACAGCTCCGGGTTGGGATGCCAGATCACACCGTTCGCTTGCGATAGCAGATCCGTCCTGAGCGGGATTTGCCATGGAGCGGCTGTCAGCATCTCTCTGAGATCCGGAAACCATGGCTGGTTTGGCCAGTTTGGGGCGACCAGGATCACTGACGCTTTCTCCTCCCTGATTTTGCATAGCACTAAGGGTAGAATTTTCACCGGAGGGAACGCATAGAGCTTGGCTCTCGGCCAACTCGATGTCAGAGCATCTCCCTGGAGCGGGGAGCGGGACATTGAGAAGAACAGCGGGCAATGCGCGTTCTCGCTTGTCGCGAACAGATCCACTTCTGCTGTCCCGAACCGGGACCAGATCTTCCTCACCACTCCGGGGTGAAGTCTCCATTCTCCCTGAGGGATACCGCCCCTCGAAAGTAAATCCGCCCCGTAGTTTAGACGGCCGGGGATGTACGTCGCTCTGATGGAGAGAAGATGTCGATCTGACCACAGAAGGAGGCGTTTCGCCTGCTTGAAGAGAATTCTGGATCTGATGCCGCCCTGGCGATTTATGTACGATACCACAGACCTGTTGTCGGTGCGAATCAGAACGTGCCGCCGTTCCAGTTGAGGCAGAAAAGCTTCTAACGCCAGGAAGACTGCTCGTAACTCCAGCCTGTTTATGTGCCACTTTTTCAGCGACTCTGACCAGAGGCCTGACACCGGTGAGCCCGCACAAAGCGCGCCCCATCCTGAGGTAGACGCGTCCGTCGTGACAACAATGCGTCTCGTCACTAAGCCCAGAGGAACACCCCGCTTGTACATATCCATGTCGCGCCACGGCCTCAGAGCCCCGATGCAGCCGCGGTCGACCGGGATGAGCACATGGCCTGATGTCCACGATCTCCACGGGACTCGAGCCTTGAGCCAAAACTGGAGCGGGCGCATGTGCAGGAGGCCCAGATGGCAGACCGAGGAAGCTGACGCCATCAATCCCAGAAGCCTCTGGAATTCCCTCAGAGGGACAGATCTGCCCGGTTTGAAACGGAGTAAAGCAGATATTATGGTATCCACGCGCTGAGGAGAGAGGCTGGCTTTCATTGTTATCGAGTCGAAATGTACCCCGAGATAGGTTATCGACTGACATGGGGTGAACACACTCTTCTGAGCATTCACTCGCAACCCAAGACTTTCCAGGTGGCGCAACAGCGCTTCCGTGTGGCCCACCAACACATCTCGCGAGTGAGCTAAAATCAGCCAGTCGTCCAAATAATTTAGGATCCGCATGCCGCTCTCTCTGAGAGGGGATAGAGCGGCATCCACACATTTCGAAAAGGTGCGGGGGGCCAACGCCAGGCCAAACGGAAGTACCGTGTACTGGTATGCTTGGTCCTCGAACGCAAATCTCAGGAAGCGTCTGTGACGCGCCGCTATTTGAATGTGAAAATAAGCGTCCTTTAAATCCACCGACACAAACCAGTCCCCCGTGCGAATTTGGGCTAGGATCTGTTTCAACGTAGTCATTCTGAACGTACGTTTGTGCAGTGCTCGGTTTATAGGTCTCAGATCGAGAATGGGGCGGAGGCCGCCGTCTTTTTTGGGGACAACAAAATAACGGCTGTAGAATCCCGATTCCCGTTCGCTCGGAGGGACGCGCTCTATCGCTCCTTTCGTGAGCAAACTGAGAACTTCTTTTCTTAGGATCTCGGTGTTTCTGGGCACCGTTAACGACGGAACTACACCGTTGAAGCGGGGTGGTCTGCGTCTGAACTGAAGAGAATACCCGTTGCGTATAATGTTTATTAGCCAAGGGGAAATACCTGGGATGGCTCTCCAAGCGTGCAGGAAGAGAGACAGCGGCCGTATTAGATCGCGGTCTAATTCTGACGAAACCGGGCGCGCTGTGATTAGCTGCCGTGGGTCGAGTTCTTTGCGCGTTGCGCTGTTCTGAGACAGGGCGCGATGCATGGGGAAGAGAACATGAGGAGAAGAAAGCTCTTTTTGTGAGGGGATATGTGTTTTTATTGTTAGCATATTCACATTTAACACACACAAATCTTGTGGACGAACAACACCACAGTCTCCTGCAGGAACGGCGGGGACTGGAGAACAGAGTCGCCTCTTCTTGGGGGCGGGTTCGTCCACGGAAAATCCTCTCCTCGTAGCCGGGCTGTCAGGATGACGGCTTAGGCGCCGTAGACGATCCGCCATCGCGGTGGGGGCTCCTCCTTGGGCCGTGACGCTTCCTGCCAGGTGCCGGCCATTGCTTCCTCCGAACGACGGGCTCAGGGCGCGAGGCTGTAGCGGGGGCAGACGGCTGCCTCACAAATCTCCGCTCCGGGTTCCGATGAGCAGACGAAGAGCGTGATCTGGCGTTGGGCTGCGGCTGGAATGAGCGACGGGGCATCACGTGGCTCATGGCTTTCGCGCGCTTCTGTGCCTCAGCGAAACGCTCGACGACAGACTCCACGGCGTCGCCAAAGAGGCCGGAGGGAGTGATGGGAGCGTTGAGAAGGGTCTTACGGTCCGCGTCCTTCAGGTCAGCCAGAGTAAGCCATAGGTGCCTGTGGAGGACTACCATAAACCCCATAGCGCGGCCAATGGCCTGAGCGGAGCGCTTCGTAGCCATAAGGGCAAAATCCGTCGCCGCACGTAGGTCTCTAACCACCTCCGCCTCGAGACCGGCGTCATCAAGCGACTGCAGGCGCTTAGCTTGAAAAACCTGCAGCACTGCCATGGAATGGAGCGCTGAGGCCGCCTCCCCCGCGGAAGCGTAAGCTTTGTCGGCAAGATGGGCCGTGAACCTGCACGGTTTGGATGGCAAGCCCAGATCCGATCCTAGGGGGGCGGCTGACGGACACAGGTGAGCGGCGACTGTTTCCTCGACGGGGGGAGTGCGCACGTAACCGTGGGCCTCCGCGTCGTCCACGTGGGAGAAGAAGGCGTGGGTAGAAGCATGGACGCGCGCCGACTGGGGTGCAGACCACGACTTCACCACATGGCCATGAACGTCCGGGAAAAACGGAGTTCTCCTTTTCGGAGCGGCCTGACGGCGGCCCGATTGGAGATACCAGGAGTCCAGCTTGCTTTTAGTAGGTTCGACTGGGGCCTCCCAAGTGAGGTCCAGCTCTGTGACTGCCTTTTCAAGCACCCTCATGAACTCCTCCTGGAGGTCTACAGGGGCTTGGGCTTCTGGGCGGTCGGGCTCGGAAGCCGCCCAGACGCGGAAAGGGACATGGAGTCGCCCTCTTTGAGCTCCTCCGCGCCGAAGGAGAAGAAATCCTCGGACATGGACGCAGGGGGGTGGAAGGCCTCTCCTGTGAAGACGACCGCCGGAGAGAGGGGGGATGGAAGAGGACGGTGAAGCCACGTATCTCCTCCCTCGTCGTAATCGACGTCGTCGTCCGCGCGAGCGGGGCCCACCAGCGGCTCGCTGGCGGCAGTGGGCCTTGCTCCTGAGAAGGACCGCACATAGTCCCTTCTGGCTCGGAGGACGCGGGCTGGAAAGTCCGCGCAGTGTTGGCAGTTCCCCGAGTCCGCGAAGGCTGCTTCAGCGTGGGCCAGGCCCAGGCAAGCCACACAGTGCGGGTGGTTGTCGGGCGGGTCGATGGGACCCGCGCAGATGCTGCAAATAGAAGTCATCGGATGCCTAGGAGAAGTAAATCAGCGTTTGGCAACTTTCAACGATGAGCGTGAAGGAAGAGATTCTGAGGTAATTGCCGCTCTTTCTACCTTTTATACTGCCTAGTGAGCCAGTAAGGTGCGCGCGTTGCGCATAGAGCAGCAATTGGCCAGTTTTTCTAACTGGCGTTAGCCTATTATATTTCAACATTTTGGAAGAAAGGGATTTCCCGCAGCGTTTTACGCAGTGTCGAAGTGACCGCTCTCGAAAGGGAACGAAATAATGGATCATATCGTTGCATTTGTGTTTGAATAATTAGTTTTTCACTTGAAACAGTTGCATATTAAACTTAAATTTAGTTTATCCTTCCTATTTTGTTGTTTTTGGGGGGCGTGTTAGAGTGGGATTCTGTTAGGTGGTCCTCAGAAAAAAATTGGAAGATAAAGTGGTCCTTGGGCTGAAAAAGTTTGAGAAACACTGATCTAATAAATTATTAATTCAGAAATGTTGAGCAAGTGAAATACAAGTTGGAAAACAAAACATGACAATAGAAAATCTTCTAGGAAAAAGAATATCTGGGAAAATATTCAGTCTCCTAATGGATTATTTGAAAAATACTTCAAATACTTTTGAAAATTCAGTGTTTAGTTGATACTGTTAAGCGCTCACTGTCACAGTTGTAAACATGACAGCGTTCTTCTTCTACTAGACAGTTTGGAGTCACGGCATTTGTTTCCAGGTGGACCATTAATGAACACGACACTCGTGTAGAATTCAACCAATCAGATGACGACTTCGAAACTCCTGAAGTGTTTCCAGAAAAGTGTGTCATATGCATCAACGGTCCGTGGGCGTGATGTCTGAGGCTGAAACTATGTTACAGATAGCTAGCTTTTTTGTTTGACAGGTAAGACAATTACTTATTCTGTAGACCGCTTTCTAAAATTATAAAATATTAGTGTAATTTACAGGAAACACGATAATGCGGCTGCATATATAACACCATTGTGGAATCGTTGTTTACGAAAAAACTACTGAATGTAACGTTTCCTTTAAAACTTCCATAAAGTGTATTATCATGTAAGTGTTGCCTCAACAAGATGAATATTGCAAAAAATATCATGTCTTGATCACCTGGACTTGCTCTTGATATAACTTTACCGCGTTTTCATGGGCGATGCGATGCTGAATAGCACCGCTGGATGGCGCAATTAGTATTTCTAAGAGCTGTGTAGTAAGTATCAATGCATTTTAAAGTTTTAGATCTTCATACCACGTTAGTCTTTGTTCCAAATGTGCTGCTTAATCATTTGATATTAATTTGATATATTATGCAAATTGTTCTGAAAATGTAAAGGCTCTGGAAACCTTGCCAAGCAAGAGCAGCTTTATGATCTTCATGAATTAACAGTGTTTTAAATAAAACCTGATTTTTGTTCCTTCTAGTGCACATCACTGGAGCTCATTTTGCGATGGAAATTAATACCGTATGCAAATTAGCATTAATAAACCAAGTAATAATTAACTACCAGTTTTATATTCGTCATCTTGCGTTTTAAGGTATTTGTTTGTATCATACATTTTTGAAAAGGGAAACATACATGCAACAGCAGAGGGCAGTGAATGCCAAATAATGTATCTCCTAAATTTTTCAGGGGACAATGTAAGGTACCATCAAGCTTTGGAAACATGTTTGTGTTTTACAATGATATTAAGAATGATTGCGTGATGTCCATGACATTTTAGTGTCCATAGAATTTAGTACAGTTGGCTAATGTTCACTTCTTCACATATACGGTTGTAATATAGCTATGGTTTTCGTATGAATTATATGGAAATTTTGTAATCTTCCTGACAAAAGATTTTGGCAGCGGTGGGATTCGAACCCACGCCATCGAAATGACTGGAGCCTAAATCCAGCGCCTTAGACCACTCGGCCACGCTACCACGAGACTACATAGGTGACAGATGACAGTAATATTTATAAGCAGCTTGATACAGATGTTATTAAAACGAACGAATCAGCATGTCAACTCGCTTTTAACAAATAACGAGTCGTTGATTATTTTACTTGTTAAACTGCAGGTGTCATATGTTTCATAAAATTGAATCCTTAAACACGTTTTGGAACAACGGTTAGTGTCATTTCGGACGATGCTGACACTAGCAATAAAAAGAAACCCAAGAGCACGAAAATATTTGCTCGGTTTGCACACCACTCGAGTTGGATGGGCAGCTCTGTTCTTTTTCACGGTGGCTACGTGCAGCAAGTCCACACCAGTGTGGAGGCTCGCCCTTCCCCCGCGAATGCGCGATTCTACTATGCCGAAGAGTCCTCTCATGAATATTAATTACGTATCGTGACGTTTTTCTAGTACGCTTTCTTGATTTGATTTTGGAATGTGGCCCCTTGAAGGCTCGGCTTATTTTCTTTACGTAGCCAGGAAATAATAACTTGAGTAAATTAATATTCATGAGCAATGCCTTTGTCTTAGTAGAATTCGTAAAATGCCCCTGCGATCGATTAACAACATAAACTCCCCCATAAAAGGCCATGTGACTGTCACACGGCTCTCACTGGATAATATTTCGACGTTACTTTTTTATGTAAACTGTTTTATGCTTTTTTTGTTTTCGTTTTTATACATTTACATACCTGACATATCTGAACTTATAACTACATTAATGTAATTTTGTTGACGCCCACTAGAGGGCTAAATATGCAGCTTTGTGGTTGTCCTGAGTTATGCGAGGCTGGAGGAATAAACAACACAAGGGAACATTTTGCGCGCAGGCTCAGACACGTAACGCTAGTACACATTTCTGCAGGGACACAGTAAACCTGTCACTGTCCAGTGTGCTCGAGACACAGCTGCGGCTCAAACTTCCGCTCAAACGCGCTATTCATGGTTGAAGTGGCTTCCTTTTCCGAAAGGGTGTGAAGAAGATTGGAGAAAAGAGAGAATATATGCATCTTGTTTTTGTTATGCCTTCAATCTAGCCACTTTATTCATTCTAGCGTAAGGTATGTGACACGCGCTTTTGCTTATTCTTGTGCTCTGCAGTGTACATTTGTTATGCTCTGTTGCTATTAGTTATTATGCTGCAAAATACATTATTATAGCTTTATATTACATCGTAACTTGAAGGTTTCAAAGGGCGTCTGTCATTGTAAACATAATTCCTAAAGTAATTTGGCATAACGACTAGTTGACGGGTCGATAGAACGCGTGAGGCTGATATGAACGAAAACCTTCACATTTTATCAACCTGTTATTGATCATTCGCTACTTTTAACCTTTAGGTGTTTCCATTTTTTTTGACAATGCATATAATAATGTAATATTATGGGGAAGTTAACCACTCGCTTCTAACGCACCAGCGACTCGGGTTCGATCCCCACCAAGGGCAACTTCTCACTTGTTAGTCGCTTTGGATAAAGCGTCTGCCAAATGAGTAAATGAAAATGTAAATATTTGACACTTACACTAACGACTAGTTGACGGGTCAGTGGATCGCAGGGTCAGCTTTATTTATTTACGAAAACCTTCATATTTTATCAACCTGTCATTCTACTCTTTAAAGGTGTTTCCATGTTTTCTGACAATGCCTCTAATAATGTAATATTTGACACTTATTCTAACGTGCTTGTTTGTAGTTTTGGTGCACAACACAGTGGGACATCATGACTGAGGAGGAGCTCATGTTTTGTATGGAGGAGGTTGGCAGCCCTTTGGATGGACCTAGGAATGGATGTACTAAGAATAAAGTGTCTTTTAAAGATTCCAATGCCAGTGATGATGATGATGATGAAGATGACGTCCGCATATGCCCCATCACCGACGACCCCATAAGTCCAACCAAAGGTTTCTGTGACTACCCAAAGAACCTTGTTCGCAACCAGCAGCTTTCTAATTCATTGCCCAAAAACTCCTTTTCTTACAAGGTGAGACTTTCCCAGTTAATATGCAGTTGTAACACTTTTACACAATAATCTTTATATTAGGGATGTAACAATATATCATATTACAATATATCACATAAAAAATGCAACAGTATTTATTGTGGACAGTGAGAATCTGTATTGTGTATCGTTCACCCACAATGAAAATTACTGTGAAGGAAAAAAGTTACTATATTTAACTACTATATATAATGTTGAATAATGCAATGAGAGAATATTTGTGGGTCCTGATAATGCCAAATGTCTTGTGTTACTAGTAAAAAGTGGACTACATTATTTTAAATATATCTAGTCAGTGACAGAGTGCAAGCATTTTCGTCTAAAGTAATTCTGTATTTTCAGCTTCAGAGTTATGAATATTTTTATTCTGGTGTCACCATTGTCATGTGCATTCGGTTACCAGCACCAAGTCCAAGCATATTCATTTCAGTCCCCAATGTAATACCAAATTTAGGTATCAACAATAAATTTTTTGTTAACTTATTACCATATGTCTTGGAGCATCGCAATAATATTGTATCGTGGGTTCAGTATCGTGATATGTATCGAATCGTGACATGAGGGTATCGTTACACCTCTAGTTTATATACATGTATGTGTATATATATATATATATATATATATATATATATATATATATATATATATATACACACACACACACATGATACAGCACAACTTTGAGTGCCTTATTTTTATAAAACTGTTACTACACAATAAAAATATCTAGGGATATTTCATTACAACGTTATATCATTAAGTAAATTCATTAAGTAGTATCCTTCCTTCAAAAATATAATCCCTGCATGTAAACAAAGGCTTGTTTTGGAACTGCATTCTGCCACAATTCAAACTATTTGTTTAATTTACACTTCAATGTGTACATGATACTTGCATAAACTTCTACATTTTTGCAAAAATATGCAACATACAGCAAGTACTGTATCCTCTAATTAATAGTATGACACAAAATTAGATAAAACACTTATAATACCTGTTTTTATTTCTCAATTACACATGTTTGTAATTAATACTGTCAAAAAATGTAGCATACTTATGTTTGAAACAATCATCATTTCATAAAGCATGCTGTTTCACATACTATTTTAGTGGGTCCTGTGCAGTGATGTACACAGTAGCTATACAGTTCAAATCATGGCTGCTGTTACTGCATTGTGTATTTTTAGCTCGACTGTAATGCTGTGTTGACCAATCATTATCCAGAACTTGAACTATCCATTTCATACTGGTATTTTGGGGGTACTCCAAGAACGTTCTTATCTTGGTTTTGTCCACTTGGACAATGACCTCTCTATAATGGTTAAAGAGATTTCCTGTACCACAGAGAACTGGTAAACAAATTTTCTTTCTTAACCACGAAAAAAAATGTTGTTACCAGAAGTAGCAGTAAACTAATGTACAGTATGCAAGAACTGTTTTCCTCCATCTCTGTGACACACCCACATCCATATATGGAGTTTGAGCTCTCTCAAGCTCATAGTAAGCGCCTGGTGATTTCAATTCCTTAACCTTGTGTAATGTAAATCTTACTGTCAATATGTTAGGTTGCATTTGTACTAGTATTTTGTTGTGTGTGTTTAAACAAGTGGGTTTGTCTATTCCTCCAATTTAGAACAAAAATGACAAAGTGCAGGACGTCATGTTTGGCTCTTTAACTGAGAAAGGCCGGGTATGTTTAATACAAGTTTCAATTTCTACCCTTCACATTTTGTGTTTCTTTCCCCATTCTAGCCTGGAATGCATGCTTTTCCCATATTTCTCCTATCGCATTTTATTTACTCCTATCGCATTTTATTTTTTATCGCAATAATATTTTTTATGCTTAAAGCCGTCATTTTCCTCCTTTGTTGAGTCCAACACCCACATCTCAAAATTCAATCAAAAAACGGTAAATATCTGCCCTACATGTTTTTTTTCCTTGATAATCTATTACACTTCACAGTAAGGAATAAAGATCTGTTGCTACTTCTGTTTCATCACGACTTTAAGCCCATTAAAGCTCTAGTCTAGAATTGTACAGGTATAAAAACTGTTTATAATGTTCAGCAGAGATGTTACTTTTTAGTGCTCGTCTAGCCTAGCATAGTATAAGACTTCACTATTTGAATTGAAAATTTATTATAAATGATCAGCTTCAAATATCAGACTGTTGCGATTTAAAAACACAAATAATTGCTGAATTTTCTAATTTAAATTTAGGTGTTTTCATTTTTGATTTCCTACAAGCCAGCAAAGTTAATATGTTATTAATTTAAGGTATTTGTTCATGATAGTATTGAATTCCACTCCAATATAGTATGTAAGGTTTGGTGGTAAGGGTCAGTGGTAGTCCTGTACTGATTAGGAGATGTCCGGGGCTACGTGATGTCTTGTGACACATGGGTAACGTTTCCAGACGTAAGGGGTTCCCTGTAAAGAGGAGACCACATTTTCCTAGTGTCTGACGTAGATTTGTACTGTCTGTCACACCGTGACATTTCAAAAGGAAATAAATATTTGGTTGAATATACTTTACCACATGATCTAGGTTTACTGGTTATTTTGAGATGCTTACAGCAGGTTTACTTCATTGATGACACTTGGATCACGATGAGACTTTTACCACAATGTAGTAGTACAGTATGTTAGCTCTCTTACATTTGTTATTCAGAAATTAAATAGCCCAAAGTTTATGAAATAACCAAGCCAGATGTCTACTCCTCACAAATTCTTTGTTGACAGGGACAGCAATCAAGGAATGTAACTATTTTGGCTCCAATTCCGATTCCTAATGGGTCCAAGATATCATTAAAATCATTTGCTTATGATTTCTTGTATTTATTTTATTATCATGTATTTATATCTTAAAATAAAACTGGGATCCCCTAACAAATGTCTACTAAAGACTTTCAGCATTGATTCAAACTTTTCTTTGTACCTTTATTCCCGCATGTTCTTTGTTGTAGCAAACCTCTCTTCCTCCTATTCTTTTCTCAATCCTTGTTTTGGGCTTGCACACATCCATAGTATAGTGGACCTTTACCATGTTCAGTGTTCAACCCATGCAGACAGATGTGGAAGTTTTTCAAACAACTTCAATTTCTCTTACTCAGGCTACTTGGAAACATGCTATTGAGAAAGCCAAAGCCATGCCTGATCCTTGGGCTGAGTTCCATCTGGAGGAAATCGAGACCGAGCGCTGTACTCGATACAGGTGAGTGATTTCGAGGCCCTTTGGATGGTTAACCTACTGTTCAAAGAGTGGAGGTTTGAATCCATCAAAAGGCAACACATGAGCAGTGTTGGGGAAGCTAGTTGAAATCTGTAGACAGCCAAGCTAAAAGCTACTTCAGCTACAGTCAATTTAATCTTTTGAAAAATGAGTATAATTAGCTACACTCCAACCTATCAACAAAAATCAGATATTTCTGTTGATTCATTAAAGGCATAATATGTAAGATTTTTGGATTAAAATATCCAAAAACCACCAGAACAGTGTTATAAATTTTGTTGACGTGTACTTACATTATCCCAAATATTTGCAAGAATGTTTAAATTCAGAGAAATGAGCAATTTTAACCAGGACACGGGCGATATGTCCCCTATTAGTGACATCATATGCTCATTACCCTCAATTTCCTTTTTTTGTTTGTTTGTTTTTGTTTTTTAGAAACCATGGAAACACCTAAGACACTTTAATATCTGTTTTATTAGACATGTGAGCAACTGTTAGGATGCATTCATTGACAGAAAACTAGTTGTTATATAGCTCAACACAGTCTTATTGTTTAAATCTCGTGCTCTTGATTTACCATGAATACCATGTTTTACCTTACTTAATATCGGTCTAGCTTACTGCAGTGTGCAACAAGTGTCTCATAGTAGCCGCTGAGCAAATGCACTGAATAGCTTTCAACACACAAATGTATCTTATATGGTAAAACAGAGCTGCGTTACCCCATATACGCATGGCAGGAAGAAGCGGTCATCTGCCGCATAATAAAAGCTCCACTGCTCTCAAGCCGTGAGTCGCGCTTGTCTCTCAGTAGCATTCGCTCCAACGGCCTCGTTCCTATTCAACAGCTTTCAACCACACCATGCTTCATACCAAAGTAATGTTAATAAATCTTTAATACATTAGCTCATCTATGAATATGATTTCTGTTCGAATCCCATCTGATTCTTTTCCAGCTGTAGAAATGAAGACAACACCTCCCGTATTTCCACGAAATCAAGGTGTCAAAAAGCTATACCTTGGTTTTGAATAAGCGACCTCTAGTGGCGAAAACTACATATTGTGCCTTTAAAAGTCAATGCAATCAAAACTTTCACAGTTCAAAAGGAGATTGTAAAAGTATTCCATATAAATCCATTTAAGAGACATGATCGCTTTGTTTGATGAACAGACTTTTATTCAAATATAAACATTGATCAACACATTTACATAGAGCACATCAAATATGGTAAATGGAAGATCAACCACACTTGCATGACATCAGGCAAGCACTTTATATTAATTTGTGTTTTAAATAAAAGTGTCTTATGGTCTAGGATTGGATATAGGATGGTCTAGGTCTAGGAACAACATGAGGGTGAGTAAGTTATGTCAGAATTTTCATGTTTGGGTGTCCTGTTTTATAAGATTTTCATCTACTCCCCAACGCTGCACATGAGATTGACCCTTGTGCTCCATCATCACTGAACCTTCGGTTTCCTCCTGACACACATCCAAGTCAATCGCAGATGATTTCAGAACATTTGTCATTGCTTGCTAAGTAAGAGACACTGTAAGTATAAGGTCAGATGGACACACTCTAAGGGTCTGCTCGCAGTTTCGGACTCTAATTTTAAACATTTGTAACTTCACACCTCTAAAATATTCCTTGACCATCAGCCAATGGTTGTGTGTGCCATTAAACAACTGTATCTGATGGGTTGGTCTACATGGCACACAGTGTTCTGGGCCACGGAAAAAAACAACACACACTTTCTTGTGTAAATACTGGGTGTGTGCTGTGTGTAAATTCTAGTTGCTACTGTGGGAAAAGTTTGATAAATACTTCCTGAGAATGAAAGGGAATAGAAAACTACATGTAAAGTGATTCACATTGGTATAAACATGTATTCTTGCTCTTTAGATACAATGCTGTTACTGGTGAATGGGCAAAAGACGACATATTTATCAAGATTTCCTCTCAGGTACTTTGGCATCATCATATACTTGTTTTTTGTTTGAGTTGGAAGTTGCATTTCTGTTTGATAGCAACACCAACATAAATATGTTGCTGGTACTGATTAATTATGCATTCTCTTGGATTTATTGGGATATTTTTTTTTTTTGCAGCCATTTGGAAAAGGAGCCATGAGAGAATGCTTCAGATCGTGAGTCAAGCAAATATATATTGATTATATATATAATATACTAGGTAAATATTACTGTTTGTTAATTAATATTGGAACAGAAGCGTAAGTGTTCTTCTGTGTTTTTCAGGTCTCAGGTTTTATAAGTTTTTATAATTTTTTTTTTTTTAAAGTATGAATATTCCATGCAATTGCTTAATTGCTGTCATAAAAATGGCACATTATTATATTAAAAGGATTTGAAAATGTTGTGTAGAATAGATTTGTTTGTCATGCTGTAGGACGTTACTGCCAGTCATATTGACCAATACCTTTGAAGATTGTATTAATTAATGTTTGTTATCCTGCACAAAACAATTCACTTTCTTAGTGATGTATCTTCCATTCAAGTGATAATTTTATCAGGGCTGCCCCCTAATAATCGACTAAATGTTAAACACGGAGCTCACTTCTCCCCAGAAACATGGACTAACTCGTGTTCCTTTTTCATAATATGTGAAGACTGAGATCAGAGGAAAAAAATAGTGAGAGTCAGGTACAGCTTAATTGTCCATATTGTCATGTATTTTGCTTAAATTTCTTTTTTTTAAGATGAGGCATTTTTTATATATATATATATATATATATATATATAATAGATATATATATTTTTGTATTTTGTTTATAATTTGTTTGCATTCTGATCTCAAAAAAGTTAATGTTTTGCCGGTGTTGCTGAATTAAAGTAAGACTATACCTGTCCTGAGGTCATGACCATTACCATAGAACCAAGCTGACCAATCTAACTTCCTCTAATGGTAACTTTACATAATCATGCCATGGTTTCCCATGTAGACTTAGTTAGAATAATATTACAATAATCAGAGGTTGAGGCTGACCCTATTCAGATTGGTTTGACAACCCTTTGTTGTTCTGAACGGAAAAACCCATTATTAGCCTCTACAGTCACGTACACGTGACTAATGCCAATGTGTTCACTTATGTGTTCACTCACTTATTTACATACAGGAGGTAGTTTGAATGAAGGACCTGAGGGAAGGTACACTTTTAGTGGCACACAATATTACTTGTTTTCTAGAACTTCTTGGAAGTTCGTACTATGTCTGGGAGAATGAGACCATTTTACCAGGTGCACTGAGACATTTCAAATGATACGAAATGATATTCACTTGTTGTACACATTCAACATTGCATGGATTTGGATTGAGTTTTAGGTGAGGGAGAAGGATGGGGAACAGAGAATGATGGGGAGACTGTAATGGTGAGGCGTGAACTGCTCGGTGTGGTGCGTCTCGGATGGTGCTGTTACTTATGCAGGAGAGTGTTCAAATGTTGATTGCCAGGAAAGTCCTTTGTTCTCGTAATGGAAAAGTTGTCCTTCAGTCCAGACGATCCGACTCCAGCCTTACAGCACTCAATACAACAGCAATTATACTCTTAACACAGGTCACTAAACTACATCATTACTTCAGGTTGAATGATTCTGATTGGTTGAGACATAGCTAAACTTCATAGCTAAAGAAAATCTCCACACATGGACATATAGTTCGAAGCATATCTCCATTGATCATCCGGATGAAAACGGGTCCTGGTTTGGGCACGAAGTGACCCACCAAAGTCGCATATCAGCGCTTCCAGGCTTCAGTTTGTCTGAAAGTTCATTTCCCCTGGGTGCCAGTTGTTCACCTCACTGGAACCAGGACCTGTAACAAAAGATACTGACACACACACACAGATACACAACTTCTTCAAGGTTGGAGTTGGTTGAGTCTAATGATTGAAGATGAAAAGTGAAGTAAATGCATTGACATTGATAAATTACATGTGAATTGGTCACGTAGGAGGCAGGCCTGAGTGACCCCAGTGACCTAGGCTGTCATGGTCAACTACAAGAGTAATTGTATGTTTTGACATGTGTTGGGTGCCTCTCTCAAAAACAAGGAGAAAGAATGTTCCAGTGAAATGACATCTACTTCTTTAACAACTTAAGTCTCATAAGCTTGAAGAAGTTATTCAAGTCGTTTAATATTTAGAAGGAAAAATATTGATTAATACTTGATTACAAAGCACTCAAAAGTATATGGATTGAAGAGGCAGTGGATTCAAGATTCCACCCCTTCAGTCCACCATTTTAGACCAATGTGGTGTCTACCAAGTAAGGCAGCTACGGAAGGCGGAGTGGTGACACATGCTCCACTGGCAGGTTACAATTGTCTCTTCACCCCATTATGGACATGCTGGAAACTAAGAATTGCGATCCCCATGGAAGGGTCTCTCTCACCTCCCACTCACAACAGGGTATAAATGTTGCCTTTTGTCAGCTGATGGTGTAGGCTGTTCGTCAATTTCAGCAGCCGCATCTCCTCCTCAGCAGGGTTCACTGTTCTGCAAGGCATGAACAGATACAAGAAACGACAGCGAACATACGTCCATATACATAAGCATAGTAGAATCAATCCCAGGCTATCAGTGCAGACGATAGGATATTATTTTCAAATTGACATGTTTTATTCTCCATCATTCAATGCATTTTGCCTGTACATAAATGAATCTATGTTATGTCGTTACAGTTTAAAATCTATAATATTTATTGCATTCATAAGAGGAAAAACTGGCTCAGTACATATATCGCCAGTTGAGACCAATACTGTAGTGTTTTTGGGTGGACTGCTGAGATAAATTGCCAGCAACAGTCATTTTAGGATTGCTTGTGATTTGCTCTTAGTTACTTAGGAGTCCTCTTGACTACTCCTATCTTTTCACAGATTTGGGAACTGGTTTTAGCATTAAAATTCTTTGTGAAATACTCTTTGAGCAAAAATTTAGGACTGACATGCCCTTTCATTTTAAGAGTTTTTCCTTAGTTGGCAAGTTAGGAGATACTTTTAGCCTTAAGATGTTTTGTGAATACGGCCCCTGATTTCCACCCTCTTCAATGATTTGATATTTCTCCGCTGACTAATCGACTAATGGGTTAAATGACCAACTAATAGTCGACTAGGAAATTTTTTAGTCGGGGGCAGCCCTAAATTTGATACTGTCATCTTGTTTTAAAATGGATTTTTGTTGACCTGTTGCCTTCTATTCCCTTTCGTTAACAGGAAGAAGTTATCAAACTTTTCCCACAGCTACAACTGGAAATCAGCCTCAAACTACGTGGCTAAGCGCTACATGGAGACTGTTGACAGAGAGGTTTACTTTGAGGATGTGAGGTTACAAATGGAGGCTAAATTGTGGGGTGAGGAGTTCAATCGCCACAGGCCTCCCAAACAGGTACTTCTTTGGTGGATGTATGTAGTTAAAGGTGCAATATGAGATTCTCTACAGAAAGATTTTTGTTATACTGGTTGAAAGTCTCCTCATATCCTGATAGCAATCACTTTGTTAAATGGTCTAAATGTATTTTTGTAAGTGTATATTGTCTGTGGAAGGCGTTGGACCATAGCATGTTCATCCAATCTATTTTCGGTCCAAACGAAATAATACGATGTACTACCTGTCTGTCAAGAGTATGTTTTTACATACTCTCGCGCACCCTGTTCGTGCAGACATCATACATCATCAGCGCGTTTCATGCTATGTAGAGTTTATACAGATAGACCTCAGTCACGAGCACCACAAACAAACAGCAGCTATCTTTTACAGTGCCTACCGAATCAAAACAACAAGCTTATGCTGCATTCACGCCACAACTACCATAATTAAGAGATGGCAACCTGTGACGTTCTAACCGGAGCTATTCACATACTCAAACTTGGCATTATGCATTTCCATGTCAACGGTATCAACACTGAAATGAATCTGCAGCAGTCAGGTATACGCTCTCGTGGTGGAAATTCAGCTATGAAATTAAAGTCAGGCCACTCAATAGTAAAATTATCAAACCAACTTTACTGAAAATTAAAATTCAGGGTAGTCTCTCTTACAACCAAAGCATACCTCAGAGAGCTACAAAGTGAACTTCACACAAAACAGAGTATTTATTCAGTAAAATCATACATATTAATTTTTAGTAAACAAAGAAAGTCAAAATTGATTGGATAAGCAAATAAGTAAATTATCATAAAGCCATCCTACTTCCTTTTACCATATAGGTACAAATTCCGGTTCATCAGTCTATGCTGTTTTCAAAACACATAACATAATAGTTATCCCCTCAACATGGTAAATATTTGCTGACATCATCAACATCTTATAACTCCCTTAACTTCTTCTCAGATAACTGACCTTAAGGGCAGAAAGAGTCATTAATCTTAAGTCGCTGCTCAGAGAAACTATACTATGAAAGATATATGGTAAAGCATACAAACCTAACCCATAAAACTAAAAGATAACACATGTACTCTTCATGCTCATTGATCAAGATCTGACCCTTACATAGGTGGCTTAACCTCCATTGGTCTGTTTTCTATCTTCAGTTCATTGCCTCACATTCTTAGACCGTTAAAACCCTTTTGAAAACATCATGAACAATAAGAGACAAAAAAGTCTGATACATGCATATCTATGTGTTAACAATCAAATATAATTTTTCTCATGCTTAAAAGATTACGTAAGGATTATATAAGGAAATTCATGTAACTCATGTAAGAGTAACAAAATTAATCATGTATAAGCTGTATGATTGATTGAATACACATAAGAAAATAATATTTCCCTTGCACTCTCTAAGTTGTTTACGTTCATTATTATTGTAATGTTATGTGCTTTGAGACATGAGGTAGTTTAATGTTGTTTCTTCTGACGCTTTGCCTAGAGTAGATGTGAACAATTATACCAGATATGAATTATATACTTCTTTAACGTATCCCTTCATTATTAGGTTGACATCATGCAGATGTGTGTTGTGGAAATGACCAGTCGCCCTGGTAGCCCTTTGTTTCACCTGGAACACTACATTGAGGGGAAGTACACAAAGTACAACTCCAACTCTGGTTTTGTGAGGGACGATAACATACGGCTTACACCCCAGGTATACTGTCAAGGAAGTATCAAATCTGAATCTGTTGTCCCAGTTAAATGATTTGTGATTATTTATTGGCAATGATGTTTTTGTGGCTTTAGGCATTTAGTCATTTCACATTTGAGCGCTCTGGACACCAGCTGATAGTGGTGGACATTCAGGGTGTTGGGGACCTTTACACAGACCCTCAGATCCACACTGAGAAGGGGACTGACTTTGGAGATGGCAACCTGGGTATTTATCAATATCCTGCATTTTTTTTCTCCTTTATAATTTGAAGACGACTTAGAAATTTGATTTGTCTTAAGCATGAGTAATGCAAGCATGAGGAACATTGTTAGTGATGCACTGAAATTTTGGCAAATGAAAATATTTGGCCGGATATTCATTTTCAGTTTCGGATGAAACATGGATGAAACTATAACAGGTGAATATGTCAGCTGTATGGACGCTATAGGGCTGAGTTGACAATATTTCTTGTTTTTAATCGGATCTTCATTTTGATGAACCGAGATCTTGTTGTCTATGCTGTTTTCAAAACACATTACAGTATTTGTAGTGCACCTTCCATGCAATAATCACATTAAGCTTGTACTTTTGAAATGAAACAAAATCTCTAGAGACTACAGAGGAGCATTTTGCCATAAATATATGCACATTTATTATATTTTTTACTTAAAATGGTTTGGGTGAACTAACCCTTTAACCTGTGCCTTCATTCTATAGTATATGTTTGAATATATCTCTCATCCAAGTTTTTATTACAACCACTGTATAAATGTTTATTTTTCCGTTGGAATTGAAAACACTGAATTGGAGTAGAATATTATTATTTTTTTAATTTATCAATAAAAATGGATATAATCGGTGAAAAATTGATATAACCTTTTTAATCAGTGCATTTTAAATATTTAGATTTTCTGCTTTCGGTAAAAAAAATAGTTTCTGTACTTCACTAGTAATGGTTATATTATATGTGTGTGTATTGTGTTTCAGGTGTGCGTGGCATGGCTCTTTTCTTCCACTCTCACCTGTGTAATAAGATCTGTAGGAGTATGAACCTCACTCGCTTTGACCTATCCCCTTCTGAAAACGCACAACTGGACTGCACCAACAAGTTGCTGGTTTGTACAAGATTCTTATGAAAGCTCTAAACGTAACCTAGGCTCAACAGGAGGATTGCCTGGGGATAGTATGACAAGTTTGGGCCAGTTGATGGAGCCACCCAATATGGATGGTGCAGAATTCATATGCTGCAGTGATGATGTATTTTTGTGGGCCATCCTGGAAGTAGCATCAAAAAACTAATTCAAACAACCCATTGACTTCAGCACAATGGAACCAGAAATGCTAAAATACTAAAATGTTTCTGGGTTTTGGCTTACAAAAATACGTAATTCCATGATAAAGTTCGATGTTTCACCATGAAACAGGAATTTGTTGATAAGAGTCCTGGCCTGAAGACATCTACAAGCCAATATTCAATTAGTCATAGCACCATCTGCTGGCAACAGGAAATGGCATGCTTTACTTTGGGATTAACTCCTCTTTGAGATTTAACCTGATCAACATCATATTTGGTCAGTCTAATCTTAAGGCTTTAGCGATGTTTCATTGCGAAGATCTTGAGTTTTCGTTGAAAGGTGTGTCCGTGGCGACCTGACAAATTTCGATGTATCGCCATGAAACAGGAAGCTGTTGTAAGCCAGGCATACAATGTCCGATCTGCCCCTACATTCACATGTTTGATGAGAGTCCTAGCCTGAAGACATTTACATGTCAATATTTAATTAGTCATAGCGCCACCTGCCGGCAACACGAAATGGCATGCTTTTCACTGTAATTCCCTCCCAGAAACACATTTAAATATGCCACGAAGTACCAAACACATTAAATCATGCAGCACTTGGCTAAGTGCTAATGTGTGCGATTCACACCACGAAACAGGAAGTTGTTGTAACTCGGGCATACAATGTCCAGTCTGCCCCAAACTTCACATGTTTGATAATAGTCTTGACCTGAAGACATCAACATGGGAATATTCAGTTATAGTCAAAGTGCCACCTGCTGGCAGCAGGAAGTGTGGTGCATCAAAAAAGTTTTCCTAAGGCCACTGGGTGGCGGTGAGCTGGGGTGCAAGGGCCCTTTCATTGCTGCTTGTAGCTTTAATATACTTTGATTCTGATAGTCAATTTAAAAATATGTGTATTTTTGTGGTGTGGCCAGTGAAAATATCACTGGAACTGCTGAACTGATCAAGCTGGCGGAATAAAATTCTTATCACTTAGTCGTGCATTTACAAAATGTTGCGATTGGTTATGCATTTGGATTATTTAAAGAAATATTTCTGAATGTTTTCTAAATGAATTCATTTTTTCTAATGTCAGAAGTCAGCTCAGACTGTCCTCCGTGGATGTGAAGAGCAGTGTGGTTCGCCCAGGGTGAGGACAACCTCTCTCGGCCACATGCCTGTTCTTCTGTCCCGGCTCTCTGAGACTTCCTCAGTTGATGAAAGCAGCGAGACAGACTCGGTTCCCTGCTCTCCACTTAGTATGGGTGTCTCTGCAGGCCGATCACCCATGGGTAATACTATACTAAGCCAGTACTTTGTGTGACTACACTTACTTAAGTAGCCCACCTGAGTAAAACCAAATCCCCCTTAAGACAAGTCAGATCACTTTGGTGGCAATTTTTTTCGATGTAGGTACAAGCGTACAGTTGGAACCTACTTGAATAGAGAAATATCCAAAACTGTTCACTAAGACTGATTTTTATAATATATTTATTGTGAACAATACAATCTGACCGCAATGGTATAATAATTGAAATTTCTTTACTGCATAAAACTGTATTTTTCAGACAGTTCTAGTTAACGTTTTAAATGCAGTTATCTGTCTCCTCCTCCATACAATTTCAGTGTGTTGCAATTGCCCTCTACTGAAGACAACAATGAATGAATCCTTGCACTTATAGGCCTTTTTTTGACATATTGCATGGAAACCACCTGGAAACACTTTTTTTTTTTTTTAAATATATGTATAGAGTACTAGAAGTCACTTGTTGTCACCTGACTGAGAACTGAAGTGGGCCTTTGACTGGATGGTTGTGATGTTACTATTATTACCAATTCGTTTCTATGAGGAAAAAAATTAAATACTTAATGGATTTAGCTATTTTTTAGAGAGAAATGTCTAAAAGTTAGTGTGCATTGTTGTGTTTGACACTTATAAAGCAAAAATCCAGAAGATCTCTCCTTTTTTGACATCAATATGGATAAAAGAAAACTGAAAAAAAAGAAAAAGTGATGCTCTAAATGTGTATGTCTGCAGCCGTGTGACTTATCTAAATGTAGCCACATTTATCAGAAGTAGTGTGGTAGTTAGGGTTTGCTTTCCCTTATGCTTTATTATGTTCCCTCTAGAGAATGATGACTGTATCTATGGCTTGGCTCATGAATATTAATTACTTGGTACTCACGTTGCTAAGTAACCTTCCTGGGCCAGTTTGCACTAATCTTTTATTGTTTGGATGAATCTTATAAGCGCACATATCCTAATATACGTATATAAGGCTTTAGTAGAGAATACACTTTTCCAAATATCAAAACTGTCATGTTGACAAATTAACATTAGGATTGGAAACAGTATCGACAAAAGTGTTTAAGCAATTAATATCAACAGCACCTTGATTGGTAGCACTACATATTCATTAAAACACACTGGTTTGTTTAAGCTTTTCTTAAATTCATGTCCACAAATGCAACTGCAACATCAATACATTCTAGCTCAAATATAAAGTTTGCTCCCATACAGTATATCATCTGCATATTGTACAATCTTTGCATTGCATATTTTATTTTGGGATAAATGCACACTTATTTTTATTAATTTCACAAACTGTCATGTCTCTTGATTTATGTTTCATAACAGGCTGGTCATTTATGAATGAAATGAATGAGACACATCGAGCTACCACAGATCAAAAGGTCAGTTTATGAAGAAGAATATATATCCACAGTTGATAGTGCTATTAAATTCAGCCATATTTTGTGGAAACTGATTTGATTTCAGTTGATTTTAGCAGCAATGCAAAGATGATTTATACAATTAACTGTACTTGCATTCACAGGACTCAGAGAATGGAGGAGACAGTGGTTACCCTAGTGAGAAACGCAGTGAAGGAGACTTGGTGGAACATCACAGCCAGGTACCAATTATCAGCTGGATATTATATTATATAATATTATATTATATTATTCATAACAGTATTTGTATCTAGCACAAAAGGGTTTTTGATGGTTCTGTCATCATTAAACCTGAACAAATACTGAGCATAATTAAATTTAAATTAAGTTAGGGTACAACTATTGTTTTGTTTTTGTTATATATATATTTAGATATAGATATTATATAGATAGATACAGATATGTCAATAATATAGTTTTTTTTTAATTAGTTTATTGTCATGCTACTGAGAAAAGTAGCTCAAATTAAAAGCTGTTACTTCCCAACAAAATTTCCTTTCTGTTGCATTATAAAATTATTGTTGTTGTGTGCTGTGCTTAATGTGCATCATGAAACGCAGCTGGAATACATTTTGGGCTCCTAAGATATGTGATGGTAGGTTTTTGATTCATTCATCATTATTTAGGGACGTCCCTCCTACAACAGAAATTATTCCGAATCGGATGAGGACAGTGTTCGTCGGGTAACTACAAAACCGTTGATAAAATCCCTGTGTCTAACCCATCACACATTGATTCCTGATCATTTCTTTCTCATAGAGCATTGATTTAAAGTGGTGCTGTTTAATCCACCTTTTATCTAAACCTCTAAACCTTTTCATCTCATTGTTCTTTAATCTAAACTCCTTTATCTCATCTTACTATCACATCTCACAAGTGGAAAGCTCTCTGCCGTACTGTAATCACATATGCTGGGTTCCCACAATTATGGAAAATCTGTCAATGTCAGAGACTTTTAAAATTGTGATTTTGAATGGAATGTAAAAGTCATGGAAATTTCTCATGGAAATTTGCTCAAAAAAATAATATTTATTTGACTAGCTGTTGCTGTTTGTGAATGAAATATCTATAACAAATAATATAAATAAATACAATAACATTTTTTTAAAAATTCTGGAATGACTGGATAAGTCATGGAAGCCCAAATATGTGGGAACCCTGCATGTGATTTTTTTGCATGCAGTGATTTTTTTGTGCAGAATTATTTGAAGATTTTAATGGGGGTTTTTGTGTGTGTTTTGTGGGGGGTTTTCTAAGTCTCACAGATGTTATTTCTTCTGCTATCCATATGTAAGAATTCAGGGAATGTTATATATATTTAAAAAAATGAAAGCGGTTCCATCTCAAAACAGTTTGTCAAATGACAAACCGTTTTCATTGTCAACAAAGGAACACTTCACAGATCAACTATCCACTATATATTTGATAGCCAACAGTCCAGCGCTCTGAGGCTGTGCTATCTTTGTACAAGGTCTATTTTTGACCTTGGGCTTGAATAGTAATGGATAAAAAAAGTGTGGATATAATTGAAATTTGGACATGAGACAATTCATAAAGTCAATGATGTTGTCATTTCTTGCCTCAGTTATTACTCTGGGGATAATATGTATTTTTGTTGTGCCTCTCAGCTGACAGAAGAAAAATGGAGTTTTTACCATTCATCTCGCTCCCACATACACAGACCCTCCTGTGTGGCAATGGAGGTGGAGAGACTTAACGCTATGCTTCTTGAAAGGAAAATTGGCAAATCTATCCTAGGCAAGGTAAGAAATTGTGCCATGTGTTTACAAACCTGATCCTGAAACTGACAAATATATTTTTCATACTTTAATTCTGATATAGCAAAAGCATGAGATTCCCTTTAGAGCGCTCTCCAAAGCCACACCTCCTCCAAAACATATGACACATCAGTCTGCAAAGTGTCACGAGACAGTGTTAAAATACCTCATGTCTCAAAGCACATAACATTACAATAATAATGAATGTAAACAATGTGAAGAGTTTCAACCAGTATAACAAAAAGTGTGGCAACACTTTATTTTACTGTCATTGTTACGTATGTTACATGCAGTTACTAAAGTAATAACTGTAAATTATGCAGAATTATATGAAACCAAACCTAAACCCTAACCCTATAGTATTACTCAGAACTTAAATGTATAATTACAGTGTAACAAAGGCACCTTAAAATAAAATGTAACCAAAAGTGTTTATCTACCTTAGCTTTAATGAAAATTCTGTCAACATTCACTAACCATTATGTCATTCAAAAAATGTTGAATGAAGATATTTTTAATGAAATCTGAGAGGTTTCTGTCCCTCTATTGAAAGTCCATGCAGCCAAAACTCTGACGATCCAAAAAACTATTCCATATGAATCGGGTTTCCAAGTTTTGTGAAGAAATGCTATCGCTTTATATGATGAACAGATTTAATTTAGGGGTTTATTTGACTTTTAACACGGAAGCTCAAACAAGAGTGTCACACACTAGAGCAAACCTCACTGGTTCTCATGAGGTGCATGCATTTTCCATACTTGATGTGCTCTATATATTGTAGGGGATTTTACAGTTAAAGACCCAAAAGACCAGATTTGATAAATGAAGACCTGGAGTCAGAGTTTAAAAAAAAATAATTTGAAGAAAATTTTAATAAAGAATAGTTTGCAGTTTCATCAGCAGAAGCAGCTTCAAGTCTCCCAAGGAGTTCGTAGGGCGCTCTCTCCCTCCTCCTCTCTCTCGTACTTTCACATTTCCAGAAGAATTATAGTCTAACAGAGTCTACTAACTACGTCATTACTAAGATACTGATTGGTTAAGAACACTAGACAAAACTGGTAATTTTCCACACATGGACAGATAGTCAGAAGCATATCTTCTTCCATTATGATGCTGACGATCAGACCCTGAACTTAGGCACAGAATGTCCTTCTAGGTCAGGCCTATAGGCGCCTTCAGGTCTCCAGTCCAGATGACAACAGTCCACCAGTACCCATAACAGACCTGTACAGAACACTTAGCGCACATACATAGATACACATGATTCACAGTTTCTTCAAGGCTAGAGTTGGTCTGAGCTCTGCACTGAACAGGAAACTTTACCAAAACATACTGATAAGTTGTACTTTTCTCTCAGTCAGACGTATAGACAATATTCATCAGGATTTTCTAGTGTTTGAAAATGAAAAGGAAAATAAATGCTTTAACATAAGTTGAAGTTAGTCATTCCAAATAATTCAATATTTAGAAAGATAGCTTCATGATAAATCGCTCAAAATATATATATATATATATATAAGCGGCAGTGGATTCCAGGATCCACCCCTTCAATATGTTTGTTTGTTAACATGTTAATAAAAGCTTAAATTAAATCTGTTCATCATAAGCTATCTGTTCATAAGACTTGGATTAAATCACTCGATTCATATGGATTAATTTTACGATGCATTTATGACCTTTTTGGATCCTTTTGCAAAGTTTTGTTTGCGTGGACTTTGAGTGGAGGGACAGAAAACTAACATTAACATTATCTTTATATGTCTTCTTTAAGAAGAACGAAAGTCTTAGCGGGTTTTGAATGAGATAAGAGTGAGTATATGCGTACATTTTCATTTTTGGGTGAACTATCCCTTCAAGGTTCATCTAGCCATGGTCCGCTACCATGAGGCCGGACGCTTCTGTGAGAAGGATGCACCGTGGGATGAGATTTCTGCAATATATCACCTGGAGAGGGCCGCCATGTGTGGGGAGCTCGAGGCTATAGTTGCCCTTGGCCAATGTTATCTTCAGCTGCCACATCACATTCTACCAGAGATCGAATTAGAGGTACTTTCCTTTGTTTTCATATTTCATTTTCATATTCCTTTGTTTGTGTTCCTTTCTTTTCATATTGTTTTATCTCTCTGCCCTGCTTATGCTTCCTCTGTCATTTCTGTTTCATCTCAGGCGTCTGAGGAAAACAGCAAGAAAGGCTTCCGCTTCCTTCTGCAGGCTGCCGAGGCGGGAGACCGGCCGAGTATGATTCTAGTGGCACGAGCATTCGACACGGGTATGAAGCTCCCTTCTGATAGGTGAGAAATGCTTTAGTCACATTTTCATATGTATGGACAAAAAAATGTGTCCTACACCATATGGAATTTGATTTCTATGTCTAGATATGTCAGAATATGAAAAAGGATTATTTTTTATTATGTTTCCAGACTGTTGCCCCTATTTAGTTGTCTAAAATATAAATTTGAGAATTTCTATACATATATTTATCATACAAACAGAGTGTTTTTCAAATTTAGTTTAATATGACTGAATAAATTATATTACATGCATATTTACATTTACACAAAACGGCTTGTCTTTACCATAAGTGAGTCTCATTTGAATTTAACTAAATGATTGAGCACTCAAAACCAGTGACAGATAAAGGGACTGTACAATCATTTATATCACACTTTACTTTGCTTTTTGGTGATCATGTAACATCAAACCATGATTACAGTATCAAACTGATATTTCAGAGGTAAATGTATGCCTGTAATAATAAGGTGTTTTAGGTTTCTTCTGATTCAGTGATCATGTTATCACTTTAAGAAAACCAATGCATTCGGTGAACCTGTGAATGGGGATCGGCACTCTGAAAAAAATTATATTTACAGATTACTGTACTATACTGAATATAAATCTGAAAATAATGCAAAATAATGGAGTTAGAGTAAAAATGCCTGGTAATAAATCTGTAGGAACCCAGTTTAAAACTGAAACTTTTATTTTGAAAACGCAGGGTTAGGGACTGGACACACGCCGTGCACTGGTACGACTCTGCCCTTAAGATGACGGACTATGACGAGGGCGGAGAGTTTGATGGGATGCAGGATGAGCCCCGCTACCTTCTGTTGGCGAGGTTGGCTGAGATGTACCAGGAGGGAGGGTTCAACCTGGATGCAGACCCCCAAAAAGCAGGTGAGTGTATCTCAGGCCACAGTACTTTAGATTTAACATCGGAAAATATCACAACAATATAATATCAAATGGAAGATTTTGGTCTCTAAATGCGTCATGAATTTGCTGTAATGTTGTAAATTGGATTTAAGAAGCATGTAAGAGTTATGATGTCTTTAAATTTTGTAGGTGATCTTTTCACCGAGGCAGCTGATGCAGCTATGGAGGCCATGAAGGGGAGACTAGCCAATCAGTACTACATGAAAGCAGAGGAAGCATGGGCTATGATGGAAGAATGAAAGTGCTGATTTGCAAAAAAACACACAAAGCAAAAAAAACATGAAAATGGTTCATATTTTGCACCAGCTCCTGTTTACATGCTGTTTTCAACGGTCCATTTGACTTGATAATGATGATCGTGGAT
Organism: Zacco platypus; assembly: GCA_038088235.1. Classification (NCBI taxonomy): domain Eukaryota; kingdom Metazoa; phylum Chordata; class Actinopteri; order Cypriniformes; family Xenocyprididae; genus Zacco; species Zacco platypus. The sequence continues at coordinate 8,853,723 of CM076068.1, forward strand.
CTACTTTCTAATGAATGTGACAAGGGCATACGCTGATTCTCGATCAGTAATATACTGAGGTGCTAAATACACACACTCTCTTGGTTAATTTTTCATTAAGAATAGTTGCAGTCTCTGCTGCCTGTTCTGCCTGCTTCATGGGAATTTGGGATATGTGCATTACCTGTCAGTAATTTCATTCTCTTTTTCTATAAACCAACTGGATGTTTTCTTAATAAACCTGTTGTGACTGTTAAAAAGGACATCACCGATGATTTAACATACTTCTGTAATATTAATTTACTAGTATTGTTAAATCTGATGTGTAAGGATTTTAATCATTAAAAGTTATTGGTGAGTTGTTTTGCATTGATAATGTCAAAAATAATTATCAGGTTTCATCTTAATCAAGGAGTGTACCAGTGTGTGTGATCGTTTTTGCTGTTTTTTAAATGAGAACTAGAAAATAATAAAATAATTTTTAAAAAAGTAAGTGTCATTTTACATATGCCTGTTTAACTAGCCAGAAATATGATTTGTTTTCTTTTAAATTCATACCGAGATGCCATTGCAGATAAATTAATGGTGGGATATAATAAAGTATGTGATGCAAGATGCAATTTCAGGCATAGCAAGGATATCCAGCAACTCTAGCTCTTCCTTGCACAGCACAAATATAAACTCAGGAATTATTCAATAAGCTACTAATGTTTTTATATATATATATATATGTATATATATATATATATATATATATATATATATATATATATATATATATATATATATAATGTTTCTATACCTTACTGTACAGTTATATTTTTACTCCTTTTGTACAACAATATTTATTATTGTTGCTTTCGCCCTGTTTAAAAGGCTAGGGCGGACCGTGTCTAGTTTAAAAGAGCGGTTCCACATTTATCACGATTTAATTGGTCAGCTTCACTGTCGCGTAACGTCAACGGTAAAATCCTATTGGCTATGTCAATTAGCAAGTATTACTTCTGGCCAACCAAAAGCCTTCGCGCGGAATTTTGAATAGTTTTCAAACATTGGTAGTTATCCACCTTATATCCCTCCGCAGACTGATAAAGAAAGTAGTCCCTCGCTTTTATAATGCATTATATGTTATATGAATCTTTATATAATAATTTGATTAATTATGTTCATTCATTTTTGTGTTATTTTGTTTATATCTAGTAAATAACGGTTAGTTACTTTATTTTATTTTTGCGGAGGGATATATGCCCTCAGTCAAGACGGCAACACGCGCTACCTGAGTCGACGCTTAGTGTGCTAATGTTGGTGCAAGTAAGTTAGTTTGTGCAAGTAACGGCAGAAGCGACCAGGACAATAATCCTAATGCTGGATTAATCTGATTTTAATTATAAAGTCAGGGTTTTACATCGATGGAATATACTTTGACGTTTTGATATACGGAATTTCAGGTAAAGACGGAGTCGTTTAACTGTTAAACATTATTGACACAATGCTAGCGAGATATGCGTATTTCAGTTAACAATCAAAACAAATCGGTAGCTTTATCTTCAATGAATATAGTAAATGTGATTCCAGTCGGTCGGTTATAATTAAGCAAAACATTGATGTATACATGTGTTTTTGTCTGTTATGTAATGTTTTAAATGTCTTGGTCAGTGTGCTGATCTTGTGTTTTCAACTGTATGTGATTAACCCGTATGTAGAAACTATAGCCTATTAATGTAGAATATTCAGACTTTTTTTTCTTTTTTAGTATTTTATCCTTGTTTTATTTATCGTCACTGATAATAGTCGAGATATTAGATATTCATGAAACGTTACTATAAAATATTCCATATACGTTGGTAATTTGCTTAAGTCGCGGAGGTTTTTTCTTTATCTTAATTTTGTAGTTTTGTGTTTGTTTAAACAAGGTAAGTTGTTTTAAAATGCCTTTGCTGGGGAAGATAGTGGTGATCAAAAGAAATGGAGGAGACGGCACTGAATTTCCCCTCACAGCATCATGTCTGTTCGGAAGGTCAGTAACACGTTTTATAATTATGTTTAACGTTATATGGGTGTGAATATTTCCAACTATTGAGAAAATATATATATATATAACTTCTGTGAGGCACGTGAAAAACAAAAACAATGGATAAAACTACTTTCATTGCAAATAGAAACGACGTACATTTGGTTTAAAATATCTGATAAATGGCAAGTAGCAAACATTTACAGCTCTTTGTGTCACATGTGCTGTTCTCTTTTGATGCCAGGCGGGCTTCGTTGATGTCAAATTTGACGTAGACGATCTCCAGCCAATCAGAATGCGTTATTACGCGGCGTGAAGCATAGACTGTAGGCCTAAAGTACGCGTGCTCATTTTATGGGTCAAGGGACTGGTTATAACTCCTTTGTTTATCATATTTATACTTGTGTTTTGCAAAATATTCATTTATCTACGTTTTGTCAGTTGATGATAGTGGTTTATGAGAGTGGGGAAGAGTGAATGGAGTCAATTGTTTAAAAATGCACGTATAATGTGTATAATTAAAAGGACCAATATATGAAGTATGTATACTTGAATGAGTGGTGCATATAGTATGTCATGCCGTAATGTTACAAAAACAGAATTTTACCTGTGAAATGGCACTAGTGCAAGAAGCTATTGCTGGAATATTTGAATAATTTATGGCAAAACTAGAAATAACCAATAAATGGAAGATGGATTACAATATCAACTTAAACCACATGTAAAACAATGTATTGGAGTAATAATTGAAATGCTGTTGATTTTGCTATGAATATAGCCATTGCTGCTGATGTGGCATTATATCGTAAACGCATACACCACATGCATCATAATGTAAAATTTCTCATTCACAAAAAATGCAAATGGGAAATGCAGTTCTTTTAATGTTGACTCTTTGACTTTTTAGGAAGCTGGACTGTGATATTCGTATTCAGCTGCCGCAAGTGTCTAAAGAGCACTGTAAAATTGAGCTGAATGAGAACAAGGAGGTAATTAAATTGTGGCATTACACTAAGTTTGATTTTGTATTGTTTCCTTAATCTGTTTCTTTGCACATAAGAACACATGGCATACTGTTCATTTATTGTCTCTCTTGTTTAAGCTCATTTTAACCAATTTGAGCTCTGTGAACCCCACACGTGTTAATGGACAAGTTTTTGATCAATCGGAAAAGTTAAAGCATGGTGATCTCATCACAATCATTGATCGTTCTTTCAGGTCAGTCTGACTTTTATTATTATAATTATTATGGGGGGGTGGGGAGTTCTTCATTTGTTGTGTGATTTAATCTTGTCAAAATGTTAGGTTTGAATACCCACCTCCTAAGACACCGAAGAAGGAGCTGTCCACGGCTGGAAAAGACAAAACGGTTCAGGTCTGTAATTTGTCTTGTGAGACAGATTTTTTTTCTCCTTTTATTTCATTGTTAAATTTTGGTTCTTTCGTCCTGTAGCCATTGCAAGACCAGCAGGAAAAAAGCACACCCGTTCACACAGAGAAGAGGAAATCAGAGCATTCGTTTGGTTAGTGACCACAAAATTGGTTCATTTTTTTTTTTGTAATATCCTTTAAATTTTGTTTTTGCAACATGCTTGTTGTTTTCTTGTTTTGTTAATTCTGGTAGAATTTGATTTCTTATAAGTGATTGTTATGTGTGCTATACTTACAGATACTTGTTTAAAAGATGGGTCAAATTTACCGCCATCTGTGGATCATTCTGTTGAGACTGAACCAGAAGATGGCAAAAAGAAAAAGGGAAGCATGTCACCTTTTTGTGAGCTCTACCAAATGGTCAAACAGGACCTTGCTGCTAAATCACCATGGAAATCAGAGGTACCAAAAACACCTCTTTCTAGACCTCAGGTTGATCGCAAGGAAGCAAAGGTCACAACTCCAACTACCAAGAAGCGAAGATCCTCAAAATCCAGTTCTGAAGATATTATTGGACCAGCTATCCCTCAGAGCTCATTTAATGCAAATCAGGAAGAGAAACCTGCTGATGATATGCCATCTGTAGGGTCCATCACCCCTTCATTGACAGAAAAAAGTGTAACTCCTGTCTCACAGAAGAAGAGAACACCTTTGAAAACGCCTCAGAAGTTCAGTGCTGGTGAGGTTGTCCAGCAAATTCACTTAGAAACACAGCCTGAGGAGAAAACGCCTAAATCCCCAAAAGGAAGGAGAAGTGGTGGATCACAGGATCAGAGCCTTGCCGTCCAAATGCCTTCGGGCCAGCCTCAGACTCCAGGCCTGAGAGGTAACAACAATGAAGTGAAAATGTCACCAAGAACATCCCCAAGATCAAACGCTGGAAAAAGGTTTCAAGTCCAAGATGTTCTGCATGAAATTAAGGCTACAACATCAGCTTCTAAGGTCAAAGGTGAAACTGCATCTTTCTTTTTCTTTTTTTTGTCACCCCTTCTGAACACAACTATTTTTGAAACCTTAGAGGTGTCTTCTTGTCATATACACACCATTAGTCTATTAGGAAAATGTTGCAAACATTTGCAGTTATTTAAAAATATTTCATTGTACTTTTGATTGTCCTCCAGATGGTGCTTCAGTTAATGAGCTGTGCAACGACAACAAATCTCAAACTGAAGTAACAGTTCCAAAAGCAAAGAGAAAGCGGGTGTCCTTCGGTGGACAGTTGACCCCAGAGCTATTTGACAAACGCCTGCCCCCCAATTCCCCCCTCCGCCGTGGAGCAACCCCACGACACAGTTTGGGACCTTCCCAGAAACCTCAATCTCTCCTACGACGAGCATCCACCATTGGTCTTTTGGTAATGCTTAAAACTGATTTAAGGACAATAACACTTATCTCATTTAAAACTTTTGAAGGTTTTTAATGTTTCTTAATTTTTTTAGGCTCTTCGTCTTGAAACAGATCGACATAATAGTTCTCCAAAGAAAGCTTCACCCAAACAGGCAGCATCTGCAGCAAAGACTCCACCTGCCAAAAGGTCACCGAGTACCAAGGCTAAAACACCATCACCAAAACATCAAAAGTCACCATCTGCTCCACTAAAGGTACCTATGCCATCCTCTACTCCTGCCTCACCCAAGACACCTGCATCTGCTAAAAGAGCATCAACTTCAGCAGTTGAGGCTGCGGGTGGCATGTCTTTAACTGAGACACCCAGGGTGCAGGGGAGGTTTTCAGTCTCTCGTATCGGTACTCCATCGCCTGACCAGGAGAAGTCTGAAGTACAGTTGACCATTGTAGAAGACATGCCTCAGAAGTGTGTGACGCCAAAGATACCCTTAAGGAGGAAGAGCATGAAGTCTTCTGCAAGAAAAACTTCTAAGAGTGCAATTAAAAGTGCACTTGATGTAATTCGTTCAAGACGCAGTGGAGCATCACGGGCTAATCTAAAAGGTGAAAGATTTAAGCTGGTTATGTTCATGTTTTCATTTTTTGAAGACTAAATGTTTATTTAAAATGTATGTTTGTTCCTCTGTTTTAAGTGTTGACCTCTTGGGCTGATATTGTGAAGTTTGGACAGACCAAACCTCAAACAGAAGTTGCAACTAAGAAAAAACCATCAAAGAGCAACATAGTCAAAAGAACTGCAGTGCCAAAACCCAAGGTAAAATGCAAAAGATTCTTAATAGTATCAAATAAATGTTCCCCATAAACATTTTTGTTCTGATTCGTTCTGACTTCTGTTGATGATTTTAGCTTTTTGAATGGCTGATTTAATCTAGGACTTAAATACAAAGAATTTAGATTTAATTACTTTAACTAATGCAGACACCTGCACGGAGACTGAAGAATGAAATCAGCACTGGGCATGCAGCATCTCCAGTTACCATTGTTGTTGGCAAAGCCCATGTGAGGACTAACCAGTCTTGTGGTGCTGCACCTAAAATAGTCCCCAACATGGCACTATTCAAGAAGGACATGAAAATGGACGAGGACTTTACAGGTTTGCTTAGTATTCTAGAAAAAGATGTATGTTATAAATGTTCTGTTAAATTGTTTGTTCGGATTTTTAATGTTGTGTTTGTATTGTTAGGTGTTGCAGACATTTTTAAAACGCCAGCCAACAGCAGGTCCAAGAATATGGTTCCCATAAATAATGAGTGTCCAGAGATGCATTTGGATGAGATTTCAGTCATGAAAACACCAGAAGAATCAGGTTAGTGTTTTGGACTTGTCACAAGTTATCTACTGTGTATTGTTTTGATATCACTGATTTCATGCCCTTGTTTTTCACTGCTCACACAGGTGAAATGATTGTCTCTCCATTAAGTGTGAACTCCACTGCAAAATGTGGACAGTACAACAATGATGCAGTTACACGACTTCTTTTGGAAAACAAGGATGGCAGTTTATTGGAAGATATAGGTCTTTCTCAACTCACTGACAACTCAAATGAGGCAAGTGGCCATGAAATAATTCCAGATCAAGAGATGCTCCCCACTGACCAAACGGAGGAAGAGAAGGCTGCCCCTGAAACGGTAGTCAAAACCCCAAAACAAAAAGCAGCACCATCCTTGTGCCTCACTGGAGTAAAGCGACTCATGAAGACACCCAAACAGAGGGCTGAACCAATTGAGGACTTGAGAGGAAAGCTGCTCAAGACCCCCAAGGAATCTAAACCTCCCCAGGAAGAAAGTCTGGTAGGCATTAAGGAACTTCTAAAGACTCCCAAATACAGGGGAGCTCCAGTAGAAGACATGGTTGGAGTGAAAAGAGTGATGCAGACCCCAAAAGTAAAAAACAACCCTGTGCTGTGTGCAGCTGGTCTTCAGAGGCTTATGAAAACGCCTAAAGAAAAGTCTGAGCAACATGAAGAACTCACTGGTATGAAAGAATTGATGCAAACACCAAAATTAAAGGGAGACCTGGAGGAGAATCAGTTTGGGGTGAAAAGATTGGTGAAGAAACGGAAGAGAAGTCAAGTCGAAGAGGACCTAACTGGTATTCAACAACTGATGAAGACCCCTAAACACACAGGAGAACCAGTTGAAGATCAAATGGGTGTACAAAGGCTGACTCCCAAAGAGAAGGTTGAACCTGTAGAGGGCTTGCAGACCCAGCAAAAAGGAGAAGCTTTCAGCAATAGAGTGATGGCAGAGGAAGTTATCACTGGCTTTAAAGAACTTGAAGAACCAGAGAATAACTCTACCCTGACAACAGAAAATGATGTGACTGAGCCTACTGAGGTAAACTGCAAGGTCACTCCTATTGCTGCACACCATGTCAGTACAGCAAATAATTTAGTTGTTTGTCAATGGAAGTTTTGTCACACTGCTTGTGTAATTGTTACTTTGATAGATGTTTTACTTGGAGTAAACATTCTGTAATGGTTCAGGTCATTTTGTTTTAACTGTTGTCTGGAGTTTTTTTTTTGTATCAAATGTAATCAATTGATTTTTATTTATTTAATATGTAGACATATGGGCCTGTTCTAGCAGTGGAAAGTGGTTCTGCATTCATGCCAGCTAAAGGTGAGTTTATATTGGGAAATGCACACATGTTCTCTCTTTTGTTCTCAGTCCAAAAGTGTTTTGTTTAATCGTAAACAGTAAGGACATAACAACTGACTACTTGGATCAAGCTAAACTCATGTTGTCTTTGATCTTGTAGGTTTTGATGAGGAATGTGATAAAGAAAATGTCTGTCCAGTTGAAATCATGGAGACTGAATTGGATTCCCAGTCCACCACTGAAGTCGTTGATTCTATTCGCGGTGATGTGGAGACTGATGCTGTAATCTCCCAGGAAAAACACCCTAATGAGGTTGAAGAGGTGTCTGTTTCAGTTGAAGCTATTGATGTCTGTGTTTCTGGGACTGATGAGAAATCTGAAGAACAGTCTGAAGAAACTGTGTGTACCGCTGATAATGGCGACACAACAGTTGAAACTACCTCAACTTCATCCACTGCTGAGGAAGGTGAGGGGGAGACGATCAAATCTTCACTTGCCAACAAAATTCAGCGGGGCAGTCGACGAAAAGTGGCACAGAAATCCAAAAATGCTAATGATGACAAGGCCAAAGCCTCTGCTGTATTGTCAGTAACTGAAGAAGAAAATTCGAATCGTTTACTTCCTTCTAGCCCTCCCAGGGGAAGGAGAGGCAAAAAACTTCTTGAAGTTCCAGAAGTCGCTGACAGCCCAGTCAGAAAATCTGCGCGCGGTAGAATTCCCAAGCATCGCTTTGTAGATGAAGAGGCAAAGAACACTGAGGCTGCCCAAGTTCCTGTAGACTCCATGAAACCTGAGATGCCAGAATGCCTGCCTGTAGTTACCAAAACCAGGAGAGGAAGAAAAGCTAAACAAGATGATGCTGATGCTGCAATTGTGCCCGTTGATGAAATAAATGCTGGTGATCCACAGTGTCCTGATGCACCTGCAAGTGAAGAGCTGGTCCAAGCCCCTGCTGTAAAACCTGGGAGGAGAAAGAAAATGGATAAAACGGTTAGCCATCCTTCAGAAGAACTTGAAAAGCAAACACCTGAAATTGTTTGTGAAGAAAAAACTGTTGCAACAGAAGCTGAGACTGTCTCTGCAACTAGAGCTAGGAAGGGAAAGCCACCAAAGAAGGAGCACTTGAAAACTGAGCCAACCCCTATTTTGGAAAGTGAAATTGCCGGCACTCGTGCTGCTGCAGTGGCTGAGAAGCCACTGAAACCTGTAGCAAAATCAGGGCGAGGAAGGGTGGCTAAAAAAGAAATTGTCAAAGAGCAACTCTTGGATTATGATGATTCTGTGGTGGTTTCCCAGACTGTAGCAGAGATGAATGTTGACCATAAAGATGAACCTGAAGCACCTGTGGTCAAGTCTGGCAGAGGGCGAAAGGCCAAACAGCAGAAACCCCAGATTGCTGAAGAGGTTGACCATCAACCAGCTGTAGATGTCAGCACACATTTACCTGTGACACAGGAACGCACTGAAACAGAGATGAAATCTGTGAGGGGTAGTAGGAAGACAAAGCAGTCAAAGGTGACCCTTTCAGTTGAGACTGAGGAAAACATTGTCAACCTTGTTGAACAAGCAGAGACTCCTGTTGTGAAATCTGGTCGAAAAAGGGCCGTTATTGCTAAGCAAACTGAAGTCACGGCAGAAGTTTCTGTGAAAAGAGGTCGCCGTGGTGTTGCAGAACCTGCACCACTAGTTGCTGTGGTGTCCAGCCGTGGACGTAAAGCAGTTGCCAAGGTAGAGTCCGAGGTTCCTGAGGTTGTAGCTTCATCAGAAGAGCCAGCTAAACCTGTTAAACACACCAGGCGAACAGCAAAAGTACCTGAATCAAAGAAAGAGGAAAATTCTATGGCACAGGCAGGTTTTGAATTGGTTGCTGCTGAGAATACAGCAATTGTTGCACTTGAAAAAGTGGAACGAGGAAGCCGTGGCAGAAAAACGAAGGATTCAACTAAGGCCATCCCTAACCACCCGATCAATGAAGTTTCTAAAGCCGAGGAAGCTAGTGAAATTAAACCCTCAAAAATGGTTTACTGGAACCCAGATTTGGTCGTCTCTAAAGACATTGAAGAGTTTGAACCTTCTTCCATTGTAGAAGAACAAAAGCTGAAGAAATCCAAAAAGTTAGGCAAAATACCAGCTGAAACATCCTCCACATCAAATCAGTCAACTAATCCGCCACCCAGAGCCCGCAGAGGAGCCAAAAAAGAAGAGGAACATCCTGTTGAAGAAGTTCAGATAAAAGTGAAGCCATTGAGGAGAGGAAAGACAGTGGGCTCATCTGCACCTAAATCAGACCCCAGTGATGGTAAGGTGTCAACTCCCCTCAAAAGGAAAAGAAATGATGAGGTAACCGACAAGTCGTCAAATAAGGAACCTCTGCCAAAGAAAAGAGGCAGAGTAGCCATCAGCACTAAAGTTGTAACGGAGTTCTCCAGCAAAGAGAAAACGCCTGACGCTGAACCAGAAAATGCTGAGGCTAATCCCAAGAAGACTGGTAATAGAGCTGTAAGAGGACAGAAAAAGACAGCCCAGGAACCAGATCCAGCACCTGCTCAGGAGTCTGTTTCAGGTAAGCTATCTGGAAATGCTGTCCTCAGTGTATTTCAGAATACAAGACCACTTTACATTGGGGTTTAGTAAGACAGGTTTTAAATGATCCTGATTGTGCTACATGTGACTGTAAAATGCTTTATATAGACTGGTGAGTAAGGTTCATTTTAGATGTCGCCGTATCTTTCAGTGAATTCCATTTGTCACATTAGTCTTTAACCCTATTCGGACGGGCTAAGTCTTCATGGAGGACATTAGAGAAATTTGTTTCACAGGCATACTTTGTGATTTTGATCTTGTCCAAATCTGCCATGTTTGTTTTTTTTCTCACACAACCGCAGTAAAAATTCCTGGGCAAATGTTTTTATTGCAGATTATGTATTATTCTAACACTTCTCATGTGTCATTTGAGCTACTGTTTACAGTTTACTACTGTTTCTTTTGCGTGCTTTCATTTCAATATGGAAAATGGAGCCAAATGGTGGAAACAACAAAGACTGCCCATTTTAATCTCAATGTCCGTAAGACGCTTGTCAGGATGTCTCTGCTCACTTATTTGTTTATTATATACAGCCACTTCTATAAACTCGAGCAAAGTTAATGTAAATAGGGTTTTATTGATATATCTCATTAAATTCATTAAAAAACTTATGTCATACATGATGCACGTAAGCACAGCAAATAACTTTCTGTAATGCCCGCTTCTAGAAAATGCACACTCACACCTATGTAATAAACAATGTTTACTTATGTTAGCCCCGTCCAAATCGGTACATGAAATCAGACATCGGGTAATAAGAATTTTAACTCCTCCATTGTTTAGAAAACTTCCAAATGGAGCTTTTGTGTGTCCAATAATGTGCAAAATATTTTTGCCAGTTTGATCTCATGCAATAAATATTTCACTACTTTTGTATATTTTGGGGATAATTAAAACATTACACTCATAAATGGACATGCAAGGCCACAAAAAGCTGATGGGCTTTACAAGTGCTATGGGTATATACGGTTTAGCCTTGTTTAATGTACATGTGTTATAATTAGATATTCTGTTTTGAATTTGTTGTGCTGTATCATTTATTCGCCTGTTGAGAGAGAATAGGTAACATTTTTATGCATTCACACAGGGGCTGCCACTCGAAGAGGAAGAAGTGCGAAAAAAGTAGAGGAAGTGGACATCTCTACTGAGGCAGCTCCCGTCAGGCGAACCAGGAGGAAGTAAAGCACTGATCTTACAAAGACGTCTTAATCTTCAACGCTGTGTGTAATCTCTGGGAAAAAAAATTTATTTTATGTTTGTACTTTTTCATTATGACATTCTATAAAATTCTCAGTGTAATTTTAGCTGTTTTTATTTTTAAGGAAAACTTTGTATACACTTATCGGATGTTTTAATTCAACAAAAAGTTAAGACTTTCTACATTTGATCTGTTAACTTTCCTCAAAAACATTTATTTTCTATATTACCTTTTAATGTTCTTTTTATTTTTATTTTTATTTTTTTAGAAATGTATTAAATAAGTGAGGGGTACAAAACCAAGCTTAAGCTGTCACAATTTGCGTGTAATGTGGCTTAATATTGTGACCTGTTTGTCACATTCTTGAAAGTTTTCATTAAAAAGATATTTGTAACCTCGTGTTTGATTCTTTTTTTTTTTTTTTTTTTGTAAGGATTTTCACATTAAAAATGATTGCGTTCCACCTGCTGATGCGTTGACTGTTCATTGTATCTAGGTGTGCCTAGGGGAACGCCTTCAATACAAAAAAAAAAGATTAAATAGTGTATCTGCAATGCTACTAATACAAGAAGTACATTATGATGGTTTGATAATTGTACAAAATGTTATGGTACTTTGATAGAAGTACAATTAGATAGGCTATTTATGTTTTTACATGCTTCTCCATATACTAATCATGGTTGATGTCCAGACTGGAATAGGAAATGTCATTTCTGGCAGCAGGGCTGCATCACTAGCTTAAATGAGCTCCATTTTGACACCTATAAACTCAAAGCTGTCGATGGAGAAGAACAGAGGAAGAAAAAAGTAGTGCAATATTCTGTACATTCTCTTAATATTACAGAAATACTATGGTGCTGATTGATTCCTATTATAATTTCGTGGTTTTCATGGTTTTTATATTGTACTCTAAGGTGCTCTAAAGGTATGGATGAGTAAAATGTCCCTCCCGCCTCATGTTTTTCTCTTGATGTCTATAAGTTTAGTCTTCACACATTTACTGATTGACTTTGCTCTTATTAATCATGAATTTAATGAATGAATCTTCATCCAAATAATTTCTTTTTTTCTGACCATTTAATATATGTTTTTATCATTTGACAAAAGTGACATGTGCATTTATTTTGAATATTAAAAGCTTTAGGGCTATTTGTTAATGACTAAAATGATTTTCATTCCCAAAAGCATGTAGCTACTGCTGTTTTTGTTTAATAATTATTATAATTCATTGCGATATTTAATAATTCAGTGGTGAGGTATTGTAATATATTATTAATTAAATAATTTTACAGAACTTAAAGCAGGGTCTCCATATTAGTGTGCATAATTAGATCTTGATTAGCTGGTGTGTTAAATATGAGTTAGAGCTCAACTCTGCAGGTCAGTGGCCCTCCAGCCCTGCAGTTTAGAAACCCCTACCTTAAGGGGGAAAATACTGTGGAAGTCAAAGGGGTCCATCAACTGTTTGGTTACTGACATTCTTAAAAATATCTTCTTTTGTGTTCGGCAGAGGAAAGAAATTCATATAGGTCTGGAACAACTTGAGGGTGAATAAATAATGACAGAATTTTCATTTTTGGTTGAACTATCCCTTTAATGCACAACGCATTCTTCGCCACACCAGCAGGTGGCAGCACGGCGCGCAGCAGCTCAAACAGAGCTTGACGTCATCAGAGCCATCCGTTGAACGGCATTCGCGGAAATTTTTGAAATTCAACCGAAGTATCAACGGAAGTATATACTTCAGTATAGTGAAGTGTATATATATAAAAAAAATCTTAAGTATACCTAATATATCTGGTAGGCTTATATACATATCTGGAGTGTAGTGCGTTTTAACCGAGAATCGTCCTCCAGCTGAAGTTTATATCGGAGGTATTGTTCTGTGTATAATTCTCATTTATTTTGTTGCTAGCATATTATATAACTTTAGTTCATTCGTTACTCAGTTAGCACCATTTAATGTAATACAGTCTCGTAAGAAATTGTTTATTTCTCAATATTTTTAGATGGTTGATGTGTTTCAGTGTTTTTTAAAGCTTATTCTTCACGTCGAAACACGCTACGTTGCTAGCATTTACTACAGCTTTGGATAGTTGTAAGATTCAAAGTAACGTTACTAAGTCAATTTGCGTAAGTACTTTGTTTTTACGCATTCATACTACAGTACAAGACCTTTGGTTTTTTACATTACACACCGACTACACCAACGCATTGTTTATTAGTGTTTTAAGTCATTAAGACAATGGCCGAAAATAAACGAATACAAGCTGTTTTGTGCTGGACTTGATCACTGCTTTTACTGTGGTAATAACAGCATCTTTTATCTGTCCTAAGGGTGTGCTTACAAAGGCCAAGATGAGTCGGCGACCCACCAACAGATACTCTGAGATGCCCATGCGTGTGACAGACAGCAGGATGAGTCTGATCAATGCCACCCCGCAAAAGTACAACCTATCTCTTCTTTTACTTTATATTACTGCACGTTGAAGTGGTTTTGGTGGCTTAAAGTTGAACTGCTCTCTGCTGGTTTAGCAACATGAGTTATGCTTCAATATCTGTTATGTTATTACAGCAAGGACAATGTCTTTGGCAAGCTGAACATACCAAAACCTCACTCTACCACATCGGAGAGGCGAACAAGCTTTTTTGGAAAGTGAGTCTGGTAGTGAATCAGTGGATATAAGCAAATATTGCATTTGAGGTTTCTGAGTCTGATCATGATTTTATAACTTATGATTGTGTTATATTAAACCCCAATTATTAATCATATACTGTCGCACAACAAAGAGTATAACGGTGTCCTCGCCTTTCTTCACAGAGGCATCGGGGCAGGTGGCCAGAGGAACAGCATGTTTGGGGCGTATGGGGGCCCAGAGAAGATTAAGGACCCCAGACCCCTACATGACAAAGCTTTTGTCCAACAGTGTATCAAACAGCTTTGTGAAGTATGACTAGTTTTGATGTCATCTCTACATGAAAGGAGTATTATGGGTTGATGAAGTTGTATAAGAAAATAATTCTGTCATCATTTATTCACTCTCAAGTTGAGTTTCTTTGTTCCGTTGAACACAAAAGAAATTTCTTTGTAGAATGTTGGTAATCATTGCTGTTATTATTATTATTATTTTTTTTTCATACTATGGAAAGCAATGGAGACCGGCAACTGTCTGGTTACCAGCGTTCTTAAAAATGTGTTCTTTTGTGTTCAACAGAACAAAGAAACTCATACAGATTTAGAATAACTTGCGGGGGAAGTAAATGATGACATAATTTAGATTTTTGGTCGAACTCTTTAAGCTATAATGTTAATAATCACAAAAATAATTTTGACTCGTCCCTCTATTTTAAAGGGGGGGGGTTACAGTGAGGCACTTACAATAGTCGTGAATTGGGCTGTTTTTTTATTTTCTTTTGAAGAATTAAAATAAAACGTAAAACTTACGTTTATGAAGGCATTTATTCTGTTGAAACTTCTGTTTTTCTTGTAATTGTGACCGTTTTATTATGTAAAATTCTTTAAAAAAAATTACACAAAGTCTTGTGTAAAGTATAAGTTCTTGAAAGAAAGTAAAATAATTTTTTGTGGTGAATAACTTTAAGGCCACTTTGAGCAAATCCTGAAATATTTCTTTAACCATACTTGATAGGCTTTAATAGAGATATTGTAAGCTGTGGTCAAACCTCCATTTGTCAGATTCTTTGTGGAAAACAACATTACGGATCGATATTTTGATGAAATCCGAGAGTTTTTTTTGTCCTCCATAGAAAGCAAAGAAATTTCCAATTTCAATGTCAAGAAAAGTATTAAAAACATGACCACAGTGGTTCAACCTCAATGTTATGAAGCGACAAGAACACATTTTGAGCGGCAAAACAAAAATAATGACTTTATTCATCAAATTTGCCTCTTCCCTGCCATTCTCCTACACTATTTACGTCGCAGCGCTTCAGTGTTTACGTCCGAACGCCAGCTGCGTATTGGCCGAAACTGTTCACGTGAGCGGCTCGACATATGAGTGATGTTGACGCGGAAGCCAGCCAATACTGTGCCAGCATTCTGATGTAGAACACGGAAGCGCTAGACGTGAATAGCGTACGAGTATGATGGGTAGAAATGAATTTGTTGAATATAAAGTCAAACTTTAATTTTTGGGTGAATTAAACCTTTAAATATATAAATATTTTTCATCAGTTAGAAATTGCTCTCTGTGGACACAGCCTCTACAAAATGCTTTATCTTGCAATTATAAGTAACTTAAAAAGTCAGAAAGTAATTGGGCCAAAAGTGTTTACAATTGATTTATTTTTCCATTATTTCTAGTTCCTGGTGGAACGAGGCTTTCCAAGCAGCGTCACAATGAAGGCTCTCCAGTCTCCATCCACAAAAGAGTTTTTAAAGATATTCGAATTCATCTACACTTTGCTGGACACAACCTTTCAGATGCCCACTGCTAAAGTGGAGGAGGAGATCCCAAGAATGCTCAAAGATATAGGGTAATCAAAAATAAACCCTAAGGATGACAATATTACTTTGACATCAGATTACATTTAGTGTTTCATACATGGCAGATTACAATGACATGATTGTTTCGTTTCAGGTACCCGTTTGCGCTCTCAAAAAGTTCCATGTACTCCATTGGCGCTCCTCACACGTGGCCTCAGGCTCTCGGAGCTCTTATCTGGCTCATCGACACAGTCAAGGTGACGTTTCTCCAGACCTTTAACATGATTATGTGAGATATAGTCTGTACATAGAACTATTACTGGTTTCCATTTCGAGTTATGATTTGAGGGAGACCTCTTAACCAGTTATGGCCAGTGTTACTTTCACTATTGCTCATAGTAAACATTTCATAAAATATATATGCTACCATTCAAAAGTCAAGATTTTTTTTTTTTTTTTAAATTAATCTTTTATGTTCACCACCAAGGCTGCATTTCTTTGATAAGAAAATAAGCAACAGTAATATTGTGATGTATTACAATTTTAAAGGACTGTTTGTCATTTGTTGTCATTTGAAAATGTGAAAATCAAGCATTCCTTATTATCCCAGACTGCAACGTAAACATGCATGTTAACATTATTGCAGCTTTGCCTGACATGTCGATTTTGTCTCCGCAGCTCTTCAGCGGTCTGAGAGAGCAGGACCTGCTGTTTTCTGACTTCTCAGATGAGCTGTGTGATCTAGAGGAAGGGACAGAGTACAACAAGGTACCGTTTCAGACAAAACGTTTGTTTTTTTTATTTGTTTTTTTTTATAACTTTATTTTTACACATTAGAGCAAATCACAAACAGTGAACAATGATTCCTTGACAACAGCATTGACTCGAAAAATAAAAATAAAATAACCAGTAAAAAAACATTAAAGGAAATGAGTTAAAAGAGTAGAAAGAAAACACGACACATTATATGAAAATCAAATAATACAATAGCAATTAAGTAAAAGTTCCTTACTGATTAATTAGTTTTTAATGCATCCAGAAATATACTAACTGGTGTCCACCTTTGTAAGAAGACGTCCACTTTCAGTTGGAGTTGGGCAGTCAAATATTCCATTTTATAAATAGATTTTATAAAAAGTTTTTCTATCCACTGGGTCATTGTTGAAGAATGTGGCTTCAGACGAAACGTTTGTTTTGACGGTTTCAGCAGTTAGGAGCCATTATGTGTATTTTGCTCTTCTGCATCGTAGACATGACATATTTGCTAAATGTGTATATGTGTGCTGTGTTATCTATGTAGCTCTTTATGGAATACTGCTCTGACACCTACAACAAGTTCATGCAGGGAGCAGATACGTTTGAGGATGAGGAAGACGACTATCTTAATAAACTAAGTAAGTTACACCACAGTGATGATAAAGTGTATATTGGATTTTTAAATTTATTATTTAAATATCTTTAATAAAACTAATGTAAAATACCGTTTCATGGCTGATAAGGAATATTTATGGTCACTAAATTTTCTGAATTTTCTCAGAGAAGCTGTACAATGTGGATGGGGCGCTGTTACACTCCCAGCAGGAAAAACATGCAATGCTGATGGAGCACGTGGAGAGACTTGAAAAGGAAAGCCAAACTGTGAGTCTATGCATGCGTTTCCTTTTACTTGTCATTTCTCAAGATCATTCGGATGAGAATTACTACTTACTAGAATCTACTAATATTAGAATAATAGCATAAAATAATAGGCAAGTCAGTCAAACTGTGAAATAACATAAATGTAATTATGAAGTATTTGATCTTCTACAAAGTTGCCACCCTTTTGATTTACAGCTTTTCACACACATCAGGAGAAAAAAAAAAGATTGATTGTGAAAACTAGGGTAGATGTGACAACGGACATTAAGGTTTAAATGTACAAATTAGAGTTTACGTTTTATTTTACACAGGATCGTTTAGCAGGAAAGAGGGCAGAGAAGCTCAGATTACAGGCTGATCTGCAGAAGCTGCAGAACTATCGCTGTACTTTGGAGGCCCATAAAACTGCACTGGAGAATAAAACTGCTGGACTGGCTGAGGAGCTTGAGGCTGCTGGTAAGAGAGATTACAAGATGCTGACACACATGCCTTGTTCACTTTGCATATTGGAAGTTGTCTCGGGTCTACTTTGTACACCGTACATATAACAATATGACAATAAACATACAAAGGTTGAGTTCAATTGGTAAATGTCCCTGTTCTTTGTGCAGAGATGCAGTTGGAGGGTCTGAAGCAGGAGAGGACAAGGCTGCAGCACATCCTGGAGAATCAGAAGTTCACTCCAGCTGATATTGAGCGTATTAACCGAGAGCGGAATGAACTGCAGCAGACCGTTCACAGCCTAAACCAGAGTCTAGAGGAGGCTGAGCAGCTGGTTTGGAATGAGGAGGTCAACCTGTCCAAAACCAAAGAGAAGGTCAGGATTTTACCCACAAACAAACATCACAGCCTGTCTATTAAGAGGCCGGTCCACACGACACGTTTTTGCGGTTAAAAAGACGAGACGCGGGTCAGTGGAAGGAATAAAACCGTAAGGTCTAGAGACGTGTTTTTTAAAAGTTTAACTTGAGTGCCACGTTTTTAGAATGCTGTGCCATGCATGAGACACTGTAAAAGACGCAAGTGCAGCGGTCAAACACGTCTACATCTTTACATAGAAAAACAATGTAAGAGTAGCACATCACATACTGTCTGAATAGATGCTACATTTGAATAAGTACTTGCTTTACGGCCGTTAAAATGGTATGTTCTAAAGTGTGTAGTATGAATGAAATTCAGACAAACTACATCCGCCATGTTGTCATTGTACTGTGACTTGCAGTGTCATTTATGTCACTTTACTGCCATTCACAACTCCTCTCCTGTGCCCTCATGGGATAATAAAGTGTCCATCAGATGTGCAGTTCATACTCTTGTCCACTTTGAATCCTGTTTTGACAAACCTCGCATTTAAAGAGAAAGGGGCCATGTGACTGACATGTAAAGTGACCAATCACAGTTAATTTTTATCTTTAAATGTTGATACTACAATAATAAACTGGAAAAAAATGTTTGTTCAAAAGTATTGTACTAAATATTTCACTGGCATTACTCCAAACCCTGATTAAAGAAAACAAAACAGAAAATATAGTTTCAGATAATATGAATATCTTTCAATATTTGATGTCACTAACCTGGTAAATCCAGTGACTAGTTCTTCCTCAAATGTGTATTGTATCTGCCCTGCTCATAATATGATGGAATGCTTAACAAAACCTATGCACCATGTTGCCTAGAAGTTGTGTGAAGCCAGCCAATCAAATTAGAGATTGTTTTGTTTGTGTTCTGTGCAATATACATCCATCAGTGCATCAGTTTGATTTGTATGAATTTATCAGTTGCTTCCATGTTAACACATATTTATGTGTTTTAAATTTTTCACATTTTGTTGCAGATGGAGTTAAAGGTCGCTGAGTATAATAAACTGGGTCGTAAGCTGAAGCTCATCCCACAGTCGGCAGAGAACGCCTGTGGTCATGACTTTGAAATCAGAACAGACTATAGTGCCACTACCATCATGCAGTACAAGACACAGATACAGGTACAGTCACTACTGCCATCCATCAGAGTATTTTTTATTTATTTTGGAGGTTTTTCTTATTCTTTTTCTCTGTCTTGTCTTAACTCTGGTAGAATCCTCTGAAGAACATGATGGTTGACGTGGAGGATGAATGCAGCAGACTCACTAATGTGAAGTTGAGTTTGGAAGAGACTGTTGAACAGGTACGAAGCTTCTTCAGTTGCTCTTTATGCGTTGCATAAGAACACCTTTCCATCTTGTTAAATAAATCAAATTACTGACGTGACTGTAATTTAGCCTAGTCCGGTGAATCTCACAGTCTGTCAAGAAATGCCCAGATCATATTTCACTCCCAAATCAACAGAGAAAAGTTAGGATAATTAACTTGCATAAAGGATATAAAGCCTATTGTAGTACAATTAAGATGATTTGTATTACTTTACCAAATATTTTATTATTATTTTTGCTTAGAGTATTGTTAATGATCTACTGTTGATGAATTACGACAATGTTTACTTTATAGTGTTTATATTGTAAAATGTTGCAGATGGGTGTAGGAATCAATGTTTATTTTATCTCCGATATTTTTGAATGAGAAAGACATTCAGTATGTAAATTTTACTTGTATCTGCACAATGTTTTTTATTTGACGTTTGTTTAAACACGTTTTTTTTTTTTTTGTATCTGCAAAATCCAATATCGACGACCTATAATTCATATGTATATTGATTGATATTAGTACATAAACCAATTACAATATATACTGTTTATATTGAACAAAACCTGTCTTGAGTATTTAAACTTGCAGTTGAGTGTGAGCCCCAGCCAGAATCTGAGATTAATGATTGCAAGTTTGTTCTATAAGATCATACAGTAATATTAAAACTCTGCAGATAGCCCTGTTGCAGTTGCTGCCAATTTAAAGCATACATGAAATATACTCTGGCCTTTAGAAGGCAACTTCCCATGTAGAAGTTAGACAGTGAGACAGCTTACTAGGTTTTGGACTGAAGCATGTGCTTACAACACCTGAAGTGAGGTCACGTATGGACCACTCCTGTTTATTAGGTGAAGTCCAACATCTTTGATAAGGAGAATGACATCAAGCAGCTAAAGGAACAGATTCGCAGAGTCGACCAACAGCTGGAGCATGACATGCAGGTAAAGTGCATCTGTATGGGGATTTCTGATTTTAAACTCGATAAATTAGTCTAATCTGTTTGTTGATTTTGTGGGATTTTTAATTGATCGTCAGAAGTGACACATTTGAAAGTGCGTGTGTTTAAACTAGTCATGGTGTGTGTAGGAAATGGCCCAAGAGGAGGAGAAGTGGGCAGCTGAGCTGGACTCTGCAGAAACCCACAAGAAGCGTTTGGAAAAGAACGTGACGCAGGGATGTGAGGCAGCTGAGGAGGAACTCAAAGCTGCCCAACAACAGTGAGCATCTGTTTTTTACTTCATTCTTCTCAATATATGTCACCTTTTCATCTCACTTCACTTGTGTTCTAAACTTCTCCATCAGGTATCATGTGGTCGTGCAGGAGACTAATGAGGAGAACCGCATGGTGTGCAAGAATCTGACCGATGTCTTCACTTCTGCCGTAAACCACTTGTGTGCAGTTGAGGTATGGGATGATTTTGCCTATAATTACCAGTCGCGTCTTGATTAGATATGTGCTTCATGAGGTGGAACCTTTTGTAACTTAAAAGGGAAATCCAGATACATTTCTTCTATATTTGAATGGTTTGTCTGAATACTCGATTCTGATTGGCTGGAAGGTGTTCGTTAAAGTTCTGTTCAAACCAAGAATGATGACTATAAAAATACCTACATTAGCATCCACATCGACGCACAATAATGTTCTGTTTATTAAAAGGGCATGCTGCAGTTCTGCTGCTTGAAATGCTCAAGCTAAGTAAAGTCAGGTGGATTCTTATTGGCTGTTGATGATTTTGTCATTAATTAGCTGGAAAAAATAATTTTAAAAATGATTTCAAGGATCATTACAGTTGCTGTTTTTACTTCCCAATTTTCATGGTAATCATCCTTGGTGTGAACAACCCCTAAAACCGTTGAATATGCAAGTATTTCCAGCCATTTTATTCACAGTTCATTGAAGCACTTGCTCTTCCAGTCAAATTTTGTGCTGCAAACATTGACTGCTTTAACTTGTCAGTGCTGGCAAGTGGCACTGATATAAGCGGGATAATCTATGACTTGGTGTGCATTACTTGATGTTACTATAGATTCTTTGCCACCATGTCATGGATTAAAATCATTTAATTCACACCGAGCCCTTCCTTATATACCATCCCATTCTTTACATCTGTACTTCAAAAGTGTAGATTCTACATGTAAGCAAAAAAAAAAAAAAATTTTTTTCTCCTTAGAAACACTGCAACGAGCAACTGAAAAGATTCGATAAGATGAAGGATGTCATCCGTGAGGACGAGACTGACATGAAACAGCTGACGGATCTAGTGGAAGACTTCATTAAGAAAGCAAACAGCTTGTAATGTCTAAAAGTTCTGATTTGTAAATAGTTTACTGATTTTTTCGATTCTGGCACTGAGTAATGTTCGAGTAAAGGCATTGTCTTTGGCGACAGTACTCATACTTTGTGTATTTATCCTGTATTTACATGTTTGTTTACTAAAAAATAAATGTTTTGGCAAATTGTAAAACGTGATGTTTGTAGTGCTAGTTTTTTTATACTGCTTACATGAGTTACTATTTTCAAATGGCATTTTTAGTTATACTTCCTCTGAATAAAACATTTGACTTCACATTATGTGCTTGAAAAAATGTCTGGTTTATATTATTAGGATTTATATTAGTACTTTGTTAGCTCATAAAAAAATTTAAAGTCACTATATATCAAACTAAAATCAGATGTAATTGTCCTTGAGAAATTTCACATTTGTGGGAAAAGAACATTTTGTATTTGTTCATTCTAGAGTAATAATATGGTGAATCGTTTTGACTTGTCCTTGGGAATTACAGCTATAGCTTATTGGTTGTATCCCATATGCTACAATTGCATTTAGAATGACCGTATGTTCCATGTGAACAAGAGGTAGTACCAACTGATTTTAACATTTCTTTACAAAGGTTGACATTTTAAAACAAAATTGAATTAAAAAAGCAAAATGAAGTTTGTTTTCGAGATGATGAATAAGAATAAAACATGGAATATTTTGAAAACTGGAATAGCATATGTATTAAAAATGACGTAAAACAAACAAAACTCAAGAACATGAATAAAAAGTATGTTTCTGACCGAGTAAATGTCCAGGGCTGTGTTGCATACAGTATAAAACAAGTGAGCACAATATGACCTTTGACCCTTGAAACTATTGTTTCACTCACTTTGCTCATCTTCGGTAAAGACTGGGAGGTAACAAATGATTATGAATGGCTGATTAAACCTTGTTTTTTTTGAGTCATTTTTATATGTCTCACATTTTGTAGAGCCAATATTTATTAAATTTGTTAAATACGATGAGTGTACACCTTCACTTTTGACAGCACAGCTAAATATCGCAAATTGTGTTATAATACATTTTAAAACCCTCCTTTTGGATGAAAAATGTAAAACCTTCCTAAATGATAAGTACTGTAATGAAGTCATGCAACCCAATAGAATACAAAGTAACACTCTTCCATTTGAAATTCTATTTTTGTAATGTGTTCAGAATTTTTTATTGTACACACTAAATGAATATACATTGATTAAAAAGAAATAACTTTAAAGTTAGAAGAAATATAACTTTATTAGATTATCTGGCAAACCTCCCTCCTGAAGGGCGGAACTGAAACACCCCGCTCAGCGTTTCTTTCGGAAGAATTGCAGGGACGGACGCAGCGGAACATCATGGAGGGAGATTTGAGTTGGTTAAATTAGGAGTTCGAACGCTTTTCTTTAGAATTACCAGCACAGTCTCTCAATGGAGCTCGATAAAGACATCCAGACACTGCAAAGAGGATTTCACTGCAACCTCTGCAATGTTAATATACCCAATAGTAAGTTGCAATAAACTAAAAACATTAGCGCTAACACGAGTGAGACATGTTTCTAGACGTTGCAAACTTGTTATAATGCAATAATTATTCAAAAATGGATTTAGCTGCAGGAGTTACCACTATATTTAGGGCACTAAATATAGCCAAACGTACGTTTTAAAAAGTCTATGGTAATACTAGAGCATTAGTGTAAATACTGTGATTTATGAATATGGGAATCATTCAGGAACATTATTCGCACCAAAGTATCATGAATGATAAAATCCTACAGCTGAAAAAAAACAAACAGATAGAGGTGGTGTGGTTTTGACACCTCACAAGCATTATTTCTGGTAGATACATGTGAAAACAAGTAGATATAAATAAAATAAAGGAAACTTAAATAATTAACTAAATACTTGATTCTGTGATGGTTAAGTATAAATAAGTGAATGTTTGAATTCATAGACAGAATTAATACAAGAGAAATTATATGCACAAGAAAATATGAATTAAGTTGATGTTTGGATTCACCAGTATTCCACAACGATGTTGCTTTCACGTTTAACTGAAGTGTTTTTGTGCAGGGCCGAGCCTGCAAGATCATGTTAAAGGAAAGAAGCACCAGCATCTCCTGCGTCTCAGAGCTCAGCGTAAAGCTCAGGAGGAAAACAGCGTGTTTGTGAGCGGCTTCAAACCAGACACCTCTCAAACAGAACTGAAGGAGTATTTCTCACAGTTCGGGCCGGTGTCAGATTTGATCATGGACAAGGACAAGGTTAATATACACACTCTTTACCCTGTGGTGTGATCATTTGGTCTTTGTCTTTCTTTCGTGTATATATATATATGTTTGAAAACAGAAGTAGTGTAACAGAGATTCAAGTTGCATTTTTTTGATACTGTTAAGTTTTTCAAAGTCCTCCCGAGCCCATGTGGCTGTGTTAAATACAACAGCATGACGTTTCTCATGCAATGCCATCTGAGGGGTCAAAGGTCACTCACAGGTTTCCTGCCTGGCCCTACACGGACTGAGATTTCTTTTCAATCCCTGAATCTTTCTGCTATATTATGTATGGAAGATAGTGTAAGACAATTTTAAATTGTTTGACAATTATCTCATGTAATTTGGCACTAAGAGGTGAGACCCATCTTTACCCAATCATGATACC
The DNA here is from genome assembly GCA_038088235.1 of Zacco platypus. Classification (NCBI taxonomy): domain Eukaryota; kingdom Metazoa; phylum Chordata; class Actinopteri; order Cypriniformes; family Xenocyprididae; genus Zacco; species Zacco platypus. The sequence continues at coordinate 8,878,153 of CM076068.1, forward strand.
TTCACCTGCTAATTGTTGACTGTTTCAAAACGGTTTAACTTGGATATACGAAATCTCTTCACATATATTCTGCCTCTGGCCCAACTTTTTTTCAGTGTGTTGCAGGCATTAAAATCAAAATTTGTTTATATTTTAAAAAAAAAACAATCAAGTTGGTCAGAGAAATGACTTGAAATCTTTTCTTGGTACTTTTGTCAGTTAAATAAGGGTTCAAGAGAATTAACAAGCCAGTGATTCTTTAATTTATTGCATTTTACAAAATGTCCCAACTTTTCTAGAACTGGTTGTAATAAAAAAAAAAAAATGTGGTTAATTTTATCCAATTTTCAGTGGAGTTTAATAAGGCAACCATCACTCTTACTGTTGCTTACACTTAGGGTTAATAATTTAAACAAGCCCTCAAATAATAGTTAAATTGTTTCATTGTTTTTATTTTGAAATGGAACAGTTTTTTTTAACCTTTCAGACAAAATTAAAAAAGAAGAATCAAGTTTCGTTGAGTATCATATTCGATATATCAGGCTCATATAGTATGATGTAGGATAATATGGAGCTCATACTTGAGGAATTGTTTTTTTTTTTTAGAGGCCCAAACTGAGCAAAAACATACAGGTTGTTGCAGTTAATTATATTTATGTGGCTGAAAAGAAATCTGAAATTGATTGCTTGTAATGTAAATCAATTAGATATACAGTATAGCAGACTACCTCCATAAAACACACACACATATATAATACAATATGCTGTCAGTCTGTATCTCCCAATAACACGTCTTAGTAACATGATTAGTTTTATGATTGAATTTCTAGTTTTCATTGTGAGGGCAAAATGTATGATGCAAAACAATGATGATTGAGAGATAAACAAATAACCAGTCTTTAAAAGCCTCACAGTTTAAATAGAATGTTCTATAAAATGACGTATGGGTAGATTGTGTTCAACAGGGTTTAAGCTAAGATTTGATCATGTTAATTTATAATTTAGAGGCCTTAGAAATGTGTGCTTCAAATATGATACAGTAGGCTTTATAAGGTTAATTGAGATGTTAATGTGAGAGTTGTTGTTTTGTGTAGGGTGTGTACGCTATAGTCGAGTTCTCTGAGCCGAAGAACGCTCAGACAGCTCTGGCACAACTACAGCATCAGCTCAACGGACTCCCGCTCCGTGTCAAGCCCAGAGAGAGGAAAGATTTCAAACTGTCCAGCAGGGGGAAACCCAAAAACACCCAGATCAGCCTGGACAAACTCAACTACGAGCTCTGCAAGGCTATATCTGTAAGAGAGCGTTCCATTTTCACACAGCTTTCTCGTTTTAAAGTTATGTTTCTCATTTTTAATTTTCGTGTGTGTGTAAAAGGTAAATGAGCAGATGCAGAAGGTGGTGGAGAATTTTGAGCTGAGCGACAATGAGAAGAAAGTGAGAGATCTCCTAGTTCAGCTGCTACAGGAAGTCTTCACAGAGTTCTTTCCAGGTCCACTTTTAACTCAAACTCGAACCAGATTTCCATCATTGCATCCTTATTCCTAGACCAAGGTGTCCAAAATGGGGGTTCGTGAGTCTATGAAAAGCTAATAAATAAATCAAATGCAGTCAATGCAGAGAACTTCATCTCTGAGTTTAACGTACATTTGGAAATGCTCTGTGTGGTAGATTCACACTATTTCACTTTTGTTATCCTTTTTCCCGACAAAATCGAAGTAATGCCAATATTTCCAGGCTGCTGAATGTAAGCTTTTCCATATTCCAAGTGACTGTAATCATTGTAGAATATAGTGGAAATGTTTTTTTCCTGTTCATTTTATAGTGCTTTAAAAAAAAAAAAAAAACTTCAGTAAAGTTGCTGTCTTTGTGTCATGTGTTATAGATTGCCAGATTGTGCCCTTTGGCTCCTCTGTGAACACATTTGGGATTCACTCCTGTGACCTTGATCTGTTCCTCGACCTTGAGAACACCAAGGCATTTCAAGCTCGTGCAAAGTCTTCTGGATCGGTATGTTGGCACCACTAATCTGTGAAGTCAAACATCAAATAATGAATCCATTTCCATTTATTTGTATAATGTCTATACCTACCCATTTCAACAGACAGGAGAAAATCAATCTGAGGATTGTCGTTCCGAAGACTCCATTTTGTCCGACATTGACCTGTCCACTGCCACTCCTGCTGAAATTTTGGAGCTTGTTGCAACCATTTTGAGGAAGTGCGTTCCAGGTGTGCACAAAGTACAGATGCTCTGCACTGCCCGACTTCCTGTGGTCAAGTTCAGTCATCGAGAGCTCAACCTCCAAGGAGACATCACAATCAACAATAGGTTGAGAACAGTTCTTTTTGGCCGTTTTGTAAAATGAAAAACTTTGAATGTAGCGCCCCGTTGGACAGTAGTAGACTCCAGGTTTACGTTGTGACATCTTTGTCTATATACCAGATTGGCAGTAAGAAACACTCGATTTCTGCAGTTGTGTTCAGGCATCGACTCCAGACTGCGTCCCTTAGTCTACACCATCCGATTATGGGCTAAGCAGAAACAATTAGCAGGTAATGGTTGTATATGATAATTAATTGTTTATAGAGGTACATTTTGTAATTTCAAATATTTTGCCATACGTGAGTCTCTATTTTAGTGCTGTTAAGTTATAATTCTCAATACTGTAAAGTGATACATGCTTGTGCAACAGTAATAAATCCTCCTTTTTTAAAAAAAATTGAAATCAGCATAAAAAATGTATTGTTTAAATTGCAATAATGAGAATTAGACCATTGAGAAAGGGGCTGAAATGTGCTTTGTTATCATAAAAATATCAAAATGCATAATGGTTCTAAACTAAACTCCCTTTTCCTTATGCAGAATAAAACTACTTTTTTTCTGGTGATTTTTAGGTGATATACTGTATGACCTGGACATTTCTTTACTGTTTTTGTGCATTTTGCATGTACATTTTTCTGAGTTAAACCTTGTACATTTCTAATGTCATAGGGAATCTGTCTGGTCCTGGCCCGTTGCTGAACAATTACGCTCTTACACTGCTGGTGATCTTCTACCTTCAGAATCGAGACCCTCTTGTGCTTCCCTCTGTGAACCAGCTCAAGAACATGGCCTGTGCGTTAACTTCCTTAATCAGTTGCTTTATCTGTATTTTATTACTTAATTCACAATTTGTTGACAAATTCAGAAGCAATAGGAAACCAGACTAAACAGTGTCTGTCATGAGAGCGTGTTAAAAATATTAATAATTAGAGATGTGAATCTGCACTTGCCTCATGATTTGATTATGATTCAGAGTGTAATGATCCACTTATAGAATGATTCTTGATGCATCACATTGCATTTTTCCTCCAATTCCTTTATTAATAATTATTATATTTAATAATCACAATATTGTTATTAAAAATAAGAGAAAAACTGCTAATAATAGAAACAGGATTACAGATATAAATAGAACAAACAATATTAGAAAGAAACAAAATTAACAGTGCTATCTATTTAACAAAGGAACTCAAGTAAGAAATAATACAGAAATTAAACAATTAAATGTAAAAATAATCACTGCATAGTCTTTAGTGTATTAATTACACATAGGTACTTAATATACTTATTATTAAAGCTACAAAAGTTATTTAGTCAAGAGCAGCGAGTGATTCCCTCTTTTCTTTTGTTGCTCGATTCACATTAACGACACGGACAGCAGCAGGTTTATTATATTAAGACCTAATGCACGGATCTAATATAATGTTACACATCAGATTTTCAGGCAAGTAGGATTGATTAACACTTTGAGATCTTTTTCGTGGCTTATTACGCTTGCATGTTTAACATCAAACACGTCCAGCAAATTATTTTCACACTCATGCATGTTCTTCTTGGAAAACCCAAAGCAAGTGCTTTGCTTTGTAAGGACTTTTATTCATTAATATATAATAAGAGTAGCCTAATTTATTTACAATAAAACGGCACATTAGTACGTAATGTAGGCCTATTGAATTACTTTTTTGAAAAATCAGTTCTTTATTTTTTTTGCTTCGATGCAGAATCGTTCACTTCAGCATTGCAATGCATCGTAAAAACGATTATATTCTACATCTCTATTAATCATGTTTGTTTTTTTTGTGTAGGTGAGGAAGAAGAGTGCATTATTGAGAAATGGGATTGTACATTTCCTAGCCAGCCCTTTAGTGTACCACCCAGCAAAAACACTGAAGATCTCAGTAAGTACCACATATGCTTTTTGCTCATTTCAGGTGACTTATTAGCGAGTGTGTTTATAAGCACGTTCTTTAACTAGTTGTGCTTAATAAGCTGACAAAATGTGTAGCCATGTAAATGTGTTAAACTGTTTCCATTAGACATGTAAACACTTTAAAGGCATCATCCACCCAAAAATGAAAACTGACATCATTTAGTCACCCTCATGTCATTTCAAAAAAGGATATTTTGTAGAATGTTTTTCCTTTTTTTGTCAATATATTGAGTCAATGGGAACCAAATCTGTTTGGTTGTCCAACATTCTTCAAAATGTTTTCTTTTATGTTCCACAGAACAAAGAAAGTCATACAGGTTTGGAATGACATTAGGGTGAATAAATGATGACATAATTGTCGTTTTTATGCGAACTATCTTTTAACTGGCATTCTGTGTTCTCATCTTGCACAGCCAATGGGGTTGTGCAGTTTAAAAGTCATCCTGAATCTGACTTTTCAACCACAAACATTGTAGAATATGAGTCCATACAAGTTTTATTTAACATGCTAACTCCCAGTTTGGATACAGAGTTGGGTATGCTTTTAATTAACTAGGTAACTAAATAATAATCTGATATTTAAAATGCTTTGTAAACCGCTTGTCAGCCAGTATTTCAGTGCACTGTATTATTTTATTTTAAGTTATCACCATGCTGGTGTCCATGTAAGCAATGGCAGCATTGCATGTGTCCTCTGTGGGTAATGCAGTCCCAGAATAAATCAGGAAATGTTTCCCTATTTCCTCTGGGATTGTCTTATTGCCATTTATCTAAATGGTAATTGTTTGGTTAATGTTTACCCACCCTGCTGTACTCAGTTTTTCTAAATAATATCATTTATCTACCAGAATATTAAGTATTTTTGATTTCTTACTCGGTATTTTATTTTGTCATCATGTGAAGCTGCTGAATATAAAACAAAACCGTTTTTTCAGATGCAAGTAAAACATCATCTTATATTCGGAACAATACATTACATTTTTTACATATTGCCCAGCCTTTTGTGCACTACCAGCTGACACTTTGTTTTTGAGTGCTCAGATCACTTGCATATGATGTAAATTATGTCACGCATGCTTTCCATGGGCAAGCCAGTTGTTTTATTCTCCCTATAACTTTCCCTATCTCCTTTCCATCAGGCACTTTGCTTTTTGAATTCTTCATCTTTTACTCAAAGTTTGATTTCGCTGCATCAGTGGTGTCTCTGCGAGACGGCCATGTGCTGCCTGTTACAGACTTCCTCCGAAGTGACAAGAAAGAAGTAAACGCTGCAGAGGCCTCTAGTCCCAAACCGAAGCGCTCCTTGGCCCCTAAACTCGGCCCTATGAATGTCCTGGATCCATTTGAGCAAAACCACAATGTGGCCGGGAACCTTAACGAACGAACACAAAAGAACTTCAAGAGAGAATGCTGCGAGGCTGAGAAGTACTGCCGCAGTTTGCAGTTCCAGCGCAAATCAGCCAAGGGCAAATCCTGGGGTCTCGTGCGGCTCTTTGCACCGCCGAGTGAGGCAGGACCCCGTTCAAAGGTCGAGACCGAGAAGGTTATGGAGGTCGGTATCCCTTTCAAGGCAGCCGTTCTCCCGGAACCCTTGCGTGCCCAACTGGCATTGGCTGGGAAGGGTTTTAGGGGCATTTGGTTTGCAAAGGTCTGCTCTGCTGTGCAGATGGTATTTCAAGAAATTTTAAAATGTTCACCCTCAGATGAGACTCAAACTGCAGACCTTTGTCAAAGTCAGGACAAATCCCACAGAGGTGGAAATGAAATGGAGGTGAATAACAACCAGGGTCTAGAAGATACTAGTCCTCAAACCAAAAGTGAAGCTGGTAAGAAGAGGCCTCTTGTACTGGAGGAGGGTCCATCAACCTCCACTGTTATACAAGCTAAAAGACAGAGACTAGGTGTTGATGTGGAGCACCCAGAGCCAGTCCACTGGACTTGGACTCAAAGGAACCGCGTTTGGGCAGGCCGACGGAAAGTGCGAAGAGATCTCTTGAAGACTAGCGATGAGACTTCCAAACCTGAAGGAGGCTGCGTTGACATCGAAAGCAGGGTGACACAGAGCATTGTGGAGAAAGAGGAGAAGCTTCAAGATTTGTTGGAGTTCAGAGTGGATGCAGAAGTTGTCGGCGGGAATGAAAACACCAAGGTTGTCCTCTGTTTTCACCCCAGCCATGATACTGAAGGCGTCTTTCAAGTCTTCTTCCATTTTCTAGAGTCTTTCTTGCCTAAGATGACAGAAACAATTCTAGGGAGGGCAGAGGATGCTCCAGAAATGTCATAATGTTTTTTGTTTGTTTCAACGTTGAATTTGTTTGAAATCTGCATACTTTGAAGGTCTACTTTTTGCAAACCTTCTAAGCAAAAAAAATTATATTTTAGTTATTAATGTTTTGAGAATATAACTGTATACATGCTTTTTGATTATTGCATGTTTTGAATTCAAATTTTATTTGCTGTTTAAGTTGGGTTTTTTTTATTTTGCCCCCCCTCCCCCCCCTGATTTTGGCATGTGTGCCTCTCTATAATGTAAATGTAATGAATGTGAACTCTCACATTAAAGTTTAAACTGAAAGTTTAAACCATTGAGACCTGGACTGTAGCTTTCTTTATAAAAATAGATAGTTAGCGATTTCAAAGTATGATATGATGCACTGTGTTTGATCTGTTGTGAACTGTATGATATTTATGAAACCTTGTTTCCGCCACTGAATAAAAAATAAAACTGGTAATTTTGAAGTCAAAATTGTGAGATAAAAAGTCGAAATTACCATTTTTATTTTTTATTCAGTGGCGGAGTTTTCGGAAAAAAAAGTGTGATTTCTCACTTTATTTCTCATAATTGCGAGTTTATATCTAGTAATTTGGACTTCATATTATATTTATATAACTCGCAATTGTGAGGGAAAAAAAGTCTGAATTAAGAGATCAGAGAACTCGCAAAGACCCGCCCCCTTTAGTTACTGTTGCTATGTCCGACAAGCCATGCGCTCTCATACAGTGAGAGAAAATAGAGAGAAAAATACAGCGTAGAGCAATGGATACTGACAACGTGTCGACAGACAAGACAGAGCAGGTTACATTTGATATGAAACAAAGTTTCAAATTTCAAATATTGTGATTTTTTTTTTTTTAAAGAAGTTTACTGTATAGTGTGTCTTTAATGTGTCGTGACAGATCGCTGTAGCTCCTTCAAGCGGCTCGTGAACCGATCATCTCTTCATACTAGTTCATTTATAGCATCAAATAAACATGAATGAACATCAGAAGGAATGTTGTTTCAAGCGCGGAAAGACTACACAATTTTTCAAGTTCACCAACGTTAATCTACTAACTCCCCTGACTGCTTTGTCGGACAAAATGGCGGATTCGGGGTTATGATTGGTTAGATCGCCTGTCAATCAAACTCCCAGCGAAGGGGGAAATACATATTTTACAGTAACTTTCCCAAATTGAAAACCACTGTATTGTAAAGCTCATAAACGGCTCAAAGGTTACCTACCATATACCTATATCTGCTATATAGAACCCTGATATGGCAATAATGGTATAAAACCCACCAGTATATTCAATTAACAATGATATTGTGATGCAATAAAACTAATATGATTTCAGTTTTAACAAATTGTGAGTTGATGTTTCATCCAATATATCAAGACATGCTAGTGACATGAAAATGTGTTGTGTGACAGGAGTGACTCATCTGCGGTAAATTCAATAACGCACCTTAGCCTATGGCTTTTTCATTTAATTAACTTATTGAAGATTTCTTTCCATGTTAATATTCAAGATCTGTTCTACCCGTCAGCCCGATGCCCATATGGTGGACTTTATCGCTGTAAGACATAGTTAGAATGGAAAACCTGTGAGTACTTTGGAATGAGAATTTAAAGGTGAGCAAAGATAAATGACTGTAATTACACGATGAGGCATGCGGTTTCATTACAGCTGCTGTATATGACACTGGAGGATTAGTCACAAATGAACAGCACACATCCTGTCTTGTTTCATGGATGCAAGAGTAATTAAGAGAGATAAAATGGCGGTTATAGTACTTTTCTCATTTTTATTGTTGGAAAAGAGTTGTTGGGAAATATAGGAGAGATACACAAACTCAACCTGATTCAAATGCATTTTTTATTCAGGTTAAAATTGCGACTCTATGATTCTATTTGATGCATTCAGTTTGTAATTCAAGTATTAATATCAATATGCTGTGGTGTTCTGGGATATTTGCTAGTTTTGGGCATGCATCTATTCATGGGTATGCTTGTTTAGTGGTGCATAACAGCTGACGTCATTAGTGACATCTGTGAGTTGACTTTTTTCTTAATTGTTGTCTCAGAGGGTCCATTTAGGTAGAAGATTATCAATGTTTAAAATAAACAGACTGATTAAAATGTATGGAGTAAACCATTACAGACACATCCTGTATCTCTCTGCGCAGAACAAAATGACGTAGAAACAATTTTCACTCAGAAATTGCTAGTAAATCTCACAATTAATAAAGAAATGGGAAATTAAACATGAAATTTTGAAGTAGGAAAAACTGAACCAATAATCTTTTTTATTATAATTTTGTACATTGTAGACCTTAATGGTTGTGTGTAGTGTGCTGCACATGCATATATGATATGCTGCTATACCTGTAATATTGTCATCTGTTTTATAGTTTAAAATGCTTTGCTCTTTTTACTCTAATGCTCCCAAAAACAATTAAACTAGAAATTTTGTCATTGAAAATAATTATACAACTGAACTTAAATTCTAATTATATAAGTACATGAAAAAATGTATGTAGGTTTGAATGCTTTTTTGCCTATTTTTTGAGCCGTGTGGATTTTGATCATAACTTTTCTTGGTTTATTAAAAACAAATATATTAACCCTTTCATGCATTAATTATGATGACTACAGTCAGGATGTTTTTATTGCTCTTAGAGCATGAAAAACAAGGGTCGATTTTTTTAAAATCATATTTTACAATGAGATTTTCAGACGTCAATTCGAGTGGTCAGTAATGTTTTTAACTGAAGAGCGCAGTAATACTGTGTATTTAACAAACCAATGAATTAAATGATATAAAATCATGTAAAAACAATCAAATATATACGAATAATAGAATACAGCTTCATTTATTGCAAACTCAATTGAGTTCCAGTTCAACCAGTAAACGGAGAAGAACTTCATACAAGTTCAAGGTCACATGTCTTTGATATCAGAACATGAGGACATGAATCCATCAAAGATCTCTTCAACCGGTGAAGGTGCGACTGGAAACCCAACTCAGACTATGTAGATATCACTCACACTCCAGTCTACCAGAGTACATTGATTTACCTTTATTAGCTGATCATTCTGATTGTTCAAAATGGTCAAATTTAGTCTTCCTCTCTGAGAAAAGCTCAGGCTGAAATCTACATTGATCTATTGATGTTTTCAGACTGGAAAAACTAGCGATCAAGTGTTTTCAAATCTCATCTGAAATGAGTAGCATTACGTGATCATGTTACTTTTTTGATGTAACAAGTAAAGTAACACAATGCAAGTAATGTGCATTACATAATCAGATTGCTTTTTTGATGTTGAGTAACGTAACGCATTACAAGTATTACGCATTATGTAATCAGATTACTTTTTTGATGTAAAAAAGTGTGAGAGGGTTAAGTTGGGTTTTGGCTGGTTTGTGTTATAAATGTACCCTAAATCATTGGTTCCCAAACACATTCCTGGATCCACCTCAATCTCAGTTTATTTATAAAGCACAATAAAACAACGGCGGTTGACCATTGTGCTGAACAATATCATTTAAGACAAAAATACAACAATATTTAGACAAAAACCCATTTGAACGATTATAAGCCTTCTCAAAGAGAAATGTTTCTAATTTTGCTTTAAAAAGTGATTCTGATGATATTAATCGGTAACACTTTACTATAAGGTTCATTAGTTACCATTAGTTAACTATATTAGTTAACATGAACTAATAATGAACTGCACTTATACAGCATTTATTAATCTTTGTTAATGTTCATTTCAACATTTACTAATACATTATTAAAATCTTGTTAACATTAGTTAATGCACTAACATGAACAAACAATGAACATCTGTATTTACATTAACTAACATTAATGAAGATTAGTAAATACAGTAACAAATGTTTTGCTCATGGTTAGTTCATGTTAGTTAATCCATTAACTAACTGTTTAACTGATGAACCGTATTGTAAAGAGTTACCAATTAATCTAACAGAAAGCGGTAGGCTGCTCCACAGTTTAGGACCGCTATGGCAAAACCCAGTCACTTATAACTCAAAAGATGATAAGGTGCTAGTCCATTTAAAACCTTAAAAACAAAGTGTAAAATTTTAAGCTCTGTTCTAGAGTCATGAAAGTATGGAAGCCCATTTCCACCACTGAAAAATTAAAAAAAAGATTATTGCGACTTTTTATTACACAATTTTGACTTTTTTCATAGAATGTGAGATATAAACTCGCAATTGCGAGATATAAAGTCGGAATGTGAGATATAAAAAAAGTCAGAATTCTGACTATAACTCACAATTGCAACTTTTTTTTCTTTCGCAATTCTGACTTTTTCTCGCAATTGCAAATTTATATCACGCAATTCTGACTTTATAACTCGAAATTGCGAGTTTACATCTCACCATTCTATGAAAAAAGTCAAAATTGTGAGATAAAAAGTTGCAATCTACTTTCTATTTTTATTTTTCAGTGGCGGAAATGGGCTTCCATATGAAAGGTCTAGTTTTTTAGGCTCAAATGTAATGGTATTCAGTTGATCAAATTGGGGGAGCAAATTTGTCTAAATTCAATTTCTTTTATTAGTAATATGCACTTTTTGAGATTATATTTTATTGTTTAAAAGTGGAGAAATTTTTACCTCATAATTATTTAATGGCAAAAACTTAACCCTAAAACCAGAGACAAAAACGCATTTAAGTTGTAAATCTTTAACTGGTATTTGTCTGTTTTAATAAGAGGATGCTAACTGAAGAAGAAAGAATTACATGGTTCTGAGGTTGACTCTCTTGGGAAATCAGCTGGGTTGTGTGCACCACGAGTCATTTACGAGTCACTTATATCATTATAGTGTCAGTTGAGTAACTTCACTTATTTGTTGTTAGCTGCTATTTTTCTCCCAGTGGGAGATTTAAAGAGATGTCAATGAAACAGCTTCACAATGAAACAGTCCCCATAACAGTTATATAGTGATATTATTTAAAATTTAGATTAAAATATCATGATTTTGCGATCTATTTTTGTTTTCTCCCTAAAAAGTTTTTTTGGATTTTCTGAGAAAATTCAGTATTTGTCTACCTTTTCTGTTATGATATAATAATTCCCCCTTTTAAAATAATGATTTGATCATTATGAGATAAGTTCCTCTTACAGTGTTCATCAATATTTAAAAAGTTTGACTATCACAAAAAACAAAAAAACAGCAGCCTCTATTTTTATTTTTAATAATTTTTTTAAAAATATATATAATGTGTGATTTAGGGACTCTTTGAATTAAGTATATGCATTTCATTGCATTTTAGTGTTAGGATTAAGGTTAATAAATCTATAGGTTTAAGAATCAGCTCCTGTAAAAACATATTTGTTCATTACTTATTTGAATATTTGCATATATAGATGGTTTCTACGGCCTGTAGCTTGGATCTGAAGTGGGAAATTGAAATTAGAATGGCTTCTATTACTAACTCAATGCAGATATACAAAGTTTCATCATGAAAGCAGTCTCAGTTTTTTGTTGTTTAGCATCCTACGTTATGGCCACTCACACACCAAGTTTCACTTATCTGAAATGTGCATTAAAGTAATTTAAGGCATGTTAAACTCTTTGAAATGTTCCCTCTCTCAGTCTTAATCTTTTTGTTGTTTTTGGACTCACGTTATGCTATCAGTGTTCCTCTTTGTCTCTCTCAGGTTATCAAACTCTCTCAGGTCGTCTCTCTGAACTGAATCAGCTCATGTAAACATGCTAGGCTGCTACCAAAGCACTCTGCTCACATTAGTGAGGCCATAACACATGATAAGACTGATAATAATTCCATGTTTTCCTCTGACTCTCTGTAACATTATGCCTGAGACAGGAGGACAGCCATAAATACAGGAAGTTTCAGGATTTTGTGTGCGTAAGTGGAAGACCTCACAGTAGCAAAGTTAAAACAGTGAACGACTGCAGCTTTTCATAAATGGCTTTTTAGTCTAGAGTTCTTCTCTTTGGCTCCTTTCTTTTCTTGCCTCTGTCTGTATGTTTTCATTGTCTTTTCTGTGTTCGCTATAGGCTTCTCACTGCGTATTAAGGTTTAAAGACAGCTGAACATTTTTTCATCATCAATCATCAATGTATTTTAACTGATGTAATATACATATATATATATATATTATATATATATATCGTGCTGATGCTGTGTCACAACAAGTCAATTGTCCTTGAAAAGACCCCATTAGACATTTGATGTGTAAACCGTTTTTACATATAAGCTAAGCGCAGATTAATGAAATATGTTCATTGCAAGTTAATATTGGTGCATTTTGTATTTTAAGGAAGAAGGTCACAGAAAAAAGGAAATATGTAGCTCAAGATACGTTCATGTAGGGGTGGGCGATATACCGGAAGACACGATTAACCGGTTTTAGACTATCATCACATCACGGTTGTGCTCACGAGACATTGCTCCATCACAAAAGCTTATCATTTGCATGCGTTTTTAAGCATTGCAGTTTAAAAACAAGGAATTTTAAACTGTTGAAGTGCAGTAAGCAGCAAAAGAGAGCTCATTTCACTAAACGCACACATGCGAAGAGCGTGAGCACTAAACGAAGAACTTTTTGCCGCCTAATTGGGCTTGAACCGTCAAAAACACATAGATCTACTTATGACAAAATGCCGTCTTTGCAAGTATCCTTGTACATACATAAGTGAACGTAAACAGTTGAGAAAGAAAATGCATGTGTAACAGTCTACTGGATCTGTGTGTTCGGTCTTAAAGTGACGGCAGCCTATAAACTTGTGTCATTAATGTTGATCACAATAAAAGAGAGAAAATATATCACTTCTCTTGACTGAATCCCTTTTATAATGTTAATAAGAATAAATGGATATTTAATTTGCACAGTGAAGACAGTGTTTTTATACATATGATTATTTTATACAATTTTTGTTTGTTCTTTGTTATGTTAAGTTTTTGTTCTATTGATTGTAATTCGTTTCTTAGTTCTTATTTTTTCACGGATGTTGTTTTTTTTGTGATATTGGTGACAAGAATTATGCAATTTCAATGGTCTCAAATGTTAATATACATCATGAAAACCTTATTTAAAGGAAAAATAACTTTTTCGTGAAATAAGATTTTGGTCGTATACCGATGTAAAGAATCCAGAAATTTTATTTCCTTAATTTTGTTTTCCTGATCTAACCTGTTTATTTTTTATGCCTATTCTATCACTCTCTTTCCCCACACATAGTTTTATGATTCTTCATATGATTACATTTTATGCCTAGTGGAATTATTACACACAATCCCGCTAAAACCTAAAATCAATACAATTACAAGAAGCTCCATAGTAAAACGGTGTTCCCAGTATTGATCAGAAACTATAACACCATTTATTTTCATATGAAAGTACCTGCATTGAACATGCAGATGACTCACGTTTCTTCTGTGGAGTTCATCCGAGCACCCTCTCATCACCGCCTCAGAGGATATTATTTGTAGAGTTATCACAGCGTAAACACTCAGCCAATCAGTTTGTGCTTGTGTTATCTGCCGTGGCTTTCTCAGTGTTTATTCATAGTGATAAGTTGAAGTGTGAGTATCAATATCTACTGTGTGTTGTTTCTCCTCATTGACTTTTATGGTTGCGCCGGTTGGATGACTCCAACCACCGATACAATCCTAAAAATTTTACAACAGAAGCCTCTGGAAATGTTCCTGTAAATTATATGCGTAATATAAACAGCCAAACAAGCAATCTGTATCAATCTTGCACATTGTAGGCTGATCACATTTATATTTGCTAAAGAAAACATGTACAGACCATCACTGAGATTTACACAATTTCTATATGGCTTCATGATCTGCCATAACATGACGATTTACACTTTAATCTGTTCCTGCATTTATGGGATCTCACAGTGCCCTGTGCCTTTGCTTACGTGTAACAGACGCATTCATATGTTGTACAAATGTAATATGTAATTTCATAAGAAGTTTGAAGATTAATTACTCAGTTGTTAATTGAAGAATATGAGTAGATTTATTTTGTTGAGTAGAATTGATTAAGTATTCAACAGAGGTGGGAGAGTGAAAACAATTTTAGCTGCTATTCATGAGAAGAATACAGATTAAAACATTTTTGTTGACCAAAACTCGGAAACGAGTGAAGTCAATGGTTTTGTTGAATTGGTTTTTGGTTGAAAGCCTAAAATATGCTCTGTGGTGAACACAAGCTCAAAAAAATTTCATATTTTATTCTATATCATAAAATATATCACTAATACCCTTTTTAAATCTTTTACTTGTTTTGAAAAAGGCGGTTGCTAACAAGTGGCTTAAGTTAAAATAAGTAAAATAAAATAAAATTTTGGAAAATTAGTGATGGTGATGTTAAGTCTCATGACCGTGGAGTAGTTCGTTTGACTTTTTACTTCTGTTGATTGTATTTGAGCTTCATTCATAAAAATTCATAAGAGCTGTGTTCATTTGTGAAGATTATCATAATGAACCAAACCTGTAAATATCAAAGTTTTGTTGGTCAGGGAGTTCTGCAATAATCCAAAAACCAGGAAAAATCCTATTAAGGGAATTTGCCTACAAAAATGTGGCCCTGGACCACAAAACCAGTCATAAGTTGTTGGGGTATATTTGTAGCAATCGCCAACAAAACATTGTATGGGTCAAAATTATCGATTTTTCTTTTAAAAATCATTAGGATATTAAGTAAAGATCATGTTCCATGAAGATATTTTCTAAATTTCCTACTGTAAATATATCAAAAATTTATTTCTGTGCGTGGATATGCATTGCCAAGGACTTAATTTTGACAACTTTAAAGACATTTTTTTTTAGATTTTTTTGCACTCTCATATTCCAGATTTTCAAATAGTTGAACCTCAGCCAAATATTGGGTAATACTTTATTTTACAGTGTCATTGTTACACATGTTACATGTATTGACTGTAGTAATAACTAGTAATTATGCATAATTACATGCAATTAACCCTAAACCAAACCCTCATCCTAACCCTAACCCTATAGTAAGTACATGTAGTTAATTTCATTACTCAATACTTAAATGTATAATTACACTGTAATGCTGACACCTTAAAATAAAGTGTAACCTAATATTGTCCTAACAAACCATCAATGGAAAGCTTATTCAGCTTTCAGATGATGCATAAATCTCAATTTCAAAAGAATGGACCCTTATGACTGGTGTTGTGGCCCAGGGTCACAAATATGTCATCATTGCAGAACTCTATTAACATTAGGATGTAATCAGGGTGAAAATGACCGAAATATATAAACTCCATGTCAATCTCATGAGAAACTGTAACTATGTTAATTATATGTCATTGATCTCATCGTGAATTTCTACAGAATGATAGGATTTTTTTTTTTAGAAAAAATGTGAGCATGAAGGTCCATTCCTGACCTTAACAATCAACAGGGCATAAAAGCAGAATGACTTTATGAACGATATCATACAAATTCATATAGCTGCTAATTTACTCAAACATAAAATAGTATAATTGCCAAAAGAGTTTGTTGGATCTGTCTGTTCATCCATATTATTTGCATATTATTACATTCCCTAAATCTAAATCCTGACACTTACTAAAATAATCGAGTTGTTAGTCAATATTTGTAATTTAAGCGTTCTGATAGTGCTCTCATTAAAACACTTGAAGATTAATTCCACTGCTAGTTAACTGATCCAAATCAAGATGACTATTGATTAACCACCCCTGCCTTCTTTAGTAATCAATGATGTATAATTAACATTTCTAGGTCTCATTTTCTTTCAGAGTCTTTATTCTAAATGAATGTCTGTCATTTAGAGATTTTTTTTGTCATCAAAAGCCCATCATCACAGTTGTGTCATAGTGTGAAAGAACACGTTCACACACAGCAGATCAGGAAGGCCTATTCATCCGCACAAATCGGTTAATCACTTCCTTTCAGGGCCGTTGCTAGCGGGGTGAATGGTGGTGATGATTCTGGGGGCCTTAGTGGGGACGTGTCGACAGACAAGACAGGTTACTTTTGATATGAAACAGTTTCATATTTAAAACAACAAATAGCGTATAGTGGGTCTTTAATGTGTCGTGACAGATCGCTGTAGCTTCAAGCGGCTCGTGAACCGATCATCTCTTCATATTAGTTCATTTATAGCATCAAATAAACATGAATGAACATCAGAAGGAATGTGGTTTCAAGTGCAGAACGACGCACAATTTTTCAAGTTCAAGTTCACCAAAGTTAATTTACAAACTCCCCTGACTGCTTTGTTGGGCAAAATGGCAGATTCAGGTTATGATTGGTCAGATCGCCTGTCAATCAAACTGCCAGCGATGGGATTGCCATAATGTGGGACATTTTTTTGCATTTCTAAAACTTCTGTGACAAATTGCGAAGTGTAGCCAAAATATTAAATCCACACCTAATTAAAAACCCCAGGATGTGTCCTAATCAAATCAAAAGAGAAATTGCAGATAACACATTCATAAAAGAAACAGACATAGTGTCTGTGGCTTCTTTTCATCCTGCTTCCTTTCATTAAACAGTTTAAGCACATTAGGCAGGATTGTTTTGTTTAAAATTAATTTATACGGTCTTCTTCACACAAGGTGATTCCTGTTTGATCATTGCTCCACCTTCATTTATGACTAGACATTTGAGAGGTTATGTTATTTTGATCACATGACACCACAGTTTTGGCTAACCCATAGTTTCACTGGCATTCATGTATTTATGGGGGACCTACAAACACTAGACCTTAGGTGTCCCACTTTAGGGCAATTCCCCTTACGTGTCTAGATCAAGTGGATTTACAGAAGCGTTTTAAATCTATTAATTTAATTAAAGTATTATTTTAGCGGACCCTTTATCAAACACGACTCATGAATACTATTCGCAATGCAAAACGCAATGCTAACTTTCAAAAAGACTTTCTACTTTTCGAAAATATGTGTTCTAGTAAATATAGTTTAGTATATAGTAGGCTACCTTGGTGTTGATCATTCATCTGACACAACATTGACAGAAAAGAGTCTTATGACAAAAAGTTACGGAAAACGTTTTTTTTTTAATTATTCAAATTAGATGTTATATTAGGAAATTAAGATAGTAAGGTCCTCAAAGCCTGATTTCTTTCACAAAATAATATGGCGAATGAAAAAGTTTCATAAGCCACCAAAAGCTGTATGCTGATTTTACACGTTCATCGTCTCAGTCAATGCAAAGTAATTTGATAAAATGACAGCTTAATAAAAAACACAATATTAGTAGTTAAATGTATTTCTAATAATAACCAAGTAATATTATATTAATATAAACAAGTAATATTCAAACAGTACACTGTTTTTGTTTCCATAGTAGGCCAACTTTATTGTAAAATTCACCTAATGTGCACTACCGTAGTGTGTGTGCATATATGAACTATTTTACAATGGTTTCAAACACAGCTGATCCAATCAGAATTTGGAATCTCAAACTATTAAATAGGATCATTCCATTCCACTCAAAATACAAACACTGTAACTGCACACAGGAACTGCATTGTAACTTCCTGCTGGGAGAATTTCAAAGGATTTTCCTTGATAAAATTTAATGAAAATTGATGCCATTCATATTTTTATTATATACAGCAACCATGTTATAAAAACAATAAGGCAATTGAGGCCGTGCTGTATTGAGAATATACCCTGCGTGTTGTGCTTAACCAGCGCCCATTATAATAATATTCACAATATTTACCTTATTGCTGAATTATGTAACAGCATAAAATCATGGAAGCTTGGCTCTGCCACGTACAGAATAAAAAATAAATAAAAAAGGTAATTGCGAATTTTATTTCACGATTTTGAGAAGTTTATATCTCGACCCTTCGCCGGCAGTTTGATTGACAGGCGATCTGACCAATCATAACTCCGAATCTGCCATTTTGTCTGACAAAGCAGTCAGGGGAGTTAGTAGATTAATGTTGGTGAACTTGAACTTGAATAATTGTGTGTCCTCACGTCTTTCCGCGCTTGAAACAACATTCCTTCTGATGTTCATTCATGTTTATTTGATGTTATAAATGAACTAGTATGAAGAGATGATCGGTTCACGAGCTGCTTGAAGGATCTACAGCGATCTGTCACGACACATTAAAGAGACACTATACGCTATTTATTGTTTAAACTTCTTTAAAAAGTTTCATATCACTTGCAATTGCTGAAAACAAGTCAGAATTGTGAGATAAAAAGTTTCAGTTTCCTTTTTTACTTTTTATTTAATGGCAGAAACAAGCTTCCGTTTTAAACGTACTGCTGAGGAGTTATAATTTTAGAAGCAAAATTTAAGTTTAAACAAATTTGCAGCTCTAGTATAATACAGCTGTCTTGTTATTGTTCAGAGTCTCATAGAAATTGAGATGACAGAGTTGGATGGCTTGTGCCAGTGACTCATTAGTTCATCATTAACACTGGTTGTGTGTAAGTGCTGGGTGGGGTTTGGACCTCCCTCTGGGGTCTCTTCAGCTATAAAAGCATCATGGTCTGATGAGAGAGGAGCAGATCAACACCAACAACCAACATCAGCTCTACACAACCCTTCTGGGCCTGAACATCTATTGCAGAGTAAGTAGCATTTTGCTTCTTTCACTCTTTACTCGACGATAACGGCATCAGAATCAGGACCATGGATAGCTCTGTAACAAAATACATCAGTGAGTGAATTTTCAGCACTGAGAATCTCTTGAGGCTAATAGAGTTGAAAATCTAGGAAATGTTTAATAGTATATCTTTGAAATGTTCTGTAGACTTCAAAAGTGCATCCTACTTTGTATGAATCCCAAAAGTTTTCTCTCTGCGTCTTTCAGATGGCAAGTGCACTGAGATCCTGGACTGTGCCGCTGGCTCTTGTGCTGTGTGTCATAGTGTGTCTGAGCAGCCTGGCTGAAGCTTACCCGCCCAAACCTGAACCTCCAGCGGGAGACGTGGGTCCAGAGGAGATGGCCAAGTACCACACGGCTCTAAGACACTACATCAACCTCATCACACGACAGAGGTAAGGCTATACCTGTGCAGTTAACATTAATTTGTTAACATTAGTTAACAAGCATAAATACATGTATTAATGTCAGCTAATGTTAATTTCAGCATTTACTAATAGATTATTAAAATCAAGTGTTGTATCTGTTAATATTATTTAAAGGACCTGAGCTAACAGTGAACAGTTATGTAATGTTAACAAATATTAATTAATGAACATTGCTCATTGTTAGTTAATATTTGGTTTAGTTAACATATGAAATCTTATTATAAGGTGTCAGAGCAGATTTTAGTGGATTAATCAGGATTAGATGCATATGGTTGCACTGATTGGTTATTAGTAACAATAAATTTCATTAATAATTGTCAGAACATGATATATACAGTACTTAAAACTGTACATTAACTAAAGGGAAATGTCATGAAATCTTATTTCATATATATATTTGAAACATATTTTTTGTATATTTGGTAACAGTATTTAGTTTAGTGTAACGTTGTTTTATACATTAGTCATCATGAACAAAACTTTTACAGCATTTATTAATGTAGATTAATGTTATATTCTGCTTTTTTAACATTATTTACATTAGTTATCATCAATTAACATTGATAAATAAATATAGTAGGTTTGTATTTATAAATTAACATTAACCTTGATTATTAATGTTTGTTCATTTTTTATAATTGGAAGTTATTAAAAAGTGTTACAATTGCAGAGTTTGTTGTGTTCGGGACAATCATAAAATAGTAGAAGAAATTCTGTGTAAATTGATTTGTAAAAGCATCTTACATAAATGTTCACACTGGACTGAATGCAAAATGTCTTCAAAAAATATTTTACAAACAATTTATACACAATTATTATTATTATTTTTTGCTCGTAATTTATGATTAAAGCCCGTTGTACAGATGCAACCCAAGAGGAGTAAGTTCAGATGATTCTTGAAATATGATTCTGTAGAAAAAGCAGAAAACAGCTAATGGCACAAAAAAGATTTTCAGATGATAATGGAGAGTATGATGCCTGTATTAGTGGAATCATTTCTAACACATCTCTCTCTCTCTCTCTCTCTCTCTCTCTCATCATAATGATGTCATTTACTGAGAACCAGTGTTTTTTCAAATTTTTTTTTTTTTGCATTTACCGGAAAATGGGTTATTACTTGAACCTTTATTAAATTTGTTTAAATATCCCTCACAAAAAGTACTGTAGCAGGTACAGTTATGGTATTAAATGTTGATGTCATAGTACTTTGAGATATATATATATATATATCTCAAAGTTTTCATATTCATGTACCATGATATTTACATCAGAGTACTTAAGGCATACCATAAAAACGAAAACCATAAAAAAAACACTTTATTTACTTAAAATAAAAAAAATAAAACATATTTTGAGCCTTTTAGCCTACTAACTAACGAACTCTATATATATATATATATAATATATATATATATATATATATATATATATATATATATACACACACACTTTTTTTAGCTTCTTCATTAAAAAAAAAAAAGAATTGATTTTAATTCTGTTCCACTGATCAATGCAAGAGAATAAATTGAATCTATTTTAAAACTTCTTTTTTTTTGGATGTGTTCATGGTTTTACCAAATTGTGCTGTTGCTATGTTTTTATCTGAACACTCACATATATGCGAGGGGTGGGCTGAGTTGCCAGATATCCTTCAACCTGTACGTAACCCCTCATTATTGTGCTGTGCGCTAAGATAGATTGTTATTAAGTGGGATTAACATGTCTGGTAATGTCTCTGATGATGCATGCTAGAGATCTACCCTGATATTTTCTGCAGCACGTTTAACCTTAAAAGGCCACAATTAAATGACGTTCATGTGTTATTTTGGTTCTGTTTCTTATTTCTCTGAATTGAACTAAATTTATCTTTAAGATCTTTCAGTTAAATCAAGTTAGATTGTAATCCTTTTTGGTGCGTGTTTGCTCATCACTATACTGTTTCTCGTAATTAGTGTAATCTAACACTAATTGCTTAGCGTGTAGCTTGTGCTACAGACTTGAACGACACCTCAAGTCATGCTCATACATCTTACTTTTCATTCTCCAGATATGGGAAGCGATCCACCCCTGAGGCCGCTGTGGCTGAGCTGCTGTTCGGCGATGATGAACAGGATGTCAGGCCCCGGTGAGCAGTGGAATATCTCGGTTACTCTTATATCATAGCTTTGTATCACTGCATGTTGTATTTAATCACAGATAGCAGTTACACCTGCTTAGACAGTCACAGTGAGTCCAGAAATATTCAGACAAATCACTGGTGGAGATGTGAAAATGATTGATTTTGTTTTTGTGCAGCGTGGAAGACTTGTTATGGTGAGGATGTGACTCCTTTCTTCTTCTCTGTGGCTGGTGCCTTGGCTTTCTTCATCCATTCATCTCTAAGATAATAAATGAACAGCAGAGACCAGCATGAGCCAAACCCTCATCAAAATGAGGCTCCAAAAACACCTCATGATCAGTACATCCCTATCAGCCTTTCTCTTTTCTCTTTCTATAATTTAATTTACTCTTTGTGAAAGACAATTGTAAATAATTTATTATTCAGTGACAAAATTGACAATAATAAAAATAACTGAATGTTGAACACTTGATTCCTCTCTTTGTTTATGTATTTATATGTATTTATTTATTTACCAACCTTTTCTTTAATAATAAATTGAGATTGTATCCAAACTAGTACATCTGTATACCACTAGGTGGAGGGACTCAACAATATTTCCACCTTTTGAAAATTTTGCCAGCATCATTGTTTCATAAATCACAGTTTGGA
The DNA here is from genome assembly GCA_038088235.1 of Zacco platypus. Taxonomy (NCBI): domain Eukaryota; kingdom Metazoa; phylum Chordata; class Actinopteri; order Cypriniformes; family Xenocyprididae; genus Zacco; species Zacco platypus. The sequence goes on from CM076068.1 coordinate 8,900,499, forward strand.
AGTTTGGGGTAAATAAAAATATAAAAATACCATAAATATTCAGTTTGCACTGAACAAAGAATTCTTTAATTTAGCTTATATGGTACGTAATATGTATCATATATAGAATTTAAAAAATGCCAAAATAAAAATGTTTATATTAATCTATTTATTGATTTATATTTATATTTTGCAAATGAGAATGAAAAAAATATCATGAATAGAAATAGTTTAGGTATTACCATAGTTTTGGATAATTTTGGAAAAATAACTAAACACGCTGACGGTATAATAATTGTTATTAATAGAATTTACATATATGTATATTCTATTAATAACAATTATTATACCGTCAGCGTGATATATATGTAAATTCTATTAATAACAATTATTATACCGTCAGCGTGTTTGGTTATTTTTCCAAAATTATTAAATATATATATATTTAATAGTATGTAAGAGCAGAAAGACTGCGGTATGTGGTGAACTGTTCTTAAAACTGTAAAGGTTTCAGTTATTTAACACAAGGTAGAGGGGGTGATGTTGTGGGGTCCGCAGAGAGGCGTGGAGTGTGTTGCCCCTTTAAGACTCAAAGCATCTCAATACAACAAAAGCGCATCGCCGCCGGTCAGATACGTGATGTAAAGCAGTTACACAGATTGTTTAAATCTTCTTCTAGTTATCCGGTGACGAGAGGTTGACTGAGCAGCTAATCTAGTTTAAAGTGTTTTGTGTGATAACATTGCTGTCTGAGAGACTCACTGGTTGCTGTGTTATCAGGTGTGTGTGTGTGTGTGGTAAATAAGAAGCGAATTTCTTAATGATTCGATGGATTATACGCGTTAATTCGGCGACCATCATCATGACCGCCGTCTGCAAAAAGTGAAAGTCGTGCACTGCTGGTTTATTCACCCTGTCAGACATCACAGGTGAGTCGAAGGCGTTCGCGACAGATAGTAAAACAGCTCGTTACACTCATTTTTGCTCAGCGAGCTAGATAGAGTTTGATCTGAACTGAATTTGAGCCTTTTTCACTAACGTCAGTGTTTATCTAAGATGCGCGCACAAAAAATACAATGGCATGACATTGCCTTTTCTAGACATTTGGCACAATGGTTATATGAGATTGAAGCTACCATGTAAAATAATAAAAGGGTAATCATTCAATACCATGGGATATTTATCAGCTTTACCATCTGATACAATCACACATAACTAAATGTGTTCAGAACAGCTTGTGTTTAAAATGAAATTCATGCATTTTTGAGAAGATCATTATTTTTTTTTTTTTTAGAGTTATAGTTAAAGTTATAGTTCGGATAATTTACAATGACGTCACATATCTTGAAGACTTTGTAATTCATTTTGTCACTGCTTTTATGAGATATTTTAGTTTTTACTCCAGGAAAAGATAGATGCTGTTAATTGATTATAGCTATATGCTGTCAGTTATTGTTATTATAACTGATATGATATACTTAAGCCTATAGATGTATGGGTACTGGCCTACCTATGAGCGAAAACAACAACAGATTCACTGCATGATGCTTAGTCCAGAGTTTTATTACTGTTTTCTAGTAATGGACATTTTTTCCCCCTACAAATATAGTAATTATTAATATTATTATTAATTATATCTAATAGTAATCATGTACTATATAATTACTATTATTATTATTAATTAACCAATATTATATATATATATATATATATATATATTTTTTTTTTTAATGTAATTTTTTTTAATCATTGTTTTTATTTGATATTTTATTAATGTTATAATTTTAATTTAATTATGTGTATTAATATTGTTATTAATTATATATATATAAAATATATAAAAATATAAAATATATATATATATATATTTTTTTTTTACTTATTTGTTTTTTTGACAGATCTGCAAAGGTTCATTCCTTGTTTTTATTTGATATTTTATTAATGTTATTATTTTAATTTAATTATATCTGTTTATATTTCTATTACCATACATCTATTATTATTGTATTTATTCTTTTTTAGGCTAAGTTTATATTTTTACAAATCTTTTATTTTATCCTTTCTTTTCTAGTAAGAGTTCATGTCCCCATATGTCCTGTATTTGGCTATATGAATCAGTGGTCTGTTCTTTTAACATGTGTTTGCTGGCTTGTGTGGGAAAGTCGACACCTCTTCAACTCCTCCGTTCTTTTCTGAGTCTCATTCATAAACATGACATGACCTCTCTGCTTCTGTTCCACTCTGTGTGTGACAGCTTTACCCACGTGTGCAGCTCCAGGGACTGTTTCCATGAAAACCGGTGATGTAGTCGGCGCACTCAATAAAAACAAGTGACATTGCAAGATAAAGGATTTGACCTCAGAAGGTCTAAGATGATTCATATTTCAGATTTGATCAATTTTATTTTGATTTTTAAATTGTGATTGGCTGTAAGGACATTTACATGTCTTCAATTGAATACTGTAGGACACCAACATGCCATGGAAAGAGGTTTTCAGTCACTCATTTGGCACATTATTGTACACCAGGTGGCACAACAGCTGCCAAAGAGGAAAATATGCTTATTAAATTATAAAGACAGACCATGAACAGAGTCATGTCTAAAAACTGACCACAGATTGTCCTGAAACTTGAAACCAGCCAGCCAGTTACTTGAATAATGTACATCACAATCTTGTAATAAAGAACAATAATTAGCCTAACATTTCTAAATTACATGCCTAAACACAGAACATCACTATTAACTCGATTTACTCTCCAATTTTCTAGCTCCTTTGCTCCATTCAAATACCCTACAGTAGAGGCTCTTGGGATTTTATGTGTTGCCAGGCAACCATCGCTGCAGCTGCGCAGCCGGAGAGTTAATGCTACAGTGCTGTTAGAGCTGACCTCCCACTATCATCTGCTGTCCTGACCGCCTTTGGTTAAGCTAATTGAGCTTATGTGTGTAACTGTGTGTGCATGTTTAAAACCGCTGTATCTGCGTAATTCAGAAGCACTGAAATCTATAGCAAAAAAATATGAGTGGTGTTTTGCTTCACAAATTCACAAGTGGATGGCTGAGGCTCATTGGTGTTTACACCTGTTATTAACTTGTTTCAAATGTATCAGGTGGAAACGGTGCCCAACGTATTTGGTCTTGATATTTTAAGTCCCTTATTCAGTATAAGTCAAAAAAGTCAGGCAAACATCAGAAGTCGAAATTGAAACCGGTTTACCGTATGAACCGAATTACCGCCCAGCACTAGTATTAAAAATGCAGGAAGACTTACTGAAATTTAAGTTTAATATGGCTTTGTTCAAATCTTGCATTCCACTCATGATTAAATTCACAATAAAACATTGTAACATCACACGACAAGCTGTTATATTCTTATAAGTAGAAATTATAAATACTGCCCTGCCTTTTCCAACAGTAGCAAATAGCAAGTCATGTATTTGGCTGCTGAAATGTGTATAATTCATTTTTTTAAAAGGAAAAGGAAGTTGCTGGAGTTGAATGTTCACAAATTTCATATATCAAATAATGTTATAAATTAGTGTTCCAAAATAGAACAATTTAGTGTTGTAAACTAAAGACTATTTAAGAATCATGTTCTTTTATATAAAGGTTCCAGAAAGGTTTTTCACAGCGATACCATGGAAGAACCATGTTTGTTTCCTAAATAATATTTTAGGGTGTGTTCACACTGTTTGGTTCGATTAAAACGAACTCTGATGTGATTGAGCAACGGAGGAATTCTAAGCTCTGTTTAGCTTTTTGTGAGTTCTCAGCGGGTACAAATGTGAGCGCATTTAGCCTAGCACACAGCGTTGTTTTCAATGTTCTGTTAGTTTTGTCGCAAAATATACGTCATAAAAGTTTTTTTTTTTTTGCATATTCAGGTTTTATGTGAAAAATGACAATGTGAACGTAGCCTTAGTCCTGGATCGGTTAGTGTTTACACTGTCATTTTGAACATAAAACCTAAGTATGCAAAAAAAAACAACTTTTATGACGTATATTTTGTAACTGTCAGTCCAAGAGAGTCACAAAACCCTTGCGAAATCCGATCCGAGCAGTCACACTGAAACGGATTTCCATAAATGCGATTTGAATAGTATTTTAAACCACATATAAGTGTAGTTCAAAATTGATGCATTCACACTTGCTAAATTAGATTTCAATTGGATATACACAAAAATCTCATTTGGAATGACAGTCTGAACGAGGCTTAAATAAATCGATTTCTCTTTTGGCCCAGACTGAAAGAACCAAGAAAACCAAACTACAAGTGTGAACACACCCTTGATGAAAAGTTCTTATAAGAACCATTTTTTTTAAGTTTAAAGAACATTTTAAAGAGAAATGTTTTCCAATATAGAGAACCTTTTGTGCGTTTGAAAGGTTCCATGGATGTCAAAGGTTCTTCATAGAACCGTAGATGAAGTGATGAAACATACACAAGTTCCCTTTTAGAACAACACCCGATCTCATCAAAAAACATAATTATTTCACGAGGTAGTGATTTCATATGAATTCGTATAATTTTATCTGTATAGAAACTTACAATATTTAGGGAAATAAAGGAAGAATGATGTTAAATTTGCCAAAACATAAAAGAGTTACAAATTGCCATGGGAGTGTATTGGAACAACAGGCAAAACAAAATTTAAATTAATCAAAAAACAAATGTATTCACTATTTAAATTTGTTGAATGCCCTCAAATGTAACACAACACTTCTAAAACCTGAAAAATATAAATGTAGCACATAAATTTGCATTTAAAATAGCCTGCAAATATTTAAGCACACATTTCAGCAAATGCATGCAGTCCTGAGTTTGTTCTGAAACGCTTTTATTAGTGGGAATCTAAAGATGCCCAAATCATGCCAAATGTCAAATCTTTTGGAAATTTGACCTCACAGACAGCACATTCCCAAACTTTTTTGTCAGCTGAACCCCTTAGACGTACCCCTTTGAAGTACCCCTTGAGATTTTAAAGTCCCCCTCATTGTGCAACGTTTACCTCAGTAAAGTTGACCGTTTGGATCTCGTCTGAGCTTGTCCAAGTGAGTGGAGGCGGGGCTAATTAGCGTATTCATAGATCAATGTATATTAATTGAGGTAAGGGTGTAGAGTTAAGCTACATTCAAGCTATTTTAAGGCATTAAGATTTTTTTTCACAGGAAAAAAACCTTTAAATTTTGAAAATTTTAAATTTTTTAAAACCTGTATAATTTTGGTGATCAAAGATGAGATTTAAGGGAAAAATTATTGACTACAGGGGGGCTTTAAGTTACTATTTCAATAATTTAGTGACCCATTTGTTCACTGATGTCAGTTATTGCTCACATAACAAAACAACACAAATTATGTGTAATTAAATACAGTCTCAAAAATACAATCTCAAAGATACAGTTTCAATCTTCACTCTGAAACGCAGTGCAACTGACTATATATTTCTTTTGCAGCCTTTAATTTGATAACCCCGGTATAAGATTGATCAAGTTTTGGATTTATTTCACTTAATTGTGCTGCCTAATTTTATATTTTAATGTTTTGTTTAATTTCTTTAATTATTAGCTTTCCATCAACTCACAAACCTCCTGCAGTTCCCTCAAAAACCCCAGTTTGGAAAACTCACGGAAGGATAGTTTTTTTTTAAAGTCGGCATGAAATGGAAGTTGCAATTGGCTTTTGTTCCCTATTGTGATGTATAGTGAAACAGATTCTTGAACAGGAATGTTGAGCGGGACTTGATTGTGTCCATTGGGAATTGATTGGTTTGTTAGATCGTTGTCACTGGTCGATCTCATGAGTGACAGGTTTGTTCCGAGAGAGAGGAGGGGGAGTTATTTTGATTAAACATGGTATTTGAGGTTATCTTAAATTGTCAAGGCAGTAACTTCTTATAGTAACTAACTTATTTCTTTGTAAACATACCCCACATCTTTTGCTAAAAAACCACCACTTGGTATAGATTGTATTTGCTATTTAATGTAGTTTCTGTCATTGCCATGGTGAACCAGCACAAAGGAGAAAAGAAAAAATAGAAGCTGCGTGTGCAAGGGGAGCTTATGGTTGTCTTGGTTACAACCATTCTGCCATGTAAAGTAATGAGAAGCCCAACCTGAGGGAGTGGAAAGGGGCTATTTTTATCCCAGATTCACCAGGACTTGTGGATTTGATATTTTGAACATTTGATTTTTAGAGTTGTGTTCTGTGTAAATCAGTTATACTGCTATCCTGTAGTGAAAATGATTTTCAAGAGATTAGTCAGTTCATTTAAAGTTTGACCTCTGAGCTTCAGTTTTGCTCTATTTTAAGAAAAGAAATCTGGATGAAAAGCATCTGCGAATGACAAGTATCAAATAACAGATGAAGTGGTTTAGATCATCTACTTCTGGTCTTATAGATTCCTGAGTAGAATTTGGAGCATACACGTTTGACTGGAGATCCTAGATTATCATCTCATCTTTTTACTCCCTAATAGGATTCAGTTTGTATTGTCATGTAAACTGATGAGCCAAATCACCACCTGTCTAATATGCCGTTGGTTCTCTGCATGCTGCCAAAACAGCCCCGACCTGCTGAGGAATTCACTCTATGAGATCAATGAAGGTGTCCTGTGGTTTCTGGAACCAAGACATTAGCAGCAGATCCTTCAAGTCCTGCAGGCTGCGATGTGAAGTCGCCGTGAATTGAACTTGTTGGTCCTGCACATCCCACAAATGCTCAATTGGATTGAGATTAGGGGAATTTGGAGGGCAGGACATCACCGTGAACTCTTCATCATGTTCCTTAAACCATTCATGAACAATGTGTGCAGTGTGGCAGGACCCATTATCCTGCTAAAAGAGGCCACTTTCACCAGGGAACAACATCATGAAGGGTGTACCTTCTCTGCAGCTCTGTTTAGGTAGATGGCACATGTCAAATTTAGGTCCAGCATAACATTGCCCAGAGCTGCACACTCCCTCCATCAGCTTATCGCCATCCAACAGTGCATCCTGGTGCCATCACTTCCCCAGCATTAAACACTCATTGGACCAGGTGATCTTCTTCTACTGCTCCAAAGTCTAGTTCTGACACTCGCATTGTAGGCACTTTCGACAGTGGACAGGGGTCATCATAGTCAAGTCAAGTCACCTTTACTTATATAGCGCTTTTTACAATGCAAATTGTGGCAAAGCAGCTTTACAGTAATAATTGGCAAATAATTTTTGGCTGCACAGCAGCTCCCAAAGAAAATGATGTCATTGTCCAGCTTATTCTATATATTTGTATTAATTCATTCCATTGCAAAGATCAGTAGTTATTAGTCTAGTTAATTTATGTACATCAGCACTGGAGAAAACAGTGACGTAATCGTCCGGCTCAGCTCAGTTCACATACAACGGTGCCAGTGCAGGCATTTCAAAAACACTGCTGAATATCAAGCAAGTGTCCCCAACTAAGCAAGCCAAAGGCAACAGCGGCAAGGAACCAAAACTCCAACAAATGGAGAAAAAAACCTTGGGACAAACCAGGCTTAGTTGGGGGGCCAGTTCTCCTCTGGCCAACAGTGAACACTCGCTTGATATTCAGGCAGAGTTACAGGTCATAAATCCGATTTGGGATCGCAACAGTCAAAATATTTAATCCAGTTCCATCTAGTTTAAGATCTTTTTCATCACGCCGGCATTGGACGGTTTGGTGGGATATGTGCCACTGGTTGATGTGTTGGTAAGGCCCTGGGATGGGCTAGTTCACACAGTCTCTGCTGACACTTCAGGGCTGCGTTGCTGTCGTGTATAGGTGCAGGTTCCCCATCTGACCTGGATACAGCCCGGATCCAGCTAATTACGGTAAATGGTAAACCTCGAGATAAGCAGCGAGACTAAAATTAGCGTAGACGCCATTTTTCTTCTGATGTAACGAGTACATCTGGTGTTATAGAAAGTGTTCCCGGTTCCGGCTGACCTGATCTATGCAGCCTAACAATCCTTTAATGGATATGAAGACATAAATTGATAGTGCGTCATGTGTATGCCAGGTTAAATAGATGCGTTTTTAGTCTAGATTTAAACTGACAGAGTGTGTCTGCTTCCCGAACAAAGCTAGGAAGATTGTTCCAGAGTTTAGGTGCCAAATAGGAAAAGGATCTACCGCCTGCGGTTGATTTTGATATTCTAGGTATTAACAACTGGCCAGAATTCTGAGATCGTAATAGACGTGAAGGACTATGATTTATTAAGAGCTCACTCAGGTACTGGGGAGCTAAACCATTTAGTGCTTTGTAAGTAATTAGCAAGATTTTAAAATCTATACAATGTTTAATAGGGAGCCAGTGCAGTTTTGACAGAACCGGGCTAATATGGTCATACTTCCTGGTTCTAGTAAGGACTCTAGCAGCTGCGTTTTGGACCAGCTGTAGTTTGTTTATCAAGAGAGCAGGGCAACCATCCAGTAGAGTGTCACAGTAATCTAGCTTAGAGGTCATGAACACATGAACTAACTGTTCCGCATTTGTCATTGAGAGCATATGTCGTAGTTTAGATATATTTTTAAGATGGAAGAATGCGGTTTTACATACACTAGAAATGTGGCTTTCAAATGAAAGATTGGTATCAAAGAGCACACCCAGGTTCCTAACTGACGAAGACGACTTAACAGAGCAGCCATCAAGTGTTAGACAGTATTCTAGGTTATTATGTGCCGAAGGTCCAATAATTAGAATCTCTGTTTTTTCTGAATTTAGTAGTAGGAAATTACTATTCATCCAATTTTTTATATCAGCTTACATCAAAATTTTATATCAAATTGATAGGTTTCGTCAGGGCGCGAAAAAATATAGAGTGTCATCGGCGTAACAGTGAAAACTAATGCAATGCTTCCTAATGATATCTCCCAAGGACAGCATGTACAGAGTGAAAAGCAACGGTCCTAATACTGAGCCTCGCGGTACTCCATATTTAACTTGTGATCGAAATGACATCTCTTCGTTTACTACTACAAACTGATAACGGTTAGATAAGAATGATTTGAACCATGCTAATGCAATTCCACTAATGCCAACATAATTTTCTAGTCTATTCAAAAGAATATTGTAGTCGATAGTGTCAAAAGCAGCACTGAGGTCTAGTAACACTAATGGAGAGAAACAACCACGATCTGATGACAAGAGCAAATCATTTGTAACTCTAATGAGAGCAGTCTCAGTACTATGGTACGGTCTAAATCCTGACTGGAAATCCTAACAGATACCATTTCTTTCCAAGTAGGAACACAGTTGCGACGATCATAGGCTCTCTGATTGCACTGTGTTGTGACACATTCCTCCCATAACCATCATTAAAATTTGGTGTGACTTGTAGCACAGTAGACCTTGTGTTGGCTTGGACCAGACAGTCTTTGTTGTCCTCATGCATCAGTGATCAATGACCAACAACACCCTGCCGCTCGTTTGTGGTTTGTCCCTCCTCGGACCACTGTTGGTAAATTCTCAGCACTGCCAGGAGCAACACGTAAGCCATGCCGTTTCAGAGATACTCTGACCCAGTTGCCTTGCCATAACAATTTGCCACTTGTCAATGTCACTCTGATTTTGATTCCCGCCCATTTCTCCAGGATCCAACACGTTGATTACGAGAACTTATTGTTTGCTTACCATCTAATCTATCCAGACCTTAATATGTAGCCTTGTTAGGAGATGATCAACGATATTTGCTTCACCTGTGACTGATCATAATGTTTTGGTTCGTCAGTGTAGAGCTGGTTTGTATAGTTCTACAAAAGCATGCATTAATCATATCAGAAAATCTGCTTTATTCTTAAAGGTGTTGTAGCAGACCTTTAAACGAATGGCACTGAGAAAATGCCCTGACGACCTGTTAAATATCACTGAAATAGGTCTCGTAAGAAATCACACCTCTCTCTGTAACTGTTAGAACGAATCTGAATGCAGCTCGCCATGTGAGCCAGCACTTCGAGCCTGGCAATCAACTATTGTGTTTGTATTGCTAACGTCTTTGGAGAGTGGTGTTTTAAAGTCAATACACTGGCAAGTGTACATTAATATAATAATAGTGAATAGTATTAATGATATATGCTTTGTTTTCACTATATATATATATATATATATATATATATGATAGGAATAAAGGATAACAAAAAGGATATTTTGTTTTGATTTTAAATGTAGTTTTTATAACTAAAATTCAATTTTTATAATTTAGTCTTTTGCGAATTTGTACAATGTGAAACATACGATTTTTAGAAATAAGTAAGCATGAAGGTCCACCCCAACCCAATCCCGACCTCTAAACCTAACTGTCAGTTGGAGCACAATAAAACCAGGAATTTAATTTGGTGAAACTAATGGCACATACTTCAACACTTTTGTACATACAACTGAGCTTTAAGAAAAATAGAGTGTCTTTACTGTGATCAGGATTGCTTCAGGATGTACCCTGTATTTCAGGATGTACTCCTTTCATTGCTTGAAGAAAGAGATGCTTTTTCATGCTTCTCTTGTGTTAGGAGATGTAATTTTGTCTATCACTCCTGTGTCTTATCTCTCACTTGCCAGTAACACACGCAGCTGTGTTCAGGCTCCTGTGCTGGCAGGAACAGCTGATTGCTAGGTTATTGGCCACAGAGGGAAACCGATGTCACAACAGTCTGATGCGATGTCACAAAGTTGAATCATTAAATTCCATCCTTTCAATTTCCTGCTAGAAAAATAGTCCCCGACAGTGACAGTAAGCAGCTAGTGTTGTTCCTAGGTGTACTGTGTCTCATCTGATGGAGCTCAAATAAAAACAGAGGCTAAGAGCTGCTCATATGTGCGGGCTGTGGGGATATTAGGGTGGTCGTGGCCTAGTGGTGAGGGAGTCGGGCTTGTAATCTGAAGGTTGCTGGTTCGATTCCCACGCTGGCAGGAATTGAAGGTGGGGATTGTGAATAAACAGCTCTCTCTCCACCTTCGATACCATGACTAAGTGCCCTTGAGCAAGACACCTAACCCCTAATTGCTCCCCTTGTAAGTCGCTTTGGATAAAAGCGTCTGCTAAATGATGAAAAAATGAAAAAATGAAAAATTCAATATATGATATTTCCTCACACACTGGCCTACATATGCTTATCTCTCAGTGTGAGAAATGTTCATTTTCCGTCTGTTAGTTAAAACCAGACCGGTTTTCTGCACAGTGAGAGTTTGCCTAAGATTCAAAAAGCGTCATTAACCAGTGTAACTAGATATAAGTTATTATGTTGCTAAGGGTGTTGTACATTAATATATAGATCTGTTTTGTGAAGTGGTCATAGCTGTGCTTTTAGTAAATGTTTTATAAAATTCCATAATAAATAAAACTGAAATGTTTATTATTGCATACTGCTTCACATAATACTTAAAAATGTAGTAGACACAATACAGTATTAACATTCTGTAGAGTAAATTTTTTACTTGTTGAAGGTGTAAAGAAGGGAGATTGAATAAACTGTTTTTAGTGAATTTTTTTGTGCAAAAATATATTTCATTGTTATTGTTAGCTAGCAGATGATCATCAAAATTCATTAATAATAATAATAATAATAACATTTTGTAAATAATATTTTTATATGAAAAAGTAGTTTTTAATTTAATTTTGAAGTTGGAAAACGAAGAAGGAGGGAACGGAGATGTCACTTCGGAACAGTTCCAGGTGACGTCGAATGTGACAGACTGAAAGGGAACCATATTTTTGAATTATTTTGAATATTTTTGTTGTTGCTGTTTTCAGAATTTGCATCATTTATATATTTGGAATTTGTTAAATATGAAACACATGATATTATTGGAACTTCACAACATAAATTACAGAAAACACTGAAAGTATTTTTATTCCTGATACTGAAGCAGAATTATATAGATTCAAATAAATTGGATTATGAGTGGTTTTAAATAAATGAGGTATTTAGTTATATTCTTGTATGTTAACTATGGGTAGTGACTGTGATTTTGCTCAGTCAACTTGTTTGTCTTGTAAACCAAAGCGAAATGTTTTGATTTATGTTTGATATGCTATTACACTCTACTCACAATCTTCAGAGACCCTGTTCTACCATGTTAGTAGTTCTCCATGCTCAAACACTGCTGTGTTTCTGTGCTAAGAGTTTGGTTTTGACATTAAGCTAAGGAGAATGTTTAAGAGCACTGGAGCGTAACACATACACACTGACACAATCTCTCTCTCACATGCACATTCAGTAGGGTAATGCAGTCTTGCCGAGGTGCACAGTCAGAGTTGAAGAGCTTCAATGAGAGCTATATTTAACACGGTGTGTAGATGTGTGTAACGCCATAAGATAGCGCCTTTAAACTTCCCGTAATAAAGTGCCGTTTAGCTGTGTGTGTATCCAGGTGTGCAGCTCAGAGCTAAAATTGTGTGAAAGAGTTGTCAAATTTGCCCGTGGCATCACACATTTATTTTCCCACTAGGATAGAGGAACTTGCTTCTTTCTCAGGAAAGAAAAAGAGACTAAATATTGAAATGGTTTCTGTTTATGCCAAATGTAGAAAGTTTTGGAAAAGTGTTTGTTTGCTTACCTGAAAATTCAATGATTTTTAAAAAAAAAAGAAAGAAGATGAACTAAGACATGCATCTGAATTAACAGAAATGTATTCAGTGCTGGTAGTAACTGATTATGTGTAATCTGAATTATGTAATCAGATTCCGAAAATGAAGTACTTGTAATTAGAATATATTATGTTTTAAAATTAAGTTTTTATGCATTGCATGATTACATATTATTCACTATATATAGTGAACATATATATATATATATATATATATATATATATATATATATATAACAAATTTTAAAAAGTCTGTTTTTAGAGTCCAAGTATTGCTCTAAAAAAATGTCTCCCACTTAATAAGAATCACAAGCTGAAGCGTTGTAAACTACATGAAGATAGATTTTATAGACAGACAGATTGAGAGTGACTCTTGAATGACCAGCACCACATCCTCTTGTACCACTATTTGAAGAATTTATCTTCCAGAATCTGGCAGTAAGTTTTGGGAGTTCATTTTTTGTTCATCTCCTACCCTGAAGTCCGTTTTACCCAGATGAACTTGAAATGAACTCTCAAAACTTTGATGAAAGTTTTGAACTCTCAAAACAAAAAAGCCACATTCTATAAGATAAATTCTTCAAACAGTGGTCTGTCCATAAAGGCTATAAAAACCAGTCTTTTGTGCTGGAGACTAATGGGTTCCTGATGGTTTCACACTTAATTCTTCACACAATTCTTAATTGATCCTTTGCAAACAGTTTGATTGACAGGTGATCTGACCAATCATAACTCCGAATCCGCCATTTTGTCTGACAAAGCAGTCAGGGGAGTTAGTAGATTAACGTTGGTGAACTTGAACTTGAAAAATTGTGTGTACTCACATCTTTCTGCGCTTGAAACAACATTCCTTCTGATGTTCATTCCTGTTTATTTGATGCTATAAATGAACTAGTATGAAGAGATGATCGGTTCACGAGCCGCTTGAAGGAGCTACAGCGATCTGTCACGACACATTAAAGAGACACTATACGTTATTTATTGTTTAAACTTCTTAAAAAAATTACGATATATTAAATATGAAACTGTTTCAAATGTCTGTTGACGTGTTGTCAGTGTCCTCTTTGCTCCATGATGTATTTTTCACTGCGTGAGAACATGATGTGTGGTGTGAGAGCGCAAGGGTTGTTGGGCAAAGCAACAGGGGCCGGCTTTTGTGAAGGGTCAATTCTTTTGCAGATAACATGTGTCTTTTCTTTTCCACCTGTTTTTGTCTGACTCTGCTGACCCAGTGAGCATTTCACTGCCCAATGTTCATGCCTTAACTTTTTTTCTAGTCTAATTTCTAGTATTGCATTAGTATTGCATCCTTCTCATGGGCATTTAGTAATTTTTGACTTTTAAGTCTGAGTTAAATGTGTTTGTCTTTTTGACTCATTTTATCTGTTAAAGAAAACGTACCTAATAATTATGCACAAATAAATATAAGGTGTATCATTTCCCACCTTCATGAACAATTATATAGTACTTATAAATGATTAAATACAAAATTAATAGTAGTTATTAAGATTTAATTTGGTTTGGAATTGTTAAGATGTGCCTAGAAAAAAAAATATGATAAAAAAAATCAACTTTCCTAAAAATTTTGCACGCTCTGTACAATTTTCGTCATTCGTAATTTGTATTCAGTAAGAGACTACAATGTGTAAGTAATCTTCCCAGAACTGAATGTGTTATAGCTCTCTGCAGAGAGGAGGGATTTGGGGTAAATACTTGGACTGACCATGTGATGAAGTTGCTTTTCATACAGAAACTCTCTCTCCCTCTTTAGTTGGACATATTTGATACGCAGACAGACACAAACGAAAACGAAAATGCCAGTGGCGTCTGCCAGCTCTGACTCAGGTAAGATGCTTTATTTTAATGATTATCTGAACTTAGAGTTTGTTACCATTCCAAAATCTTGTTAGTTCACGAAAGGGTTTTGTGAAATAATGAGGAGGGAATGTCAGTGACAACCATAACAAGCCAGCCAGCCATTTCTGGCTGGAACACCACAATAAACTGGGATTAAATGTTTGTGCTTCACTGAGCATCCACACATCCACCAAGCTTCAAAGCTTAGCTGTCATTGGAGAGACACTTGAGTCAATATCATTGCATTTCTCTGGACTGTTACACAGAATGAAATCAATTCCTTGTTCTGTTATGATGTTCTTTTATGTAAAAAAAGACAAAAACATCTTCTTGTACAGAAATGTATTCTGATAACAGGGGAGTTGGTGTTGAGAAGGGATGGTGGAAGTAACATTAGTTAAGTAAGTAGAATTTATAACAGGTACACATTTGTAAAGAATACAACATTGATGCTTTCAATTAAATATAAAAGTATAATAATTTAACCAAAATGTGTATGAAAATAGAAACTAAAACCAAATATTACAGTTGATAAATAGATTGCTTGTGCATGTAATGTGTGTATTCACCAATTAAGATTATTAAAATTGTAGCTTATGGCACAATGATATAATTAAATTAGAAGTGTGCAATTAGAAACGCTTTACAATAAGGTTCAGTTTGTTAACATTAGGTGTCATGCACTAACAATGTTACTAATGTAACCTTTGCTCCTTAAGATAGATGGGAACGAACATTGTGCCAATAGCTGACGCTATGGAGAAATGTCTTTCTCCGTAAATACTGAAGCCAGAATTAATCACATCTGTGCAACAGCACAGACCAATGGCGTCTCATCGTGCCCAGATGGGCGAGCCCATTTGCCCATATAAGCCGCCACTAAGTGCCATTTAAAGGTACCATATGTACATTTTTTATGTTAAAATATCCAAAAACCACTTGCACAGTGTTATATATTTTGTTCAGCTGTGTACTTACATTATCCTAAATGTTTCCAAGAATTTGTAAATTCAAAGAAAATCACAATTTTAAATAGTGCCGTCCCTCTCTTGTCACTCGTCGCCTGTCAATGATGTAATATCTGCGTTATCCCTGGTTTCCACTTGTACTGCACAGTAACCATGGCAACAGACATGGACAGCTGTGTAACGGCTAGCGGCATACTATGTTCAAACATTATGGACCATGGCAGGCAAACTTTGGGACAAAAGGAGAAATAAAATGAGGATCAGTATCGGAGTGGCATTTCCGCGGTAGCTTTGTGACAAACTTTGACTTGACAGAGATGGCCCTCTTGCACGTTATTATACAAGGTAAGCAAATGTAGACTACATAAGACTAATCAATGTTATACAGCTCAACACGACGAAGTGTTAGAAAATCATCAGTATAATAATCTAATGTTGATTTAGCTCACTGTTAAGTCTCATACAGACAATAAACTAATACTAAACATTACAACTATCAACACACTCAAATGAAGTCAAATGAAATGACTCAAGTGAAACAGCGCTACGTTACTTCACAGTTTTAATTAGTCAAATAAACGGACCTGTATGAGTAGTATTTCAGCACTTATGAGTTCGGTAGAATGAAATGTCCTCATTCCTTTATATCCCCCGGGACTCTCATTAGCAATCACGTCCGTGATTCTCGGCCACACGCTGCTTCATACCACAGTTATGTTAAAAACATTCATGCACTCATCCCTAAACATTATTTCTCCATAAATATTATTAGATCTATCAGCATGACAAGTTCACTGCGTCATCAGTTCTACGTCTTTGTTATTGTTTTGAATTGCTAGCGACCCCTAGCGGACGATAAAACTACATAGTGCACCTTTAATCAGAATCTTTCGACTGAAGAAGCAGGCAAGTGACTGCTAACAGTGCAAGCATTATAACATGAAAACATGGCAAGCTTTTGCAATGTTTGTTCTCGTCTATCTCAGGGAAGTGAGGTTATGTTAGTAACCAAAGCGTTCCTTTTCAAAAACGTTTCACTCACATTGCGTCAATAGCCACCACACAGATGCCGTTAATAGACACCCCACTCGACCAAGCCCAGGAGGACCGCATTCCCCTGTTGGAGTGTGCCTTCACTCCAGTAGGACATTGCGTGGCTTATTGATCTGTAGACCAGCGCAATCATGTCCACTATCCAAAGTGACAATCTGTGCTTTGGCACCAGCAGTCCATTGTTGTGGCCTTCGGAGCACAGAAAAAGCTGCTCCAATTACAGGATGTGGCTGGAGCATTTAATGTACACCCTAAGTGCCCAAACCGGGAACAGCAGGTGCAATAAATGTTCATCCACAGAGTCAGAGAGAGCCAGCAGGATTATGACCTGTGCTCTGAAGGGAGTAGAGACCACCTTAGGCACATAACCGTCCTTTCTTGTGTAGAAAAGCAAGTATTGACGCCAAATCACAAGTTACAGGATCGTGATTCCAGGCTGCACACCAGTCGGAAAAGACAGACCACTTAATGGCATAGAGGCTCCTTGTAGATGGGGCTCTTGTCCTTGCAATGGTGTTCAGCACACTCTGTGATTGGCGCAAAGATGCAAATATTAGGGCTGGCAGAAAGGCCTTAAATGCTAGGTGTACCATTATCTCCAAACATTTGATGTGTGCCAGCAGTGCTCCGGACCTGACCAGGTGGCAATCTTTGGCCTGCCATCACACAAGGTGCCCAAACCTGTGTTGGAGACATCTGTCGGTACCACTTTCCTCCTGGAGACCAGCTCCAAATGCACTCCAAACTGATACAATTTGGGGGTCCTCCAAAGTTCCAAAGCTCTGACATAGCATTGAGGTTTAAGCATGTTTTTTGCATGAACTTGCGTTTCCTGTCTGACGCATTCGCATACGTTTGAATGGAAGTCAAAGCAACGAAAAGTGCAGTGTGACCGCCCCTTAATGGTTACAAATTCAAACCTTATTGTGAAATGTTAACAAGTAATTTAAATAAACATTTAAAGGAAGTACCTTGTGAGTCAGCATCACCTTGAAATGTTAATCTTTTAACAGACATTACCATCCTTCTGTCAAGGTGCACATTTCTGGGATTAAATGAATGAACTCACAGTGCCTGACCTGCAGTCATGCGAATACACACATTCTGTACACTACACAGAATCTTGGCTCAGAGCTGATACTTCCAGCTGTTGTTGCACTGAATGAGCACAGAGGCAGAAGAGAGAACAAGAGACCCAAAAAATTATGTAAACTTGTCATTTTTCTGTGAATAACAAATTATACAGCAACCTGGGACACGTTACCGTTATTCACAGCTTAGTGACCCATATGTTAAGTTACTCCCTCTGGGGCTACAGCCATACCTCAGGACGTTTGTTTTAGCTATGGGTTATCTGTCTTCTGATGCCTGCTTAGTCACAAAAGAGGTTTTAACATTAGACCTGATGTTTGCCAGTATTAACAGGATCCTGTCACTGGAAGCGCATAGAGGCTAAATTCGCTTCACAGGATGGGTTAATGGAAACATACTAAAACTTGATTTATTGAGTCATATGCTAAAGACTTTTTTTATAGTAGAAGAAATTCCACAGGGACAAGCTAGAGTGCTTCAGCAGCACAACATGAAGAAGTGCACTGGGATAAGAAGCATCTCTTCTTGTTGGCCAATGATGTTTGTCATCAGTTTTTTACTAATAATTTATTTAAAAATACATTAAAAAGTAATTCATACTGAATACATCTCTTCTGTAGTTTTCTTTTTACATTTCTGAATTAAAATTTATTTGGATATATGTTTTAAGGGTATAAAGTAAAAAATGTCAGGGTCATACAACTGTCCAATGAAAAAAAATTCTTGAAAAGAAAATCTTTTTAAGTAATTTGCATTTTTTTTTTTTTTATTATAATTTCCTAGAATTATTTTCTCCACTGATTATTTGATATTTTAAGGTTTAGGTTGTAAAATATCATTTGGTGTGGCTCCACAAAAACGTAATAATCAATGATAGTTTTGTGAAAAATACTTTTTACCTTGAAAAATATACATAAAATCCTTTTGGAATATAATTATTGTATTCAAGGCATAGGGAAACTATGTTACTTGTTATGTGGTTACACCACATGACATTTTTTAGAGTCATTTCATTTGAAAATGGTATAAAAGTTTGGTAACACTTTTCAATAAGGTTTGGTTTCATTTGTTATCATTAGTTAAGTACGTTTGTTAACAAGAAGTATAAACAATACGTTATTTAGAGTATTAATCTCAGTTATTGTTATTTTTAACATTTTCTAATACATTTTTAAAATCAAATGTTTTAACATTACTTAAGTCACTGTGAACTAACATTAATAAATAACAAATATTTGTAACACTACCAAAATATAGGTAACACTTTTATTTTACAATGTCCTTTTTACACATTACTTGTAGTTACTGTGGTAATAACTATAAATTATGCATAATTACATGCAACTAACCCTAAACCAAACCCTCATTCTAACCCTAACCATATACCCTACAAGTAAATGTAGTTAATTATTATTCCATAGTACTTAAATGTATATTTACACTGTAAAACAGACACCTGTACCCAAAAAATATTGCTCACTGTTCTTTAATGTTAGTTAATACTATTTACTAATGTTAACAAATGAGACTTTATTATAAAGTGTTGCCATTTTTTTTTACAAAGACTGCATTTCTAAGAATTTGGCACATGTTATTAACCCAAGTAGTCATTTAGCAGATGCTTTTTATCCGAAATGACTTGCTAATTAAAACAAAATATGCATTGCGAATGTTCAAATGTTCATTCTGAAATATGAATACAGATTAATACTTTGTAAGGTATATGCACATAATCTTATGGAAGCTTGTTTCCACCACTGAATAAAAAAAACTTTTTATCTCACAATTCTGACTTTTTTCTCGCAATTAAGTTTACATCTCGCAATTCTGACATTATAACTCACAATTGCGAGTTTAGATCTTGCAATTCTGAGGAAAAAGTCATAATTGTGAGATAGAATGTCTCAATCACCTTTTTTTTATTTTTATTTATTGGCGTAAACAAGCTTCCAAACTAGTTTCTAGTAACTGTAAATGATTCAACAAGGATTCCGTCAACAGCCTGTATTTGGAATCATTTAAGACAACGACTTAAACATTGGTTAAGTTAATCATTTAATTCAACAATATATAAAAATAGCGCTTCCCATGCAAACTGTCACGGCACTGTGGAAATCACTCTTTGACTGGGAGTCCAAACAGAACACTCTTTAATATAATCCATGAGGAAGATGAAGACAAACTGGAGAATCATAAGTAACCACTTTGTACATCAAACTTATACTAACACCAGACAATGAGAGAACTAAGACTGAGCGTACAAGTAGAGAGACCAAACAATGGAACTAAATTAACATCTGAACAGAATACTCAATTCGTTCCCAAGGAAGGAGTACAAAACCAATCAACAAACTAACAGCAAATACTTGAACAGGGAAACTAAATCAAACAGAATACAAAAGATGAAATACACACACAAACTGTCATCCTATTAAAACGTGGATGTTGGGCAAAATACACGCTTCACAACTAATTGTGAGAAATAATGCTAATTGTGTATGGACTTTTATTATTTAGAATAATTTTATACCATTGCAAATATAGTGCAATATTGTACCCAAATCAATTTCTGCCTATGATCTCAGATATCTGTTCATGTTTAATATGTCCTACATAATTATGTACATAAATAAATATATTTTGTGTCGCGCACCAGACACACCCATCATACATATATTGCCAATCCTGTCTGAAATAACCATAAACATTAGAGATAATTTTAACAATTATTAAAAAATCTAATTCTGTGCATTTAATACGTTGTGAATCGGGTGATTTTGAACCGAAGCTGTCAGTCAATGGTGCCCTCTGGTGCTCAAACATTTCCGGTGGCTTCACCACCTGCTTGCAGTGTAGAAGCAATTCAGTCATATATCAGTGGGCTGTAAACATGTAGCTTTACCAGTCTTTTGCTTTTCTGCATTGTGGTCTGCTGAGGAAGCAATGCTATTTCAGCAGATTCTAAGCACCTAAAGATGCTGATCCAGAAGGCCCGGTCGATTACTCACTGAATGAAGTGCACGGCGAAATGGTTCTTGGACAGAATGTCTTAAGCTGATCTAGGTCCTAAGGTAGGGTAGGACAAGATTGTCAAAGGTCTTCATTTAAAGGGATGTCAGAACTTCTAGTTTTTGGTGCCTGTTGTTGGACAAGCAGTGTCTAAGCAACTTTCCATTTAGCTTGACAGCATCGACCTTCAAGACTTTACATCATC
Source organism: Zacco platypus (assembly GCA_038088235.1). Taxonomy (NCBI): domain Eukaryota; kingdom Metazoa; phylum Chordata; class Actinopteri; order Cypriniformes; family Xenocyprididae; genus Zacco; species Zacco platypus. Next base: position 8,921,244 of record CM076068.1, read on the forward strand.
ACCGTTACGACCCTCTGGTTTCCATCCTGTGCTCTTCCTTCACCCGATCAACTAATGAACCTGCTTTCCTTGCCATTACTGAACTGTCAGTGTCATCCAGAGTCCTCATTTAGCTCTAGATACATCACCTCAGTTGACACTTGTGATAATGAGGTCCAGTTCGCCACAAGTAAACACTAGCTGTCAACATCGTGACAGCTAACTGATTATACAGCATGGCATAACTCCTTTAGCCAGTTATTAGAAATGTGCACTCTCCAGTTTTGCTGTATTTACTCCTTATTGTAAGGTTTAGATGCAAGGTTATGTTTACAGAGTACACTGTTAAACATTTGCATGAATTGGTGTTTTTGTTAGATAATTGTTCTTGTAATCATTTTTTTTCAGCAGTACTTCTACAATATATTGCAGTTAAATGTACATAAATAGCATACTGTGACTTCACAATGAACTGGATATGATTGATGTTGCGGCATTGTGCTGTAGAATCACAGTGAATATTTGTGTCTGTATTACAGTTATCTCATGGTTCCCAGCATGTATTTCGGCATGAAGACATTTTTATGCGTCTTGGTGTATTTTGCCGCTGTTGTTTTTGCTGTCACTTTAAGTTATTTGAGTAATAGTTTGCAATGATGTACATTTGTTAAAGGGTTAGTTCACCCAAAAATGAAATTTCTGTGATTAATTACTCACCATCATGTTGTTCTACACCTGTAAGACCTTCGTTCATCTTCAGAACACAAATTAAGATATTTTTGAGGAAATCCGATGGCTCAGTGAGGCCTCTATTGCCAGCAAGATAATTAACACTTTCAATGCCCAGAAAGATACTAAAACAGTTCATGTGAGTACAGTAGTTCAACCTTAATAAAGCAATGAGAATACTTTTTGTGCACCAAAAAAAACCTAAATAACGTCTTTTTCAACAACTTTAACCACTGATTAGAAACTAATTATTCCTAAAGCTTCGAAGCAGTGTTTTGAAATCGGCCATCACTAGATATTGTTGAAAAATTGTTATTTATTTATTTTATTTTTTTTGGTGCACAAAAAGTATTCTCGTCGTTTCATTTAATTTACTATGAGCAAACATTTAAAATGAACTATAATATATTTAGAAATTTACATTAATCAACATTATTCTAGATTATATCCTGTAAATATGTTGTTCGTTGTTAGTACACGATACATTAACACATTTTTGTCTTTTCAAAATCATTGTAAAGTGTTAATGTTAATAGTTTTGTAATGTTGAGTTTATTCATACTTTTTTAATCTAAAATTATTTCTGGTTGTTTGTTAAATGTCAATTGTTGATTTTCATATGCTGAGGGTTGGTGACTTGCATGCCTTGTTTAACTCATATTAAAAGGTCACCAGCAATAACAACCACTCAGCTCACCACAACAGCATTGCAAACACTCCACCACTTAACTGCTTATAAAAGATTATTTTATTTATTTAGCACTAAATTACAGCCTGTAGTGACTGTTAAAGGATTAGTTCACTTCAGAATTAAAATTTCCTGATAGTTTAGTCACCCCCATGTCATAACAAGATGATTATGTCTTTCTTTCTTCAGTCGAAAAGAAGGTTTTTGAGGAAAACAATTCAGGATTTTTCTCCATATACAGTAGCAGTAGACTTCAACGGCTACCAACGGGTCCAGTTTCAATGCTGCTTTCAGCCTTGTCTGGGATCATCTACATGGTCCCAGACAAGGAATAAGGGTTTTATCTAGGGAAATGATCTGTGATTTTCTTAAAAAAAAAAAAAAAGACCACTAACGTTCATCTTGCACTATATATCATATTGGAAAAGTCACGCATGACATAGGTGGAAGTACGGTTGCAGGGTGAAAAGCTCCATCTCATTTTCTCCTCAATTTTTAAAATCATCCAACAATTTTTTATTTTTTATTTTGTAAAGGCTGTTTGACTTAGTCTTTGCACGTTCACTTTGTAAACACTTGCTATTCTGCTCTGCAAAAGTCCACTTTGCATGCACTTTCAAAAAATGAGGAGTCAAGCTTGAATTGATATGGTAAACCGACGCCATAGTTACTGTTCGTATCACTTGTGTGTTCAAGTGCTGAAGAAGCCTCTGGAACAGAAAGTCAGATACGATAATTGGCGTTTCATTTCCATCATGCATTGTAAGCGGTAGACCAATCACAATAGACAGTGCCATCTGACCAACCAGAGCAGAGTAGGCTCACAGAAAGTAGGGGTTGAGAGACCAGATCCTTAAACGAATCATTTCAGACACTGAGAAAAGATGCTGCTGTGTATATTGTGAGAAAATTGAAGTGTTTTTTCTGTTTTGTTTTGTTTAGTTTATTTACTTTATATGCATGTAAACTCATTGTACGAGACCTCCAAAACAAAATTAGGAACCTTTAAAATACTTTCACTTAGTTATTAGGATTTTACTCAAGTAGTTTTTCAAAAACACTGTTGAGATTTGAATTATCAACCCAAACAAACCCACCCCTCTCTTCATTGCTCTGCCTCCAAAACTCACCATCCACCCTTCTCTGACTCGGTCTCGAACCTTGGCCCGATGGCTGCTGGCAAGCGAGGCGAGTGCACTAACAATGACGCTAAACACTTTCTCTAGCTGTCGTTAGTGGGCAGTGGTTTACCGGCCCAACTCTCACTAGCTGTCACACATGCAATGCAATGTCTGTTTATCACAGCTGACGCACAACAAAATGCTTCATGAAAAATAAAACGCAGATGAAGAATGAACGACAAGGAAGCACAAAAAATTAACGTACGGCACACAACAAATTACCAACAAAAGTTTGTTGTTTGCCGCCAACAGCACAGCAGCTCTAGACAGTCAATGACACCCAGAGTTACTCACGTGTGAAGCGGAATCAAAGCAGCCTAATGTTTTCAGGCCTTCCCTCAGCTCTCTTCAGCGCTGGAAAGCTTTTTTATTAATGTGGGACTTAAAGTGCTTACCCAGTCATAAATCTTCATTCCAGTGATATTCTTTTGAGCTCTTTTGTATTGTGTCATCTCTATTTATGTAGTTTTTTTTTTTCAAATCTCCCCCTTGCTCGTTCTCTCTCCTCAACCATCATACGCCCCCTGATGCTGATTGGTTACACATTTGTTGTTGGTGTCGGCCCGACTAACTTCCAAACAGTGTTTTTGAAAAACTACTTACCTTTAATTTTGTCTATAAAATGTCATCTGAATGAAAAAAGTAATTTGAGAAAATTTTACTTGTTGTTTTTCAGTGTGGATAGTATAGCTCAGATCATCTTGGAGATACATCATAAAAATGTTGAATAGTTAATATTGAGATCTCTGATTGCAGATGCATCTCGACAGGGTTTAAGACATGGTTGAGAGCTCACAGGATCTGAGATCTTAGAGACTTAATTACAAGTATCCATTTACACTTAATGCAATTTTAAAGGAGAAACATTTAAGGAGATTAATTTTTAAGGAGATTTAATTTTTTTCTTTTTGTCTTCCTCCTCTTTTTTTAGATTCTGTCTCGCTCTTCTGCATTGTCTCCTCTCATTAGGTCTCTGCATTTAGTTTTGAGTTTTCTCAGTGGGTCTGTCAGGCTTTGAGACAGACAGTCTTCAGTAGCTGAGAGGGAGCGTTAGGGAGGAGGCTAAAATTCTCTGGCAACCTGAGTTTTTGGAATCAGTGCTGTTAGAGTCAAATAGAAGCAAATTAGGAGGCAGTTAAGACGCCCAGTTGTTAATGCTGCCTCAAACTAGCTTTTTTAAGGAGGGGGGATGGAGAGAGAAGACAAAAACGGGAAAAACAAGGAAGCCTGAGGTGTTACCAGACAGGGAGGGAACAGTCAAGAAATGGAATATCTAGGAAGGGACAAGCAAGCGAAAGAATGAGAGGTGGAGGGCTTTCTGGTAACTGATGCTGACGTCAAGGAGGTAAAAAAAGTGCAGGAATAGAAAATAAGGAAGGAGTGCATGTGATTTAAAGGCAGGAAAAGAGAAAAGAGAGATTGAACTATGGCTGGGAGTCTCTATAACAGATTGTCCCTGGAGGAGATTGGATCGATCAGATCTCTAGAGGGTCCTGGAGGTAAGACACACAGAGCATAAGATCAGCTCAGATCTTTAAAAGCATGCTGTGTTGTCACTGGAAGAATAGGGACTTCTCGGTTTTTATTGTGCTTTTGCAGTTATAGTAACTGTAAATGCAACTATAATAATGGATGAATTGATTGATATGCCTATGAAATGTTGCTATCAAGAGTTGTCATATTCTCATTGTAGTTGATAACATGATCATACTACTTCTGGTGTTAAATTAAAAATGTAAAAAAGTTAAATGAATGCATTTTAATCATAATAATTAGGCATTATTTGTGCATTATAATCACTATGCCGGATAATAAACATCTTTTCATAATTGCAATCATAGTGATTATATTTTCCTATTAATGATCAAATTATTTGCTTGCTTAATCACAGAAACCTCTCCACAATTTACATACTTTTAACAGGGTTAGGAGTTCAAATCACTAAACATAATTATGAATAATAGTAATACTCGTCTGATTATACAAATGGTAACACTTTTTATTCCCGTATCCATATTGTATTTTAAAGGCATAACTAATGCAATGCAAATGATATCTATGAATATCTTAGAATACACAATGTAATCTGTTATATTTTGTCCATAACTTATGATACATTTGAATACTTAATTATTTACACAATGCCAATAATGTAAAACAAGACAAGATTCAAATAAAAAGCTTATGTAAGCCATTGTTTAGTGAAATTAAATTAAGTGAGAGTGTCAACTTGAAACGAATTTTGATGTTTTAGAATTAGCTACTACTAAACATCACAGAAATATGTCGCATTTCCCTCTAAAATGATGTCACTTCCGCTGTCTTTATTCCTTATTTAGCAACTTGATTCAATGTGTCAATGTGACATGAAATTATAATTGTGTGTAATTTATCTTGTATAACCAGTAAGTCCACTAAAAAATTAATGTTTTTTTTTTTTTTTTTTTTTACAATATTTTATCCAATATATTAATACTTGATGGGAACATGAAAATGAAAAGGCTATTAAGAATGTAACATTATTACATTATACATGTTTGGCATTGTGTTAACAGTGATCAGCAGCACATTTCATGTTTTATAGTTCTATAATGCATGATACTGTTGAAATGTGTGTCATCCTTGAGTTGTTAAGTATTATAATGTATTACAACTGTTTTAACATTCAACTTTTAAAATGATGAATACATTATGAGTACCCTTATTCTTTATGGAAATTGCCACCAACATTTTTTCATTCTGCTCTAGTCCAGAATGTGTGTGCAAGTGGAGAGGAGAGACAGGGAGGGGTGCATTGAAAGAGGTGACAAACTGGTGTCCAATTAGCTTTGTGCATGAGAGCACATCCTGTGTTTGTTACAGCTGCCTGGAGAGAATGAGTAGGAGTCCTTTATTTCTAGATTTCCTCTTTCTCTCTCTCTCCGGTGTTCAAAATACAGTCATTTACAAGTGGAATAAATTCCATTGCATCTTTTCACAAAATTTGCAGTTTTCTCATATTTAAACGAAAAGTTCCCATGGTTATGAAGCAGTATTATTTCACTGTCAACTTTTTAATCTGGAATTTAACTCTGTTCCTGTGACACTTGAGACAACATATTGACAATGTGTTCTTCCTGAACACAGTAAACAGCATCAGCCTCACAAATATTCAATCTGCCTGGTTGAATTATACATGATTACATTCAATTACCTGCTTACACACCTGTAGGCCAGCTGTGTATGAATAGCAGGACTGAAATTTCCAATCGCAATTTATGTCTTTTAATATTGTAGGTGTGATGTATCAAGCTGTTGAGAAATCAGTAGAGGGGATTATGGGTTTAGTAATGACAGACCGCATATAGGAACTCAAAGACAGAAATTCACTACTACAGTGGGATCGCAGATGGAGCGAAAGAGATTTAATCAGTTGTTCTGGGGATGATATGTGGTTTCACACATGCAGGAATATAATAACATACATCTATATGTTAAACCTTGTCAGTTTAACATATGGATGTATGTTATTATATTCCTTGTCATATGCATTGGTGACCTAACCACTGTTATTGTGAACGCATCCTCAGTCGTCACACCCACTGAACGCCTGATGCATATGGCGGACAAAATGGGAAACACTTTCAAGTTTTAAAGTCGTCATCTGATTCTAATTCTACAGGATTTTTGGGAGACGTTTGTGTTGTGTTCTTTTAACGGTCTGCCTGAAAACAAAGCTGTCTTGATGCCAAACCCCCTCATGGAAAAAGAAAGCTTGTTTACGTCAACTAAAACTTAAATCAACTAAACGCTGTAATTTCAAAAGTATGTGAAGTTCGCAGTGCCGTTGTTGCAGTAACCTTCCACAATCTTCTTAAATGATTTAATTTATTAGATACACACCACTCTGTTATCATATGGAGATCAACTTTAAAGATCTAAGGTTTATAAGGAGAAAACAATATGAGATTCTGTGGATCAGTATTGTAAGTAGATCATAAAATCATCACAAGTACACTCTGAAAAATGTGTTGGCTCAACAAAAAAATTGACAGTTTGTATCAAATTTTTTTTTGGAGTTATGACAACTTCGAATGTAACTGTTCAACCATCAAACTATTGAGTTAGACAAACTTAATTTGTAACATAAACAAATTAAGTTGATTACTTAAAAAAAATAACGTCGCTCCAACTACTTTAGTCGTAACCCTGGAACCAATTATTATCATCTATTTCAGTTAAAATCCACAGCTAGCATAGCACATGCTAAATGTAAAAGGTAAAAAATATTAATAGATGAATAAGTAATTAAGAAAACTGATTAAACTGATACAAACAAATTTGTGGCATGATTGCTCCAGACAACTTTATATATGAAATTCAGATGGAGATGCTACATCTGAGGGGTAATGTTCCAGTGGCTTTTCAGACTGATAAGAAATGGGGGGGGGGGCATGCCAATGACTTGCTGCAAACCATTAAAAATATTGCTCATGTACTGCCCATCTTTTGTCATTTAATTATGCCCCTTTGAGTCACATAAACTCTATACTTAATAAGGAATTTTCATAAGTACATTATTTTACAAGCATTTGCAAACTATTTGTCCCATTTAATATTAGGTGTCTTTAATTTCTATGAACTTATGTTAAAATGTATTTATTGTATTGCTGCTTGATGTGGGTTGCTGGTGAGGTTAGGACAGGTTTAGTGGTATGGGTAGGTGTTATTACATGCAAGTATTTATTTTGAATGTAAAAACATTGTAAGTGCATTGTATCAATGCTCAATTTAAATGTTAGGTAAAGATACTTAATATAAAGTGGGACCGAAATATTTTCAATGTATATATTTTGCCAAAGGATCATTTTTGGAGGGCTCCTAAAAGTGTAAATTGGACTTTTCAGTTATGTCAGGCTCCTAATTTTTTCTTTTAGTATTAGTAAATACATTTTGGGGGGCATTTTAATTGTAAGAGTTTTAAAAAAATGTAGTCATTATTATGAGTGAGTATGTACAGTACCAAATGCACAAACCAAGATAAGATCATTAGTAAAAGATAAGACGAAAACCATTAAAGCTAAGAAACTATCAAGATTAAAGCCCAGATGATTTGAAGAAGATCCATTAAAACCCATGAGTTTTGGAATATGTAATTAGAAATTAAGCCGAGGCATCTTTATGCAAGTAAATGAGAACAGGAATAAATGCGAGTTATAATTTAAACTCCAGGGAATGAACAGATTGCAATTAATAGATCACTTGCATGAGTTAAAGGTTTAAGTGTCTTCATTTTTATATACAAACATTTCTCAGTGGATACTATACAACATATATGTAGGTAAATATAACTGTTTATTACTACAGTATGTCTTATATTAGTGCGTGTAAAATAAATTGATTCAATAAAATTTCTTCATGTGTTCATTTAGTGAAGTTATTTAAATAAATAAAATTACAATACAGACCACTATTAAAATAGTTTGAACAGAAAGCCATGGTCATTTTAAAATACTGTTCTCTGTACTATTTTACTTCTTTTATTAAGCAAAGCAAATTGGCAACAATTTGTCTTTCTGACTGGAAACCTATGAGCTATTTAAGAGCAATATTGAGACATATATTGAATAACTGTTGATCTGAAATTACAGCTTTTGTCCCCGTATAGTTGAATCACAGGACCGGATACCAAGTTGCCTTGCCAAGGAAAACTTTTATTGTGTGTCAGGAGAGAAGTTTATTCTATGTCTTTAAGCTTCATGTGCCTCTCTTCTCTGTCCTTCTCTGAGGAGCAACATGTTACTTCAGCTTATATTCCATGACTAGGGATCATAAAAGTCCTTACAAGGTTGAGAAAAACAAGTTGGTTTCTTTAAAATAGAACGTATGCTTCATGCTTACACATACACAACCTTGTAGGGAATTCTGTACATCATTAGATGTTTACATCACGAAACAGCTGCTTCAACTGGAGCACGTGGTACATGCAGCCTACAGTACACATTCCTGTGAAGCCAAAATTATCTCTTCTCCCCTGCATAACATGCAAACTCAACTCTCATGCATTACACTCTTCCAAATAGAATATACATTTAATTATAATATAAATAATATTAAAACAATAAAATTTTAATCTTCATATTAAAAATCTTCTGAATTTCTTTTAGTAACTTTGCCATCTCTAATAATGAAAACTATGTTTGATTACCTATGCAATTTTTAATTTGCCATGCGTTTAAGCTCAGAAATGAGTTGAGTGTTGCTGTGTGGATGAATATAATTAGGAGAAACTAAACTCCCTTAAAATAAAAGAAAAAAGCATAAAGTAAAAACTTTGGCAAAATTTGATATCTGAAAGTCATGGGAGAATTCAGTTATATAAATGAAGAAACAGAATTTGATGCCACAGTATTCCAAATTGTAACATAATTTGTTTTGTCAGCCAGGCTTCATGCAGTAAGGGGAGGTTAGAATAGTTCCAGGAAATGCCTGTTGTAAATACTGCAGGCTTTCTCTGTTACTGAAGGAGTGGTGGAATGGAAATGAGTCAGAAGCCAAACACTCAGCAGTAGTCCTGAGCTGGGAAAATAAACAGCAGTAATGCAATTCTTACATATAGATACAGTTGTGTTCAAAATTATTCAACCCCCCAATGCTGTAAATGGTTTTAGAGAATTTAGAGTACATTTGTAATTGAATTCAGAATGAAATCCTACAAGGACTTCTTAAAGAAGCATATGCAACTAAAATGACATCAATTGGTTTTGTAATACAGTAGTAAATGTTTCTTTTGTGAATTCTTCATTGACACAATTATTCAACCCCTTAAAGACTACCACTCTGAAGAACAGAGGTCCATTGAAGTGTTTTCAATCAGGTATTGAAAGCACCTGTGGATGTCAGGGAGCAGCAATAAAGCCTAATAAGCACCAATTAGGCAGCTTTAAAATGACTGTGATACTCAGCTCCTTCTAGACATTTACTGGTGTGGTTACAAACATGGTGAAGTCAAGAGAATGGTCCAGGAAGACAAGAGAAGAGGTGATTACTCTTCACAGGAAGGGCAATGGCTATAAGAAGATTGCAAAGATGTTAAACATACCAAGAGACACCATAGGAAGCATCATTCGCAAATTCAAGGCAAAGGGCACTGTTGAAACGCTACCTGGTCGTGGCAGAAAGAAGATGCTGACTTCGACTGCTGTGCGCTACCTGAAGCGTAGAGTGGAGAAAAGTCCCCGTGTGACTGCTGAGGAACTGAGAAAAGATTTGTCAGATGTAGGTACTGAAGTTTCTGCTCAGACAATACGGCGCACCCTGCGTAATGAAGGCCTCCATGCCAGAACTCCCAGGCGCACCCCCTTGCTGTCTCCAAAGAATAAGAAGAGTCGACTGCAGTATGCCAAAAGTCATGTGGACAAACCACAGAAGTTTTGGGATAGTGTTCTGTGGACTGATGAAACAAAATTAGAACTGTTTGGGCCCATGGATCAACGCTATGTTTGGAGGAGGAAGAACAAGGCCTATGAAGAAAAGAACACCTTGCCTACTGTGAAGCATGGCGGGGGGTCAATCATGCTTTGGGGCTGTTTTGCTTCTGCAGGTACTGGGAAGCTTCAGCGTGTGCAAGGTACCATGAATTCTCTTCAGTACCAGGAGATATTGGAGGACAATGTGATGCAGTCCGTCACAAACCTGAGGCTTGGGAGACGTTGGACCTTTCAACAGGACAATGATCCCAAGCATACCTCCAAGTCCACTAGAGCATGGTTGCAGATTAAAGGCTGGAACATTTTGAAATGGCCATCGCAGTCACCAGACTTAAATCCGATTGAGAACCTCTGGTGGGACTTAAAGAAAGCAGTTGCAGTGCGCAAGCCTAAGAATGTGACTGAACTGGAGGCTTTTGCCCATGATGAATGGGCGAAGATACCCGTAGCTCGCTGCAAGACACTTGTGTCAAGCTATGCTTCACGTTTAAAAGCTGTTATAACTGTAAAAGGATGTTGTACTAAGTATTAAGATTGAATGTCACTTGGGGGTTGAATAAAACTGATAATGATGTGAGCAGAGAAAAGACATTTGTGGTTATTTCATTATAAATGTTATGTTATATTTGTCTGACCTACACGTGCCTCTTTGATTTAATTGTAAGCAGGATGACTGAATGATCAAAATCAATGTCAAACCGGCCAAAACAATCAATTTCAGTGGGGGTTGAATAATTTTGAACACAACTGTAAGTATTACAGAAATCTGTGACCTAAATGTAACCAGTGCTGCAGTGTGAGAATATGACAGTACACAGTGACAGATTCTTCTTCTACATCAAGGCATGTCCTTCTGGTAAAGTCACGCTTGTAGTTCGGTTGGTTTGGTTTGTTTGGTCCGGACCAAAAAAACAAAAACAAAACATATAGTCCTGGTCTGCTTAGCGTTCACACTGGCTTTTTTAACAGCGAACCTTAAGTTACTGAACCAAAGGCATAGGGACACGGTCACAACCTGATTGGTCGGCTTTTATGACGTATATTTCACGACAGCGCTTGCTTACCGAACATTCAAAACAATGCTGTGTGCTGGATTAAACGCCATCATTTTATGCGTGTACATATGCTTTATTTTTACCAGCTGAGAACTCACGAAGAGTTCATAAAATGTTCAAAACATTCAAAACAGCAGCAGGATTTCCTCCGTTGTATGCAGAAACAAATATTGATGAGGCACTTCACCTCCTCGTTGCTCCACATTTGCCCTCGACTCATTTTGGATACACCGATCTTTCCGCGTCGTCAAATCAGCTGACTTGTAGCGTTGCATCTTGTGACATCACGTCCTGTTTTTGGTTCGTTTACATGTCTTTGGTCCGTGTTGCGTTCATATATCAATCGAACCGCACCAGAGTTCGTTTGGAAGCGGACCGAGACTCATCTTTTTAGCGGTCTCGGTCCGCTTGTTTGGTCTGCACCAGTGTTCGGATGGCAGCGTTCACGTATGTTCAAACAAACCGCACTAACTGAGCAATCGCACCAGGATTCGTTTTAATCGAACCAAACATGCCAAGTGTGAACGCACCCTTAGTCACATATACAGTCCATATATACACCTCCTCTCTTTAAACATGTTTTGGAATTTTAATCAGTTATAGCTTAAAGGTCTCAGGGCTCAGACTCAGAAATATGTTAGTTTTTCTTTGGTGTGTCCTTTCAAATTAAATGTCACACAGTCTCGGCAGGATGTCGACCCATAGCTAGTAATGAGCTTGACCCTTCTGCTCAGAGACACGCCAGTGGGACGTGTTTCCATAGAGATGTACAATACAGAGCTTCTCATGGTATTAATTATAGCAAAGAGGTCTATAATACCTATAGAGAGCTATCCATTAGCATGCACATTCATCTCAATGGTTGTTTGGCACACAACCTGATCCTCTTTGCTCACGGATAACATCGACGACAACAACAACAAAAGAATCTAAAAGAGAAATAAATGAGTGGTACCAGTAGTTCGAGTTTTATAGCAAAACTCTGGATTTTTCTCATATCACTCTCTCTTTAGATCCCATGTCACAAACTATTTTCCAAACACTAGTCATTTGCTGTGAAAAAGAAGTACACTTTAACCTACTTTTAAAAAGAGCACTTAGTAGGGAAAGGATACTTTACAAGAATATACTCAAATGCAAACTGAATGAATTGTTGTAATGACACTTGATTGCATGTTAATTGCAATTAAATGAAAATGTATTATTTATATTAAATGCAGTTAGCTGAAATAAGTAGCTTTTTTGACTCATTATTATTTCAAAGTGCACTTAAGTGTGTTAAGAAACAGTCATGAAACTGCACTCTTTTTAAGTACACTTAAGTTTGTGTCATTAGTATTATATTATCTAAGTAAAAAAAAGTATACTTTTAAAAGGTTAGCACCCAAAAATGAAAATTCTGTCATTAAATATTCACCCTCATGTCATTCTACATATGTAAGACCTTCGTTCATCTTCAGAACACAAATTAAGATATTTTTGATGAAATCTGATGGCTCAGTGAGTCTCTATTGCCAGCAAGATAATTAACACTTTCAGATGCCCAGAAAGATACTAAAACATATTTAAAACAGTTCATGTGAGTACAGTGGGTCAACTTTAGTATTATAAAGCTTAAGGGGTGGATTCTGGAATCCACTGCCACTTTAATATATATATTTGAGTGATTTATCATGAAGTTATAAATCAACATTTTTCTTTCTATATATTAATTATTTGAAAAACTTCAACTCATATTAAAACATTTATTTTCCTTTTCATTTTCAAACGCTAGAAAATAATGATGTGTTTCATGTGAATCATGTGTCTTTGTATGTGCGCTCAGTGTTCTGTACAGGTGCTTTATGGGTTCTGGTGGACAACTGGCACTCTGAGTCCTGCAGATGCCTTGTCCTGACTTAACAGGACATCCTGTCCCTAAGTTCAGGGTCCAATCGTCGGCATCATGATGGAAGGAGATATTCTGACTATCTGTCCACGAGTGGAAAATTACCAGTTTTTTGTAGTTTTCTTAACCAATCAGAATCTTAGTAATGACGTAGTTAGTGGACTCTGTTGGAGTATAATTGTTCTGGAAATGTGAATGTAAGAGAGAGAGAGAGAGCACCCTATGAACTCCTTGTGAGACTTGAAGCTGCTTCTGCTGATGAAACTGCAAACTATTCTTCAGTTAAATTTTCTTCAATTTATTTTTTTTAAACTCTTCATTTATCATATCTAGTCTTTTGGGTCTTTAACTGTAAAAATCCCCTACAAAGCAATGAGAATACTTTTTGTGCGCCAAAAACAAACAAACAAAATAACTACTTTTCAACAATATCTAGTGATGGCCGATTTCAAAAAACTGCTTCAAAGCTTTACAATTTTTTTGTTTCGATTCAGTGGTTCAGTTCACGTATCAAACTGCCAAAGTCATGTGAACTATTGAAATTGCGAAACACTTATGACATAACAAAGCCTCGTTTACTGAAATCACGTGACTTTGGCACTCCGAACCACTGAATCGAAACAAAAGATCCGTAAAGCTTCGAAGCAGTGTTTTGAAATCGGCCATCACTAGATATTGGTGAAAAGTTTTTTTTTTTTGGCATACTAACAAATAAGTACACTTTGTCACTTTGTTTACTGTCCACATTGTAGAATAAGCAGAATAAAATAATATAGCCCAAGAAATAGTTAAATATCTGCATGCTTGCTCAGCTCAGGGGTTTTCCAACTTTTACCAAGGACCCAAAAATGATAATGCCTTTGTGAGGTACCCGGCCCTAAAATATAAGGTAACGTGTGATGTAATAAAGACATTAAATTGGTGTTTTATATTGTGCACTAAAGCCAAAGCAAATTATTGTAGTATTAATTGTAAGTGTTTTAGTAACTTTTTTCTAGTATTAGTGATATTAGATGTATTAACCAGTAAAGAAACTCAATCAATTCAATGTATTTGTATAACGCTTTTCACGATAAGTATAATTTCAAAACCGTTTTACAGTTATCTTTGAAAGCCCTAAAACATAAATAATGCTTTCAGTATTAAATGCATATTTATATACACATTCATAATCAACATAACTCTAACATCAGTGACAGTCCTGGCTTTTTTTAGTGCTGTAGACAAGTGTGTTTACATGCACTCTCATAATGCGATTATAATGGGACTTTGGCAATATTGCGATTAAACTTTACCTCATGTAAACACAATGCTTCAATTAAAGTAATGCGATTAAGCTCGTAGTAAGCTTAATCGCATTAAACCAGGTGGTGTACGGTGATTTTAATCGGAATATACAGGCATTAATCTCATTATTTCCTCTGACCAAAGTGCGCATGTGCTCGGACGTACACGGATTCCGTGTGTTGTTCACACAACTTCATGAGTGAACTCCGTCGCATTATTCTGAAGTTTTCTCTTGACTTATGTTTTATTCTGACTATGCAACATGTCTGAAAAGTTTAGAAAGGAAAATAGAGTTGAGAACAAAAGGGACACATGAACTGAGCTGTGCAGATCGACCATGAGGGTATCTCTCTTGAAATGTTTTTTTTTTTCATTGAAAGTATGAGAAGATTCAGCTTTGATGGTTCTCCACTGCATTGATCTTCTCTGATGGTTATTTCAGTGCTTCTCAAGTACGAAAATAATGTCTTTTTTTTAGCATCTTAAATATGTACAAACAAGTACTTCAACAAATAAATAATTATGACTATTCAAGCAATTTATAAACATTATTTTAGCAAAATGACTCATAGAAGGCTATAAATTATCTTCTGTCTCTGATCTGCCCTGGAACATGATGTTTGAAGCTTTTAATGAGGCTTCTTTAAATAATGAGTTGCTTGTTTCACACTGAAGAGAAAGGACTTTGTCTTTGATCAGTGGGAAATACATCTATTTCCCATTGTACATTTTTCTATTTTAACAGTGTAGAGGGGAGTTCTTCTGAAATGATAAATATATTATCTCAATATCATGTTTTATTCATGCATTTTTTTTTTGGTTTCTACAATTTCTTTTATCCAGAAGTGCTTGTCATTTGTGTGCCCACTCTTAAAGTTGCCATAGTCTTTTCTTCACTATTGTGATACACTGCCCTGCCAAAAACAAAGTCGCTGTTTGGGTTTTAATTGGCAAATACTTAAGAGTCTATGACTGGATCATTATTACAGTGATTATTATGTTTCTAACATATTTTATGTTTGGAAACAGTTATTTTAACCCTAAAAGATGGAGTGTGTAGCTTTGAATGAATTGAGCACCTCTGAGTCCAGAGCTTCACCTCAGTGTAAGTCTTTGGGATGTGCCAGAGGAGACTTTACAGAGTGCTCACCTCTTGTATTATCAATACAAGATCTTGATTAAACATTAATGCACCTTTTGATGGAAATAAATGTTATTTCCATTAAGAAGGGCATCAGTTTTTGTTCAAGATCATGTATTGATAATGCAAGAGGTGAGCACTCTGTAAAGTCTCCTCTGGCACATCCCAAAGACTTACACTGAGGTGAAGCTCTGGACTCAGAGGTGCTCAATTCATGTGTCAAAATGATTCTTCATTCTCACCATTTTTCACAATTTTAATCCTCATGAAAATTGGCATTGTCATCTTGGAATATGGCCATGATGTGTCTTCCTACATGGTTGTTTAAGACATGAAAAGCTACACACTCGTCTTTTAGGGTTAAAAGAACTGTTTCCGAACATAAAACATGCTAGAAACATAATAATCACTGTAATAATGATCCAGTCATAGACTCTTAAGTATTTGCCTATTAAAATCCAAACAGCGACTTTTTTTTTTTTTGGCTGGGTAGTCTATAATATGAATAAAACGGCTTCTTGAGGAGAAATGTAGGGTGGGACTTGATTTTGTCCATCTGGAATTGATTGGATGGTTGAATGGTTGTGGTTTGCTATTACTGAGATATCATGTGAGTGACGGGTTGTCCCGCCCTCGCACCAGTAAACACATCATCACAGATGTCACTGCAATAGAAAGAGGAAATTATTTTGAAAGAAGATTACGAGGACACATTAATTAAAAAAAAATCATGATGTGTACTGATAAATCATTTATAATAAATTCTGCAATATTCCATAAAAAACAAGAATTTTAATTTTATGGTGACTTTGAACTGTAGTTTGAGTGTCCCCTCATGCTGTGGTTCAAAGATTAATCCAGATTTATGTACAAACAGGCAGCTTTTGCAGCCGAGACTTCATCATCCTGAACCTTAGATGACAATAGAGGCCAGTCACTGGCACAGACGTCTAGTAATGTAATGAAATGGCCTGAACCATTTTGTCTTCTTATCCTCAGCAATGCAGAGTCTTCTGGACACCTTGAGTGACAGCACCAGTTCCACCACAGCCAATGACCTGGACCTCATCTTCCTGAAAGGAATCATGGAGAGTCCAGTGGTGAGCCGCCCTCTTTCTTAACTTGATGTCCAAATACGAATGCTCCAGCACACTGCCTTAAATGTACAGGCTATTTTTACTGTGCTATTTGACCACAGTCTGGAATTTAGTGTGTTGCTTTATTTTCACATTTGCATAATTTCCAACATTTTTGTGGACAGATGATTGTAGCATATCATGCTTTCACGTAGAGTTATGATGTTGTCACAAAAACTTTAAAGTCTTCTCCGCAGTTTTCTCCACTAAAATGAAAACTTGAGGGTTTAATTCTTGCAAGAGAAGAAGTCTGAAGTCTTGTAATTTTACTATTGTACACTAAAATAATTAATACATTATGAAATATTAATTTTTTATTTTACAGTGCCATTGTATAATAATAATGATAATATTTCTGTCTTCACCTTTATTTATTTAGGGCTTTATACAATACAGATTGTTTAAAAGCAGTAATAAACAGGAAAATAGTAATTCAATGATGCAAACAGAGTTCAATTCTGCTGTAAAGCAGCTCTGAAAATAAAATAGTGTCATTGTTCAGCTGAGGTCAGTTCAGTGTTGATTCAGTTCTGTTCAATATCTGTGTAAATATATTTACTATAAAGCATCAGTTACTAGCAGACAGACTCAAATGTGTCTCTGTGATCATGTGTCCTCAATGTTCATTGAGGGCATAGTCTACATCCATTTACAATTGCTACTTAAAAAGGACAAAAATTCTGCTAAATATACAGCTGAATGTTGCCTATATACGTTTGCTATAAAGATATAAAGCAGCTCTGCAGAAAATGATAATGTCATCGTCCAGCTCAGTTTAGTTCTCATCCAATAGCATTAGTACAGCCAAATCATCAATACTGCTGAGTACCAATGCAGAGGCTACAGTGGCAAGGATCCCAAACTCCATCAGGTGACAGAATGGAGAAAAAAACCTTGGGAGTCTCAGTCGAGGGACCAGTTCTCTTCTGGCCAGAGGAATGAACATGCTGTGGTTATGATTCCAGGCTGCAACCCATGTCAGATTGTGGATTGGTATCATTCAGAATATTTCGTCAAGATCCTTGTGCTTGAAGATTAGGATACATCATGCCGGCATATGGTGGAGGGAGTTGAAGCTGGTCATTGGTGCAGAGGAATTGTCTGGTGCTTGTGGTCTTTGCTGAGGATCTGAGCCAATGGCTGTCGTATCAATAAAGTCTTCACTGGGGATTTGTCTCTAGTGCTCTAATAATAATAATAATAATAATATGTTATTTTTATTATCATTATTATTATGTTGTTATGTAATTCCACTCAGAGCTTGAATCGAAGTTAGATATTCCAGTATTGTGACAACACTGCAATAAGTACACTTTTACCTGTTAAAGTTACCAAATTTTTGTTTGTTTGTTTTTTTAAATGAATAAAAGAATACAACTATCCAACTATCCAATGTACCTAAACAGGTACATTTATACTGAATACAAAAAAGTACACTAGTTTACATTACTGAGTTATTAACATAGTACAGGGACTCAAATCTGTGAATTGGCCCTTCACAAACAGTTTGATTGACAGGCGATCTGACCAATCATAACCCTGAATATGCAATTTTATCCAACAAAGCAGTCAGAGGAGTTAGTAGATTAACGTTGGTAAACTGGTGGTGATCGGTTCACGAGCCGATTGAAGGAGCTACAGCGATCTATCCCGACTCATTAAAGAGACACTATACACTATTTGTTTAAACATCTTTTAAAAAAAAAAAGACAATATTTTAAATATGAAACTGTTTCATACGTTGTTAGTGTCCTCTTTGCTCCGGGATGTATTTTTCACAGCAACAGTAACTACAATCTTTGCAAAGGGTCAATTGTTTTTGTGTTTGTTTATTTACATTAACTGTCCAAATGAACTGATTCACTAGTATGAATCAGACTTTCAAATCCAGTGGTTTTCAACCAGGGGTCTGGGGCCTTGTAGGGGCCCTCAGAAAACTTTCAAGGGAACCTCAAGATGGCTTAAAATTATTTAAAATAACCCAAAACAAGCATTAAAATAAAGCCAAAACAACTAAAAATTAAGATATTTCTTATTTTAATTCACCCCTTCAACAACCTTTTTGTTTTTTGAAGAAACAGGTTTGCCTTGGTCTTGGTAGTCTAATTTTAAAAGTGCATTCTAGACCTGGAAAAGTAATGTATGTTAATAAAATATTAAAACACCACGGGTATTTTTATATATATAAAAAAAATATTTTTCTACATATGCCAGGCATCAAATGTTGTGGCCTTGGCCTTGGAGAGTTAGAGAACCAATGTTTTAAACAAGAGAGAAGAATGTTTTGGTGAGCACAGTTGGTTATTCCCTCAGCTCAGGGTTTAGTGATGCATGCGAGTTTACATCTTTTTTATATCACAGTATTGCGTGATATAAAGTCGTAATTGCAAGATTGCAAAATTGCAAAAATCTTGCAATTCCAAGTTTATATGAGACAAGAAGTCGGAATTGCGAGATATAAACACACAATTCTGAGTTATAAAGTCAGGAAAAAAAAAATTAAAATTAAAAATCTCTCAAAATTAGACTTTATTCCCCGGTTTCACAGACAAGGCTTAAGATAGTCCTAGACTAAAATGTATGTTTGCGCTGTTTTAACTGAAAGCAACTTGCACTGTCATTTAAAATATGAAAAACAATATGCAAAATATGCGACTTAAAATATGCGTAAAAACTCGCAAAAATGCGAGATATAAACTCCGGCATGTAAACTCACAATTGTGAGAAAAAGAGACAGAATTCTGATATAAAAAGTCGCAATTATCTTTTACATTTTTTTATTTTTTTTTAATTCTGTGGCGGAAACAAGCTTCCATAGTTTTGAAAACAGCTGTCACTACTGGAAGATTTTGTAAAGTTTGTAGCTTAGTTCCTTTGGTTAGTTACTCTCCAAAACTGAGGCAATGCATTAAACAGAAGTCAGCATTTTGGTAGCATTTCTACAACGTCTGATGTTTTATATTCACAACAGTCACAGAAAGCATCCATTCATGTCTAAATGTGTTCAGTCCAAACAAATCACACCTTCACCGGTCATTTGCTGGAAATTCTGTCATCATCTACCCACCCTCATGTTTTAAGCTCACACTTTCATCATATTAAAGAACATTTAATGTTTTGTGTGTGCAGTCTCGAGAGCACTATGAAGAGCCGAAGCTGGAGGCGGTGAGGGACAATAATGTGGAGTTAGTGCAGGACATCCTGAGAGACCTCACCACCCTCACACCTCACAGTCAGGCGGCTCATGAGCTCGTCAGCATCCTCAAAGAGCCTCACTTTCGGGTACATGCAGATTGTCAAGAGCAATATCATGTTTTATTTAGATTTTTAAAGTGGTTTCCCTCAATACCTGTTTTTTTTGTCTACAGTCTTTACTTGAAACACACGACTCTGTAGCTTCCAAAACCTACGAGACTCCGCCTCCCAGCCCCTGTGCGTTTATGGACCCTGCGTTCATCAACCAGCCTGTGCCCCCTGACGCTGTCAGGATGGTGGGCATTCGCAAAGTGTCTGGAGAGCACCTGGTAAGACCTGCCAATCTGCAGTAACCTGACAAACCGTTTTGCTGTTATGTGTTGTTATGCTTCTTTTGGAGCCGGAGGTTTTCAACTGGCTATGCAAATAAATTGAGCTGACACTGAATATTTAAATAAGTGAGACATGACTTTGCTTTTATAACACTGAAATGGAGCATTGTAATGTGATTAAAGATGAAGTGTGCCATTTTTTTGTCACTAACAGATCAAAAACAAATAGCAAAAACAATGACTGTTTCTAAATAGAGCCTTTTTCTAGAAATATCCAGATCTGGAACATGGACTGTAGCACTTTTAGACTTCTGTAGCAGTACATGAACCAGGTTTATTATCATTAAAGTAAAAAAAACAACAACAACAACAAAAAATGTTAATTGAAATAAAGCTGTATATAAATACAATAAATATTAGCTAAAATGTTGCAATGGCAACTAACTGACATAAGTTTAAATTACTAACTTAAATAAACTTAAATAAATAAAAAAAAATAAAGCTAAACTAAAACTGAAATAAAAACAAATTAAAGGTAAATAGTAATATTTAAAAATAATAAAAAATAATAAAAATAATCACATAAAATTGCTAAAATTATAAAGAAACAATAAGTATATCAATAAAAGCTAATTCAAAATGTTGATAACTATAATAGTGTAATTATGGGCGATAATTTGTAATGTAAATGTAATAATTACAAAATAAATATATATAATTATTATATAATTAGGGATGTTTATTTATAATATAATATAATATTACAATATAATGTAATATCACTATGTTCTATTCTATTCTATTCTATTATTGCAGCAGTGTTGACTAGTTGTTTGTAATTTAATGCAAGGGTGAAATAAAAAGTATTGTGTTATAAATGTACATTACAGAAATATATATATTTTTTAATTACAATTTTGATCTTTAAATTGTCTTGAAATTAGCAATGTTTTAGCTGAATTATTTTTTTTAGTATAATATAATATTGATCATATTCATTTCATATATAGCTTTATTTTTCACTTCTACTCTAGTGATCGATAAATGTAAATTTGTATAATAAAGTTATTTAAGAAGCACTCAACAAAAAAATTGTGTTTTTTTAAAGAAAATAATGTCAATGTTTTTTAATCAAATCCTGTTTACTCTGCCAGGGTGTGACGTTTCGGGTAGAGGGTGGAGAGCTGGTGATTGCTCGGATCCTGCACGGGGGCATGATTGATCAGCAGGGCCTGCTGCATGTGGGTGACATCATCAAAGAGGTGAACGGAAAAGAGGTCGGGAGTGACCCGAAGGTTCTTCAGAACATGCTGAAGGAGTCCAGTGGGAGTGTGGTCCTCAAAATCCTCCCCAGTTACCAAGAACCACACACACCTCGACAGGTGGGCAACGTTCAGCTGCATATTTAGCAGAATTTTTGTCCTTTTTAAGTAGCAATTGTAAATGGATGTAGACTATCCCCTCAATGAAATCACATTACAAATGAGACAGAGACACAATTGAGTCTGTCTGCTAGTAACTGACCTCATGACAGCTGCTATTTAACCACTCCCACTGCTTTTCTCTTTCTATTTCAATTCTGACAAAATCAGAAAGCACAACCTTGTGTATCAGGTTATGTTGAAACGCTATTTATAATGGTATCTACCCAAATCTACCCAAGTTTCAAGAAGTCGGACAGCCGACATGCCATAAACTTTGATGTACGGTTTGTAGACCAGGGAAAAGAATGTATTTTTGTGTGTTTTTCGTAATACAAAGTTAACTTTTGTCTGCATATTAAATTAATTATGAGCGCATAGAGATATTGACTCCAGCCCATGCAGCATGCTTCTGTTTCTCAAATGAAACACAAGCTTTATTCATACAGTCCTTTTATGTAATGGAGAAAACATCACAGAATCACAGACGGACAAATTAAAAATGACATGTCTTTGCAAATGAAATGTTTGGATAACAACTTTCTCTGGCATTCCACATAAATCAACATTGGAGAAAATTCTCTAGGCACCTCCTCATTGCAGTAACTATCAGAGGCATGTTAAGTGCAAAATGGGTTAAGGCCGTTAAATAGTGGCCTTAGTAAATCCTGACAGTTGTTTTTAAACACCAAAAGAGGGTTTGTGTTGGCGCAAGCTGTTTGTAAATCTGGTCGCTTGTGTCCAAATTACATGTGACATAACCGCACTCTTTTACCATAGTCAAATGAATTTGCCACAAAAAAGGAGGTTTGAATGTGTCTGACAGTTCAGTAAGCTTTAAAGCTCAATGGACAAAATGGCAGATAGCAACAAGGCTTCTCAGTGCAGTGATTTGATTGGCTATTTGGGCAGTCAGTCATATATCTGTTTTAAGATCAATTGGATCACCCGGGTGGATGTTAAAGGCAATCTATCGTAGAAACACAGAAATCATCTTTAAGATGTGACAGGACCGAAATGCTCACATGTTGACACAAACATGCTAACCAGGGCTGGGTAGGTTACTTTTAAAATATATTTCACTACAGATTACAAAATACATGCTTTAAAAAGTAATTTGTAACGTATTTTGTTACATTACTCAAGTTTAGTAACTTAATATAAATACTTTAGAATACTTTGGAATACTAATAAGTGTGGAACAAACACAAAAAAGGTTTTATTCTCACACTTTTTCCCTCAGAATTGCATGATATGAAGTTGCAATTGTGAGTTATAAAGTCAGAATTATGAGATATAAACTCGCAATATTGAGAAAAGTCAAAAATATGCGATAGAAACTCACATACTAAATTCACAATTGCAAGAAAAAACGTCAGTATCGCAAGTTTATATCTCCCAATTGTGACTTTATAACTTGCAATTGTGAGTTTAAATCTCACAGTTCTGAGAAAAAGAAGTCAGAATTGTGAAATACAAACTCACAATTGTGAGGGAAAAAACACAATTTGTGAGAAAAAGTTGCAGTGACGAGTGAATTATAAAATGACTCACAAACAACCATCACAAAACATGAAAACAGTCGTGGATCATCAGGTCATGACAGGACAGTTCAGTTGACAGTTGGGCAAATTTTTTTTAATAAATTCAGTCATTTTGTCTTGTTCAGGACAGTACTAAATAAAAATAACAACATTTTTATGATCCCTCTTAAAAGTATTAAAATATTGATGAAAATGTTGACCGTCAGTGTCAGAGAATCACCAATTGCTGTTTAAATGACATTAAAATTCAAAGTAATCACTTTGGTAATCTGAAATACTTTTCAGATGTAACTGTAATCTGATTACCAGCCATTTAAATGTAACTAATGAAATACAGTCACTCAAATTTTACTTACAAGCAACTAAGTTACTTGAATTTCGTTACTCCCCAACCCTGATGCTAACACACATGTAACTAACATATACCATAATAACCTTTGTTCAAAATGCCTCTAAATTGACATCTTTGAGTTCAAACTTTGGTTAGCCCTGCCAGGTTTAGGCACCTGTCTCCACTCCAGAGCATGCTGGGATATTTGTGCATTATGCCAAAGCCCTCCCTGTTTTGGAAACTGTGCCACCCCACCGATTGAGATGTGACACCGACAATTTTCAAGTCTGCCCTTCACTTTCAGCAGTTCTTACCCGCTTTCTGAATGTCAGGGATCTTCATCTTTGCTGCTTATTAAAGGAGAATTAAATGAGTGAAGTTCTGTTTGTCCCATATGGTGCCATATTCCCAGTGTCCCATCTGTGCTTGTCTTTACTTGATCCCAAAATAAACGAACAGCTTCCTGTGCCTGCTGCTAATATGGGACTGGACATCACCGTGTTATGTTACTAACGTGATTCACACTTAAATGGTTGGGATATTCATGTTTTTGAGAGCTGCAGTAGGTGTTTGTGATGGCAGATGGTATTGTTGGCATGTGTTGTGTTGTGTGTTGAGTATGCGTGTTGTTGACTGACTGAATGCTGTAATCCGGGCATATTTTCTGTGACATTGACGTTCCAGCACCTAATAGCAACATTCCGCTGCAACGCAGGTGACTACCGTTGCCATGACAACAGGGTTTTGGCTCTTTCACTAACATTCATCTTAAAGGGATAGTTCAACGAAAAATTAAAATCCTGTCATCATTTACTCACCCTTATATTATATTGCATGTACTTTACAATGCATCATGTGAATATAAAGGTGTTAACTTTTAATGTTTTGACATTTTGGTCTTGTAAGGCTAGTAAGTGTATTTAATTGTATTGAATGTGCACTTGCACCACACTTCAAATCTTAAATTTGACATATTACAGCTTGATTTTAAATGATGCCCAATAATAATAAAAAAAATTCTGTGATATTGAACATTTTCCTCCACACATTTCATATTTCTCCTCAAGCTGACATGGACACGTTTGTGACGGTCTCATTTTTTTGAAAAAAACAAAAACAAAACAACGACAACAAAAAAGCATTGGAACAAAATTGTTGGTTTTGGTGGTAGTTATGTCACTCCTGAGGGAGAGGTGTAATTTGTGTAAAACATTACTTTTTAGTTCATATTTCATATTTTTAACAAGTAATCATTATAAATTATTAACTATTATTATTACTAATTAAATAGTATTAAATCGTAATTAGTATTATATTGTAGGATTAGTATTAAAGGGTTATTTGTGGTTAGTCCAAAAATGAAAATTCTGTCATTATTTACTCACCCTCATGTTGCTCCAACCCTGTAAGACTTTTGTTCATCTTCAGAACACAAACGAAAATCTTTTTTTAATGAAATCTGAGAGCTTTTTATCCCTCCACAGACAGCCTATGCAAATGAAACTTTGATGCTTCAAAAATGTCATAGAGTTTGTAAAACTAACCCATATGAATTGAATGGTTTAGTCCAAATTTTCTGAAGAGACACAATCATTTTATACTCGGGAAAGATTGAATTTAGGTTTTTATTCACTCGCAAACATTCATCAACTTGCATCAGTTGTGGTAAATGGAAGCTCAAGGATGTCCGCTTGACGTGTGCGAGAACCAATGAGGTTCATTCTCGTGTGCACTCTTGAGCTTCCGGAATATTCCGGTTCCAATTTGTTCTCGTGAGTCATTCAGGTTCGATTGAGCTTCTGTTTATGTTCTTTGATCAATGTTTTGATCATCTCTTCATACTAGTTCATTTATAGCATCAAATAACATGACTGGACATCAGAAGGAATTTTTCAAGTTCACCAACGTTAATCTACTAACTCCCCTGACTGCTTTGTCAGACAAAATGGCAGACTCGGGGGTTATGATTGGTCAGATCGCCTGTCAATCAAACTGTTTGCGAAAGGTCAATTGCGTAGCTGTCTGTGGAGTCTCAGGTTTCATCA
Source organism: Zacco platypus (assembly GCA_038088235.1). Lineage (NCBI taxonomy): Eukaryota > Metazoa > Chordata > Actinopteri > Cypriniformes > Xenocyprididae > Zacco > Zacco platypus. The sequence continues at coordinate 8,946,665 of CM076068.1, forward strand.
AAAAGATTTTCACTTGTGTTCTGAAGATGAATATCTTGCGGGTGGGGGAAAACGATGTGAGGGTGAGTACATGAACTAACCCTTCAATTCATAATTTGTTTCTGTTTTAAGATTGAGAGTCCGAACAAGGATAAAACTATCAAATCTACACATAAAAGACATTTGACTTTGAAAAACAAAAGTTTCTAAGACAGTTTTATTGTGACAAAAAGCTGTAATGAAATCAACCTAAAATCAGCAGAAAATTGAAATTATGTTGATTATTAGTGAGTGTATGATTATGTTAACAGAATAAGGAATCATTATATACAGATATGCTTCAGTATCAGCCAGTGATGACAGTAATGAATAGCTAACTGTGGAAGAACCACTAAAGTTTTCAACTGGCTGACAATATGACACTCTGATGGATGGACATATTCAGTAATAAGGACAATGTGTTTCTGTTTTCTAACTGTATGTCTATTTTTCTACCTCTCTCTCTCTGTCTGCAGGCCTTTGTAAAGTGTCACTTTGACTATGACCCCTCTCATGACAACCTGATCCCTTGTAAAGAAGCTGGACTCAAATTCAGCAGTGGAGACATTCTTCAAATCTTCAACCAGGAGGACCCCAACTGGTGGCAGGTGTGTGTTTGTGTGTGTGAATATATAGCCATGACACTTAAGCTCTGTATGGTGGTCTTACCTCAAGTCTGATCCCACCTGTAGGCTTGTCATCTGGAAGGAGGCAGCGCAGGCCTGATCCCCAGTCAGCTGCTAGAGGAGAAGAGAAAAGCCTTTGTCAAGAAAGACCTGGAGCTCTCTAGCACAGGTAGGACACACAGCACTATAGTATGTATGTAGTGGAATATTTATTATGTGGAAGTTTTAATGGCTGCTTTTATTGGATCAGAACAACAGTAATATTGTGAAATAATATTACAATTTAAAATAACTCATTGATAATAAGCACATTAGAATGATTTCTGAAGGATCACACTGAAGACTGCAGTAATGATGTTGAAAATTCGGCTTTGCCATCACAAGAATAAATTATACATTTTAAAATATATTCAAATAGAAAACAGTTCTATTAATATTTCACAATATTGCTCTTTTTACTTCATTTTGGATGCAATAAATGCAGCCATGGTGAGCATAAGCGACTTCTTTTAAAAACATAAAAAATCATACCGACCCCTACATGCACTTTGTACATAAATGTTGCTGTCAAAAATGTACAATGACACAGTCGTGTTTTTTTTAACCCTATAAAGACTACTGTATCTTATTTCATACATTAATTTCTAAACCTGTTGTACACAATCTTCTACATGCCTTCTGATAGTTTCTACTTATTCAGCAAGTAAAAGACCTTTCATTATAATTATAAATAATAATTATAATTATAATAATTATAATTATATAATTATAAAAAGCCCACCTGTCTTTTTGCTGTGAAATCTTAAATGATTTTTATAAAGTAAATATTGTTATTATATACTTTAAGATGAATGTTTATAGGACCGAAGCAACCGAGGTTTACTTGATTATCTATGCATAATTATTTAGAAAAATAGTGTTAAAATGTAATTTTCATTGTTTTGCATTGCATTATACAGTGGGTACGGAAAGTATTCAGACCCCCTTAAATTTTTCACTCTTTATTTATTGCTGACATTTACTAAAATCATTTAAGTTCATTTTTTTTCCTCATTAATGTACACACAGCACCCCATATTGACAGAAAAACACAGAATTCTTGACATTTTTGCAGATTTATTAAAAAAGAAAAACTGAAATATCACATGGTCCTAAGTATTCAGACCCTTTGCTCAGTATTTAGTAGAAGCACCTTTTGATCTAATACAGCCATGAGTATTTTTGGGAAAGATGCAACAAGTTTTTCACACCTGGATTTGGGGATCCTCTGCCATTCCCCCTTGCAGATCCTCTCCAGTTCTGTCAGGTTGGATGGTAAACGTTGGTGGACAGACATTTTTAGGTCTCTCCAGAGATGCTCAATTGGGTTTAAGTCAGGGCTCTGGCTGGGCCATTCAAGAACTGTCACGGAGTTGTGAAGCCACTCCTTCATTATTTTAGCTGTGTGCTTAGGGTCATTGTCTTGTTGGAAGGTAAAACTTCGGCCCAGTCTGAGGTTCTGAGAACTCTGGAGAAGGCTTTCGTCCAGGATATCTCTGTACTTGGCCGCATTCAGCTTTCCCTCGATTGCAACCAGTCATCCTGTCCCTGCAGCTGAAAAACACCCCCACAGCATGATGCTGCCACCACCTTGCTTCACTGTTGGGTCTGTATTGGATAAGTGATGAGCAGTGCTTGGTTTTCTCCTCACATGCCGCTTAGAATTGAGGCCAAAAAGTTCTGTTTTGGTCTCATCAGAACAGAGAATCTTATTTCTCACCATCTTGGAGTCCTTCAGGTGTTTTTTTTAGCAAACTCTATGCAGGCTTTCATGTGTCTTGCACTGAGGAGAGGCTTCCGTCAGGCCAGACGGCTAGCTCTAGGAAGGGTTCTGGTCGTCCCAAATGTCTTCCATTTAAGGATTATGGAGGCTAGTGTGCTCTTAGGAACCTTAAGTGCAGGAGAATTTTTTTTTTGTAAACTTGCTACAATTCTGTCTCTGAACTCTTCAGGCAGTTCCTTTGACCTCATGATTCTCATTTGCTCTGACATGCACTGCGAGCTGTAAGGTGTTATATAGACAGGTGTGTGGCTTTCCTAATCAAGTCCAATCAGTATAATCAAACACAGCTGGACTCAAATGAAGTTGTAGAACCATCTCAAAGATGATCAGAAGAAATGGACAGCACCTGAGTTAAATATATGAGTGTCGTAGCAAATGGTCTGAATACTTAGGACCATGTGATATTTCAGTTTTTCTTTTTAAATAAATCTGCAAAAATGTCAAGAATGCTGTGTTTTTCTGTCAATATGAAAAAAAAATGAACTTAAATGATTTTAGCAAATGGCTGCAATATAACAAAGAGTGAAAAATTTAAGGGGGTCTGAATCCTTTCCGTACCCACTGCATATCCCCCCCCCCCCCAATTAAAACTACAGAGCTAAAACTAAGGATTTATATATAATTTTAATAACTCATTTATACAAGATAAAGATCTCATTAATACTTGCAAAATCAGAATTTCATCTAGCATATCTCCAACATTTGTACCAAATTGGCTATTTTTGCACAGTTTGGACCTCTGAATGAAAGGGTGTTTTCCTCGAGTATGATATCATAAATCGTTAAGAGAAAGTAAGAAATTAATATCTTTCTGTAGACTGTCACTAAGAGGTGACTTCAAAAGTCAAGACTGCTAACAGCCTGAGGTGACGCTGAACTGAGAGTAGCGCCCCCTGGGGGAATATCAGCGTGGTAAAGCAGAATGCTCTGGTGTTAATTATTGGAATAGGCCATTATTTATTCATCCTCATGTAATTGCAAACTTGTTATTTTTCTGTGTGCACTGGGTAAATATATTAGAACGAACTGAAAGGTTTGAGTATGGCCTGAGGTTAAATGTGTTTGACTCCTGCAGTAGTCAGGAGTCATGCTGTATGTGTCTATACTACCAGGATGTGTGCTGATGTCCGCAGGGCCTCTGTGTGCAGGGATCGGGGGTAAGAAGAAGAAGAAGATGATGTACCTGACCACCAAGAACGCTGGTAAAGATGACTGCTCCATCTGTCCAGTGCAACGGATGCGCATGTGTCATACATTTGATCTCTGTTGTGACTGTTGTTGTTGAAGTCAGTTCTATGAGTTTGTTTCATGCTAATGAGTTTGCAGTCAGTTGCATTTCAGGACAGGTGCCTCAGGTTCATAAAAGGACATGCATTTGTTTACTCAAACAACATATAACCTCAATAAAACTGACCTGACAAATGATGAATATGGTTGTAGTGACTAAATCAGACTAACAAAAGATGAGATGTTTTCACTTTACCAGAGTTTGACCGACATGAGTTGAGGATCTATGAGGAAGTGGCCAAGGTGCCTCCATTCCGCAGGAAGACGCTGGTTCTTATCGGAGCTCAGGGTGTGGGCCGCCGCAGTATGAAAAATAAGCTTTTGGTGTCGGACCCGCATCGTTATGGAACCACAACACCCTGTCAGTGCATATTTATCATTTTGATTCAGTTTGTTAAATAAATCATAAATACATATTAAATATTTTAAAGGGATAAGTTACTAAAAAATGGAAATTCTGTCATCACTTACTCATACTCATGCCATTTCAAACCCATAAGTTTTCGTTCATCTTCAGAACACAAATGAAGATATTTTAATGAAATCTGAGAGATTTCTGTCCCTTCATTGAAAGTCTATTCTCCCCAAACTGGCCTAAATTAAATATAAAGCAATTCTGTCTCTTCAGAAGACTTGAATTTAAACCACTTGATTATTTTATGGTCTTTTTATCAATATTTTGAAGTATGGGTTTTGGGTGAATATACTTTTCAATGGAGGGACAGAAATCTCTCAGATTTCATTGAAAGATCACTTCATTTGTGTTCTAAAGATGAATAAAAGTCTTATGGGTTTAGAACAACATGAGAGACTGAAGAGAGAATTTTCATTTTTGAGAAAACTAACCCTTTAAATTGGCTTCCTTTTGGATGCAATTAAGGTTGAGACACACAGGCAGCATCCAGTCATTTCAACAGGAATCCTCGCTGTCGGGAAATTTGCGCGAGGAGGAAATTTTTCCTCACGCAGATTTTCGCATTGGGTTCAGTTGGTCACTTGAATTCACCAAGCTACTTGGTTTCTTCTGTATAAGCTGTGCTACAGATAATGGACCTTTTATGCTCACAAAATTTGCTGAAATTTTGCCAATGTGACCGCACCTTCATTATTATTAAACCAGTAATTTACCAGTAACACAACCCTATCAGAAACAACCTTTATTAACCTTTACAACAAAATTAACTTAAAAATTTGGAAATAAAATACACTGGTTTGAATAAATCAGATGATTTGCACTTCTAATGTTAACCTGGCCCTTTTTATCCCTGTGGACAGACACATCTCGTAAACCCAAGGTGGATGAGAAGGAGGGGCAGATGTACCTGTTTATGTCTCGCAGTGAGATGGAAGCTGACATTAAATGTGGCCGTTTTCTGGAGCACGGGGAATACGATGGAAACCTGTACGGCACCAAGATCGACTCCATCCATGAGGTCATGGACTCTGGCAAGATTTGCATTCTGGATGTCAATCCACAGGTGCTTTTTGAAATTTTCTATATCCTTTTTACAATGACTGTTAGAAATATCCTATGTTAAATACAACTAATGCATGATACTGATTGTATAAAGTACTTACAATGGAAGACAATGGGGAAATTTTCCAACAATGCAAATAAATATTACATTTATACATCCCCATTTAATATACTTTTAATTTCATACATTGTTCTCCGACAGGCGCTCAAAGTTCTGCGAACAGCCGAGTTTCTTCCGTATGTGGTGTTCATCGAAGCCCCAAACTTTGAGGTTCTGAAAGACATGAACAGATCTGCCATTGAGGCTGGTGTTGTGACTAAACAGATGACGGTAATTTCTTTCTTAACAGTTTTTTGCATAACAGCAGACTATGTGGGTTAAGCTGTGGATCATCTATCATTGATGCTCAAAATGCATTACATGAATTCTTTTTTTTTTTTTAGATATGACCACTGCCAAAACAAATGTACCTACAGACCAATTTGCACGTTTACATACTCTTTTCAAAATGGTTAAACAAGCTAAAAACTTAGTACAAAACTGAATATAACAGACTACATTTCTACAGTAATACTATATAGTAATATATTCCAAATCTAAAAAATCAAATGCTATTTAAGCAATTAGACTCAGCTGAACACCTGTTAGTCATTCAGTTTAAAGGGTTAGTTCACCCAAAAATGTAATTTCTGTCATGAAGTACTCACCCTCGTGACGTTCCAAACCCGTAAGAGCTTCTTAAACGTCCGAACGCCGGCTCAGTATTGGCCGACGCCTTTCACGTGAGCAGCAGGACATATGTGTGTGATGCTGACGCAGGAGCCGGCCAACGCTGAGCCGGCGTTCAGGCGTAAACTCAGGTCAAACTGGGTCAAGTGCATACGAGACTGACAGGGTAGAGAAGAAAATGTTGAATAAGGTTGTTATTTTTGCGCACAAAAAGTATTCTCGTCACTTCACAAGATTACGGTTGAACCACTGTAGTCTTTACTATTTTTCTGGACCTTGAATGTGGTAATCATGTTGCTTTCTATGGGGGATAAAAAAAAAAAAACAACCTTGGATTTCATAAAATTATCTTAACTTGTGAAAGATGAACGAAGGCCTTACGGATTTGGAACGATATGAGGGTGAGTAATTAATGACAGAAATTTTATTTTTGGGTGAACTAACCCTTTAATTACCATCTAGACAAAAGGGGAAAACTTGGGAATAATTTTGTACTGTAATGTAAACATGGATCATGTAACATAAACTGCAGTGAATTAAAAACAATAGAGAACTGTCATTCTTGTTTTGTGTATGTTTTATGAGTGACAAAGTGTGTGTTGGTTGAAAACCTTTGTTATTGCTATAGAAGAATGAGTTGATTTGAGACATTTATGGAGTGGTTTTGTAGTTGTAGTGCATTTTGAATGTGAAATTAACTGCTGTGACAAGCTGAGAGTTAGTATGGAGAACTGTGTGAAGAGTTTTGGAAAAGTATGTGTTCTAGTGATTGTAAAAAAAACAAAAAACTAAACTGTAATCACCTGAGATTTCTCAGTTGACCCAATGTTGACTATACTGGTCTTTCTTTAGGACTCAGAACTCAAAAGGACGGTGGACGAGAGCGAAAGGATCCAGAGGGCGTACAGTCACTATTTTGACCTGAGCATTGTGAACGATAACTTAGACGGAGCCTACCGCAGCCTCAAGAGGGCGCTAGATAGACTCAACACAGACCACCAGTGGGTTCCTGTCAGCTGGGTCTTCTGAGAGCAAGTCACCAGTTGGGTTCTTCGGTCCGCGTTTCTCACAGTGACTAGGAGTCTAGTTAACTGCTGTAATCTATGTGAACTTGTGTGTTCTTTAGATTTTTGCACAAAAAATCATGACAATACAAAGCTAGTTTATTATTTTGTAAAGAAACAAAACTGATCTGTATATCTGTATTTGTTTAAAAGGAGTTCTGTACAGTGCTGTATGTTTGTTAATCCTGTGAGAGTAGGGCTGTATATTTGTATAGATGCTGTAGAATATGTTTTAGCACCCTACGTTACAATGAAGATATTCAGAATCATGTTGGATGTATCAATGCTATATGATTACGTAGAGTTTTGCAGGGATTGAAGAGTGTTTTGGCGTGTTTGCGGTTGTGTCATATTCTCCTGCATGTTCTGATTTGTTGTCTTTTCTTGTAACATTTGTTAGTATAAAATTCATTTCAGTTCAGAAAACGACAGCCAGATATTTCACGGAATATGTAGTTTGAAACGGATTAGACTGTATGCATTATAAAAGGTTAAAAGATTCAAATTTTATTATTCCGTTCCAATAATTCTAGAATACAACACTGTGACTGATCAATCGCATCGTTCTGCAGTCATATATTTTTTTATAATGACAAAAAATTAAATAATTGACAGTTGCCCCAGGAAAGGGATTTTCCTACAGATGTACTAGTTTCACTGTCTCTCATATCACTCCACACTCTTTCTTCTCACATAATAAAATAATATCAACTCAAATCAATAGTTCATGTCCATTTATTTATTTGGCGAGTAGCCTTGTAATATGTTAATAATTAGAGTTTTTCGAAAATGGAATGTATCATTTATCACAATGAGGAGATTAAATACAAATGCTGTAATTGTTCATTAAAGTAAAATGTATTTGATTAAATAACCACAGATTAATGTGACTTAAAAGCTAGTTTCAAAGCTAGTTAATTATGATTATTTAATAATAAAATTAATTAAGGTTTGAAATTACTTAGGAGTTCCTCACTAATATAGGCCTACTGAAACCATTTGAACACTAGTAAAAAAGGCTTATGAAATGGTCGAATCTCTTTCTAATTTAAACCGTGTTTTGCACAGGTTGTAAGGGTTTAGTACGGTGGCCCAGCAGTGCACAACAAAACGAAATTTAAAAAGCAAACATAAGTTCACAACACAACTAAATAAAGGCACAACACAACGGAATCACCGCAACACAACGAAATAAAGCCACAACACAACTAAATAAAGCCCCAACACAACGAAATAAAGCCACGACACAACGGAAACAAGAAGCAACACAACGAAATAAAGCCACAACACAACGAAATAAAGCCACGACACAACGGAAACAAGAAGCAACACAACGAAATAAAGCCACAACACAACGAAATAAAGCCACAACACAATGGAAACAAGACGCAACACAACGAAATAAAGCCACAACACAACGAAATAAAGCCCCAACACAATGGAAACAAGACGCAACACAACGAAATAAAGCCACAACACAACGAAATAAAGCCCCAACACAACGGAAACAAGACGCAACACAACGAAATAAAGCCACAACACAACGAAATAAAGCCCCAACACAACGAAATAAAGCCACAACACAACGGAAACAAGACGCAACACAACGAAATAAAGCCACAACACAACGAAATAAAGCCACGACACAACGGAAACAAGACGCAACACAACGAAATAAAGCCACAACACAACGAAATAAAGCCACGACACAACGGAAACAAGACGCAACACAACGAAATAAAGCCACAACACAACGGAAACAAGCCGCAACACAACGAAATAAAGCCACGACACAACGGAAACAAGACGCAACACAACGAAATAAAGCCACGACACAACAGAAACAAGCCACAACACAACGAAATAAAGCCACAACACAACGGAAACAAGCCCAACACAACGAAATAAAGCCACAACACAACGGAAACAAGCCGCAACACAACGAAATAAAGCCACAACACAACGAAATAAAGCCACAACACAACGGAAACAAGCCCAACACAACGAAATAAAGCCACAACACAACGAAATAAAGCCCCAACACAACGAAATAAAGCCACGACACAACAGAAACAAGCCACAACACAACGAAATAAAGCCACAACACAACGGAAACAAGCCCAACACAACGAAATAAAGCCACAACACAACGGAAACAAGCCGCAACACAACGAAATAAAGCCACAACACAACGAAATAAAGCCACAACACAACGGAAACAAGCCCAACACAACGAAATAAAGCCACAACACAACGAAATAAAGCCCCAACACAACGAAATAAAGCCACGACACAACAGAAACAAGCCGCAACACAACGAAATAAAGCCACAACACAACGGAAACAAGCCGCAACACAACGGAAACAAGCCACAACACAACGAAATAAAGCCACGACACAACGGAAACAAGCCGCAACACAACTAAATAAAGGCGCAACACAACGAAATCAAGCCACAACACAACGAAATAAAGCCACAACACAACAAAATAAAGCCCCAACACAACGAAATAAAGCCACGACACAACGGAAACAAGCCGCAACACAACGAAATAAAGCCACGACACAACGGAAACAAGACGCAACACAACGAAATAAAGCCACGACACAACAGAAACAAGCCACAACACAACGAAATAAAGCCACAACACAACGGAAACAAGCCCAACACAACGAAATAAAGCCACAACACAACGGAAACAAGCCGCAACACAACGGAAACAAGCCGCAACACAACGAAATAAAGCCACGACACAACGGAAACAAGACGCAACACAACGAAATAAAGCCACAACACAACGGAAACAAGCCGCAACACAACGAAATAAAGCCACGACACAACGGAAACAAGACGCAACACAACGGAAACAAGCCGCAACACAACGAAATAAAGCCACGACACAACGGAAACAAGCCGCAACACAACGAAATAAAGCCACAACACAACGGAAACAAGCCGCAACACAACGGAAACAAGCCGCAACACAACGAAATAAAGCCACGACACAACGGAAACAAGCCGCAACACAACGAAATAAAGCCACAACACAACGAAATAAAGCCACAACACAACGGAAACAAGCCCAACACAACGAAATAAAGCCACAACACAACGAAATAAAGCCCCAACACAACGAAATAAAGCCACGACACAACAGAAACAAGCCGCAACACAACGAAATAAAGCCACAACACAACGGAAACAAGCCGCAACACAACGGAAACAAGCCACAACACAACGAAATAAAGCCACGACACAACGGAAACAAGCCGCAACACAACTAAATAAAGGCGCAACACAACGAAATCAAGCCACAACACAACGAAATAAAGCCACAACACAACAAAATAAAGCCCCAACACAACGAAATAAAGCCACGACACAACGGAAACAAGCCGCAACACAACGAAATAAAGCCACGACACAACGGAAACAAGACGCAACACAACGAAATAAAGCCACGACACAACAGAAACAAGCCACAACACAACGAAATAAAGCCACAACACAACGGAAACAAGCCCAACACAACGAAATAAAGCCACAACACAACGGAAACAAGCCGCAACACAACGGAAACAAGCCGCAACACAACGAAATAAAGCCACGACACAACGGAAACAAGACGCAACACAACGAAATAAAGCCACAACACAACGGAAACAAGCCGCAACACAACGAAATAAAGCCACGACACAACGGAAACAAGACGCAACACAACGGAAACAAGCCGCAACACAACGAAATAAAGCCACGACACAACGGAAACAAGCCGCAACACAACGAAATAAAGCCACAACACAACGGAAACAAGCCGCAACACAACGGAAACAAGCCGCAACACAACGAAATAAAGCCACGACACAACGGAAACAAGCCGCAACACAACGAAATAAAGCCACAACACAACGGAAACAAGCCGCAACACAACGAAATAAAGCCACGACACAACGGAAACAAGACGCAACACAACGAAATAAAGCCACGACACAACAGAAACAAGCCACAACACAACGAAATAAAGCCACAACACAACGGAAACAAGCCCAACACAACGAAATAAAGCCACAACACAACGGAAACAAGCCGCAACACAACGGAAACAAGCCGCAACACAACGAAATAAAGCCACAACACAACGGAAACAAGACGCAACACAACGGAATCAAGCCACAACACAATGAAATAAAGCCCCAACACAACGAAATAAAGCCACGACACAACGAAATAAAGCCCCAACACAACGAAATAAAGCCCCAACACAACGAAATAAAGCCACGACACAACGGAAACAAGACGCAACACAACGGAATCAAGCCACAACACAACGAAATAAAGCCACAACACAATGAAATAAAGCCACTACGGAAATGCTCTCGGTGCTCAGTAAAGTTAGATTTCCTTGCCACTGTTCTAAGAGTCCAGAGTCTTACCATGATTAGTTTTAAATATGTAAACATTGTATATCGACATGAAATATTAATTAAAAATTACATTTGTGCACAATAGCTTCATATTTATTCCTGTGAATGATTTGATGCGCTACCACAGCGCATGATGAAGGGAACGTGTGCCAATTCCACCAAGTGGTTAAAGCGATAGGTTGTAAGTCTCTCTGATGTTGCCTATCTATTGCCTACTAACTGTATATAAAAACAATAGTCTGTGCAATGTATTTAGATAGGCCCTAGCTAAGCAGATGTGTGTTTGTGATTTATATTTTCACAATTATGTTTGCTTAAAACGGCATTTAAAAATGTGTTAAATGTGTATGTAAGCTCTTTACAACAGACAACAATACACATGCAGTAATACACAACTTTCACAGAAACTCAAATGTTTAATTGGAAAGCAGCTGTACATTCACATTGGAAAGCAACGGAGCATTGAGCTGACCCTGTCTTACCAATCAGCATTACCAAATTCAGCATCATTACGTGCAATATATTCTCATCTTATCTCACTTCATGAGGTAGTATTTATTTTCACATAGCAGTTTAATACTACGAGTTCATCTACAGAAGTTGAATCCAACATCATTTGTTTGTGTGTCAAAAAAAAGGTAAAATATTTGTATATTTATGAAGTCAGACATTCAAGATACAGCTTAAAACAACCTTAAAACAGAACAATAATTAATTAGGAGACAGCACAGCATGTTTAGTCCTAGAATAAATAATCTATCCTGATAAAATGGATAAAATGAATCTGAATCATACCTGAATAAAACATTTTTTAGACATTGATATTGACTGAAATCTCTCTCACTCTCTCTCTCTCTCTTTTCTATATATATATATATATATATATATATATATATATATATTATATTAGCTAGGACCCATTTCTCAATACTTAAGTCACTTCGTGAAAACTGAAAACTCTTCACATAGTAAGCAACAGCAGTATGTGTTGACTAAACTGTGGTTCATTTATCATTGCTTTGGCAGAAAATGCATTCAATGACTACTTTCAAATTGCATTAATTGTTTTATCTAAACTCTATAAAGTATAAACCTACAGGCCAGTTTGCAAGTTTACATACTATTTTCTGTTAAACTTAATACAAACATAATGCAAAACTAAATAAGTCAGCAATTCTACAGTAATACCATATTGAAATATATTCCAAATCTAATAACTGAAATACCATCAAAACAATTAGATGTAGTTAAACACTTACAGTGATGTTAGAGTTTCAATTTCATTGCCATGAAATTTCATTAGGAACAATTTTGTATTGTAATGTAAACATGGAGCATATAACATACTGCAGTGCATTCTAAACATCAGAGACAGTCATTCTTGTTTTGTAAAGAAATTTTTACCAAAGAAAACATGTTACTATAATTGTTTTTGGTCATTGTTTGAGCAATAAAGTGTGTTTCTTGGCTATTGTTATGGAAGAACGAGTTGACCTGAGACATGTATGAAGTGTTTTGGTAGTTTTAGTGCATTTTGAATGTGAAATTAACTGCTGTGCCAAGATGATTGTTGGTTTGGAGAACTGTGTGAAGAGTTTTGAAAAAGTGACTTAAGTATTGATAAATGTGTCCTAGCGATTGTACATCACTGCATATACATTTCTAATATGTATCCTATTTCATTTTTTAATTTATCCCAATTATTCAGGATTTATAGTTACATCAGAATATGGTTAAACTTCTAAATATGGTTAAAGAAGTCATGCTTCTTGACATGAGCAGTAAACAAGCAGTAAACTTTTTGTTCTTAAGATAAGTATTATCTCTGACGTACAAACTATAAAGCTCCTCCTGTGGGATTGTTGAGTAATCATATGACAGACTTTG